>VWZS01001146.1:6254-26239 GCA_013397075.1 Rhabdornis inornatus
GTGTGAGTATATATATATATATATTCCATTGGTGACATTCATTATAGTGTTTAATATTAGACACTGAGCTTAAATAGCCAATAAGATTCTATTTTGTCTCCAGATGAAATGAAGAAGCTGTTCTGGAAATGGTAAACCAAACTATTTTGATGTTTGCATGTTGAACTAAAAATTTGATATCCTGATTTTGTTCCTTCCCATGCAATTTCTCTGCAGATGTATCTTATGTACAGATTGATTGTGTGCAAATGGCCAAAGTGGAAAGACCCATTTTTCTGGAAAAGTATATTAAAAGGATTTTTTTTTTAAGTTTACATTTTTTATTTATATAAAATATGTTCAGTGTTGTATTAGCTTTTCTTTCAGATTCCTTCCATATATAATAAGGGGAAACTTCTTTAAACATTTAAATGAAGTTGTAGCATATACTTTGATAACTTTAAGTTGTAGCATATACTTTGATAAAATTCTGTGGGGTATGTCACTAAAGATTTTAAGGACAGATATACATCTGGTTGTTAGCAATGTTACAGCACTCCTGTGAAAAGGCTTTATTTTGTTCCACTTAAGAATACATCTTTAATATTGTGAGTGCTGCTGCTTGGCATCAATGTAATCGAAATATTGATCAATTATTTCTTTTCTGTGTTTGTGAAAAATGTGCAAGTTCTTCAGATGAAAAAATGTATTGAATTCCCTTATTTTCATAGGATAATAGAATGGTTTGTATTGGAAAAGACCTTTAAAGGTCATCTATTCCAAGTTGAGCTTGGCAGGCTATCCCCCTGTCATGGGACTCCTTCAACCACATCAGATTTCTCAGAGATCTGTCTAAGCTGACTTTGAATATTTCAGGAATGGGGCATCTACAACCTCTCTTGGCAATCTGTTGTACCCTAGTTAAATTGGAAATGCATGTTCCTAGGACACTAAACAACCATCCAAAACCAACAAAGTGAAGAGAGCAGGCCTCTGCATGTACATGATGGATGGTATATGACTGTTCTATCATTCTCCTCCTTTACTTTCATCCTTCATACCAATATAGTCTGCCACATGTCAGCTTCCTCTAGCTAAAGGATATTGTCATTACTACATTACTTTTCCTCTAGGTATGTTCCTTCTCACAATATAGGTACAGAGAAAGATAAGAAAGAAATCTAATCACTTATAAAATGGGCTAGACAGCATATTGAAAGGGATTAAATTGCATGATTCCTGCAATTAGGAGGAGTTGGATTTGAGGATTGAGGCAGCATCTTCTGGTATCTAGCTCATCTCCCTCCCAGATGAGAAATTCTGAAATTATAGCAGCACTAGAACAAGAAAGTGGAAATATGTTGCTAGAGTTCCTCCAGCAGAGGGATCTGGCTAGGATATGACAAGGCTAACTGGGTTTCCCTTGAGCAAGGACCTTCCTGCCCTGACATTTCTCTGGTATAAGGGATAGGGCAGAGCCAAAGGATGCAAATACAACCTCTTCTTGAACCCACTGTTGGCACCAGTGTTCAGCGCATGTTTGCTACAGACAGAGTTACAGAAACAGTGCTGAGCCTTTGAGAAGCTTGTAGGTAAAACGCATTGGCATGGCTTTTGTTCTGACAACCTCAAAATGCCACAGCCAGCTGTGCTGAGCTTGAAATGCACCCGTGAAGATTGCATATAAAATGTGTGTAGGCATGCAATGTCCGGGTCAACGCACTTCCAGGAATTCTGAGGGCAACAGCCCTATCTGAGGCACAGTTCTGTTTTGTTCACTATTTCTAACATCCAGATAGCCTAGTGTAAAGATGTATATGGATCCCAGTGGTTGCAATAGGACTGCAAAGGCATTGTGCACGTTTGTGTTTCCCTACCTTAGGTGCTTAAATGTACAACCTAGCCCTTAAATTTGATTATTCTTTATGTAGAAGTATGTGTTATAGTTTTCTGTTTACTTTTCTTCAGCACTAACGCAATGAACAAAACCCAAAAGTCTACTGACCAAATCTTACTTAAAAAAAAAAAAAGCCAAAATAAAAAAGAAATTGAGCATAAACTTGTAAACTTTAGGACTGAGGTGGTATCTTTACAGGTGCCTAGGTTTTGTAAACTCTAGGTTTCATTTCTTTTCTATAATTTTATATGTTTATAAAAAGATGTGCATAGGTAAAATAGTTCAACCCTTAGTTTGAATTTGAAAATAGCTTGATTTTAAAAAATGTTAGTATCTTGACGAGATTAGAGTTTGGGGGAAGGATTGTTTGTTTCTGGGATGTTGGTTTCTGCTTTTGTTTCTGGGCTGCTTTTTTTGGTTGGTCAATTGGTCAGTCTATTTTGCTTTTCTTTGCTAGCTGCTGCCAAACACTAATATCATTTCTTAGATTTCAAAGAAAAGAACTAACTGTGTTAATTTTACTTTGTATAGGGGGAAAAATTTCACTTGGGTGGCATATGTCTACCATTTGGCTCAATTAGACTAGAACAGGCACAGCAATTCATAATTCCCGGAGGGAAAGCAAGCTTCTGTTTC
Organism: Rhabdornis inornatus; assembly: GCA_013397075.1. Classification (NCBI taxonomy): domain Eukaryota; kingdom Metazoa; phylum Chordata; class Aves; order Passeriformes; family Rhabdornithidae; genus Rhabdornis; species Rhabdornis inornatus. The sequence goes on from VWZS01001146.1 coordinate 8,767, forward strand.
AATAACATGGATTCAAAGGGTTTCATCTCTAGAATGATCTCCGAGGGCATGAAATATGTTTCATTTAAATCTTAAACCTTGTTCATAATCGAGTAAAATCTGTAAGAGGTTTTTGTCACTCTGATTTCTTAGACTTCTTTTCCCCTTCAGTGGGTTTTAAATATCTGCTAACAATAAATTATATCTTTGTGACCCAGTAAGAGCTAAGGTCTTGGAAAATACAGTGAATGCAAGTGCATCCACATGTGTTTTTGTGTGCACATGTACCTACTTTGTGGTTGTAATGACTGGATTGAGACTGCATGAATAGGTAAGACCCTATTTTCTAGCTCTTTGACAAACAGTATCAAGACTGTTTACCTTGTATGAGGAAATATCTTAGCTAAGGTGACACAGTTATTCCTAACAAGGATGCCTGTGTTGGTCTTTCCATCAGAAAACATCCCAACAGCCTCCTCAGTGAGACATGCTGGACTCAATGCTTATGTCCAAAGTGATCAGCCTTGACCATTTTTCTGCACTGTCTGACCAGCTGGCAGCCCTGCATCCTGCCTGCTGGAAATCCAGAGAGCCATGTGATTTCTCCAGTAGCCCTAATGAGGGGAAGAATTGGTGTAATCTCCTCAGACTTTATTCATTATCCTTTTCAGCCATCAGCAAAAGGTCTAGGTGTCTTATGCCTCTTGCTACTGAACTTGCAACTGTCCCTTCTCTTCTCTATCTGCTGGTTCCTATGGATTCCCAATCAACGCAGAGAGAAAATGTTTACTGTTATGGGTCAAAAAAAGAGATGAGGGACCTGGCTGCAGAAACTTCTTCAGAAAATTCCCAGATTGGTGATTTGTTTCAAGATCCAGCCCATTAAAAATTTACTCCTCGTGTCCTTCTGCTGTCACAAACCACTGAAAGACTGGAATCTGCTGGTTTTTCTTGGTATGAAAAGCTACTCTGGACCTCACCTCATTTTTCAGTTTAAATTTCACAGTCATTGGAAGCCCAGAAGAAGCATAAACTCCTTGAGGAGATGTGCAAAAAATATATATTTTTAAGCTAAACTTGGCAGTGGTGGTTCAGAAGGGCCTTAAGCTGCCTTGTAAAACCCATCTCTTCTACAGAAAATGATGACAAGAGACTTGCTTTTTAAAAGGTCAGGTCTTTGGGATGAGAGATATGGTATTGTGTGAGATAGAGAGCCGTGACATCCAGGAGGCACTAGGATTAATGCATTCTACATCATGACTCATAATAATCATATTTAGTGTAAATGGTAAATACATTTTCTCCTCAGAGCTTGTGCCACAATTTGATATAAGCTTTTCACTTGGGGAATATGATGTCAGAGTAGAAATCTGGAGAGTTTAAAGGCTTCTGACAACTTTCAGTTCAGGAATCAGTGACAAGAGACATAAAAACAGTGATGTTAAAACCACAGTAAAGAGATAGCTTAACCTTTTGATCTTGAAATGTTCACATGTATTTTATTTTTTTATATAAACTTTCACAGTTTTACACATGGACAACAATAAAGTCCTGTGAAATATTACTCTCATAGTGACAATTCAAAATACACTTTTTCTCCTTAGTAAAATAATAAACAAAGAATATAAGGATATTGAACATTTCTCTATCTTCTATTAGTGTTAGTCTTCTAAATGATAACCTTAAAAAGATCTGCTTTTGACATTAACATGAATTTCTTGACAAGAAGACCAGAAATGAGATATTTCTGGGTTTTTTTTTCAAGCAAATAAAGTGCAAGCTACAGCCTACCTGAATTCTAATGAAAGCGTAAATGCATAGAACTATAACCTTTCCTCTATACCAGCATGCCTGAAAACTGCAATAACTCTTCAATTAATATGTACATGCTTACACACAACTCCATGCACCACGACAGTTTGCAGAGTTGCCAATTGTCACATAAACTCTATGTCATGACATTTAATATCAATATTAAAACATCAGCTCACTGAGAACCTGGGTTTTCTTAGAAATAAACATATGAGCTTGTTGTTGTAGAGCAGAATTGAGAATTAAGACTCTAAAAGTCACAGCATTCAAGGCATAGACTGAAGATATTTCTGCAGCCATATAAGCATCTATTTTCTCATCTCATAACACCAACTTTTGATGAGATTAAATAAAAATAGAGAACTACTTTAGGGATCCAGTACTTGACTTCTGTGTCCAAAATAAGGCAGTGGTGAGTTGCTATTAGTACTTGCCTAATCTTTTTATTCAGATCCATAAAAGTTGTCATGCAGTTTCTTTAGTAAGTGCTCATTTTTGTGCAGCTGATGTCACATAGCCAGCCTCCCACCTGAGTTATGCATTTCAGGGGCGACATATATTTGAGTCGTATTCCTTTGAAATCTGCCCTAAGCCAAAGGGAGTCCTGATGAAGTCCTAATTAATCCAGATGTCAAAGTAGGTGTGACAGTAGGCTAATTACAAATGCTGTTTGCATATTTGTTAAAAGCTGTAAAAATGACTGAATTTCTTTACTGTGTTTATTAAATTGTGCTCAACAAGCTCTTCTGCAAATTCTCTCCACTGGTTTGGGGCTTTCTCTTCAGTCTTTTCTTTTGCATTCTATTGTTTAGAGAAGTCTTTCATCACATTCTTGTGGATTATTTAAATTTTTAAAGTTCAAGTTCAGTTTTGGATGTTATACTTCTGTAACATTCTTGATGTGGTGAGTGATGGGACTTGTAAGCAAAGCTCTGCTCTGTCATGCTTTCCTAGGGCCAGATTGACTTCTGGAATTTATTGTGCATGTACAGCCTTCTAAGGTGTGCGAATGGCCTTATGAGATTATTCTCTAATTACAAACTATTTGACAGTACAAGCTAGTGATCAGGAGCTGCCTACTGTAACTGCTGGAGTAGAAGGAGATGAATGTAAATGAGAACTCTGTCAGTATATTTATGGGTAGATTCAATGATTGTTCTTTTTTATTTCATCTAGTATTAATAACCTTCTACCACTAATGTAACCTACTGAGAAGAAAATGTAGGCATAGAGTTTATTTGCTTGATGTGTCATGTTTCTAGTGTTATGGAACTGAGTGCTAGCTCCAGGCTCTTCAGAAACAAGTGATTCATTCTAAATAAGTTCTGTCTGTGCCTTGTTATTGAGGGAAATAATACTTTTCATAATTAAAAAAAGAAAGGTAGGGGGATGATAGTGATGCCTTGGGTTTTAGCTTCTGTGCTTTTCAGATTCTCTGCTGCTTGATATGTAACTCTGAAACTTCATGTTAGGTGTTAGTAAGTTCTCTCCACAGGGTGGTTAGACAAAACAATCCCTTCCTAGCTAGAGAATCAAGAACACCTGTTACTCAAAAAACCACAAACAATGGCTAAGGGAAAGGGGTGAGCCAAGGGGTTGAGACTTCATAACCTGAACTTGTGGTTGAAAAATTGACCCCAATATGTAGATGAACCAAAACTTATACAAGTGTAAAAAATCATGAGATCCATCTTGGATTCAACCTTGGTGTAGCCCCGGCCAGGCTCTTGCACTGCCCAAGGTGTATCCTTCTAAGGCCTTTCAATAAATACCTATTTTTCCCACTTAACTCTGTCTAGTCTCTGTTCCAGGTCAGCCTTTCTAGGCATCAGTTCTGGCACCCCAGGTGGGACAGCAAGGCATCTGGAAAACCCCTGGACCAGAGGAACACCCAGCTCCTGCCCCCCACCCCTGCCAGCACTCACGGGGGGTCCAGCTGGGGTCGAAAAGGTATCAGAGCCCAAGTACCAGATAAGTACCTGACTAACTACCTGCAGGAAAAATCTGTGCAAAACACTGTACTAGCACGCTGCCTAGCATAGCCCACTGCTAGGAATGACAACACATTGTCTCCCAGAGTAGTTGGCATTTCAGGCATGTTTTTAGGAAATCCTAATATTGAATGATCACAATCTGCAAAGGATGTTTAGTGCTATTAGAGACCAGACTGTATGACCCTAATTTGCCAAATAAGATGCACTTGGATGGTTTTGTTGGATTAGGTGTTAACTTCTTACCTGTATTTGAAATTAACAACTTGAGAGTGCTTAAAAATAAAAAGCCAGGTTTTGACCCAGTTATTCAAACTGGTACAAGGTTGCTCATGTGGCTGATTAGCCTGAAGCTGAGATTGTTGTTTGTGAGCCTGATATAAGACAGCAATTGTTAAAGAAAAACTGAATTTTATCTCAGTAGAACTAGTAGTTTAAGAGCCTCTCTAAAAATGAGCAGCTTTCTTTGCTGAAATACGTCTTTAAAATACAATTTTTGATAGGATACAAATAGCCCAGAGAATGCTGTTTTGGTCATAAGGTCCTTGGTGTATTTTATCTAAATTCTTGATCAAGACACCAAAACTGGTAAAGAAACTGCCCCAGGAGCTCCTTCAGGTTAATAATTAATCTACTTTATTCTGGGAAGAAAAACTGCAAGGAGTGCAGAAGTTGAATTTCCATACAGACTAAATCTGTGATGTTTGGTCATTTACACTCCCCTATTATGTGGTCTCTAAGCCATGATTTAATTAGCTCTCTTTAAATGGGACCACAGCAATCCTCATGATGAAGTTCTCTGATGCCCCTTGGAAAAGAATATTTGTATTCTCTCAATTAAGCTAGAATGAAAGAAATCTGCATATCCTTTGTTCTTTGAAGTCTTGTAAGACTTTCATTTAAAAAATAAACCCTCCCAAAAAACCCCACAAATTAAAATTCTTGTGAAATAATTTAATATGTGGACTGCATAGATAATCTAAATAATGATAACAATTAATCTATGTGTCCAATATATCATTCTTATAATAGAGCAGCCAGAGTTTACAAAGGAGCACTCATGTGCTCAGGCTTGTTGAAATTTTTTTCCAGGTTTATTTTAAATTACAGATAGGCAGTGAATGATGAAGGGAAAAAACAGGTTTAAATGTAGAAGTTCTAAAAAGCTATGTATAAATGTAGAATTACGCTGTGTCTATAATTTTTTAGAGTAAGAGAGTAGAAGGAGTAATTTTTCTATTTTTGTTAAAATCATGAAAGCTACATATTGTAATAGAGAAATATTAAAAGTTATTGTATATGTATTTACTGGGAAATGGAAAAAAGCTGGGGGTTCCTTGGATTTATGGTAAGAAAAATTAATGGTTTTCTTCCTGTTTGATGGGGTGGGAGGTAGTTAAAGGCATATGGTAGGTGGAAGAACCTGTGAGGAGAGTTATGTTATGAATAGTGTTTCTTTAATAGACAGTTCAGGTGTCTCTTTAGCTGTTTGTTTCTTGGTTCTTGCTCAAACAGTTCAAATTGTTTTAATTAGTTCCTGTCTTTTTTCCTGTGTTTTGTGTACACAGTCAAAACTAATAAAAAAACCCCAAAACTCTGTAGAAAAAGTGAAGAACTCAGTTTAGATAGAGGCATGAATTTTCTCTTATTCCCTTCAGGGACAAAGAGAGTGATGACTCCAATTTTGAAATATTTATGTAAATTTTTAAAAGGATGCTGTTCACGTTTCCTGAGATTATCGCAGCCTGCTTCCTTCAGCCACCCCAGCTCTGTAATTAATATGCTTACAAAGTTGCTTCCAAACTATACTGCTAAGTGCAATCAGATCTGTCTTGATTTTTATGTTTTTTAGCCAAGCTGAAAACTGGAGACAACTGACTTTCTTAAGAAGAAACATAAAGGACCAGCTTTCTTACCTATCTCTCTACATACCAATGAAAGTCAGCATGTGTGTATGTCTGAGAGAGACTTCTTTTCTTGGGAAGCAGAGATATAGCTGTATCTTCAAGGTAAGAAATTTCTATCTTCAGAATGGAATGGACAGTGTTTTATAAAGGATCTTTTACTGCAGATAGAAAGCATGTCAGTAGTGAGGGGGAATAGGGCCTTATATATCTCCCTAGAGCCAGATGTTAACTATGGAGTATAGGATGACTATATATAAAGTCTGCACCTTACGAAGGTCATAGAACAGGGAGGGTGAAAGGACTATCTTGCATTGGTTTAGAAACAGCCTTCCTAGATAAACAGATATCCCATGAAGCTTCATGGCAGCAGAAGAACAGAATCATGGTGCAGGGGCTCTGCAAGTTTTCATGCTGCAAATTAACTTTGTACCATGTGGAAAGCAACTTCACAAGCACATGCTGTGGGTTAGAGCCATCTTAAACCATCTCCCAGGTCTGCTGCTGCCTCTGACAAAATCACAGTCCCTTTTTCTGGGGAGAAATATTCAACAGCATGGGGGGGAGGCGGGGGGAGGACTTTGGCTAAGGTGTTCCCCCTCCATCAGCTGCTAGCCCCCTCACTCCCTCAGTAAGGAAGATTTGGCTTGTGGAAAATTAATTTTATTGCCATATGAAGTAGATTGAGTATTGCAAAATAGAAAGACAGGCATTGAAACACCCCACTTCCTCCCTTCACCCTCCCCTCACCCAGTCTCAACTTTGGGACCACTGGAACTGGCTGTGTTCAGCATGGGGCAGCTCGTCCCCTGTTTTAATCCCCTGCAGCTGCCTGCCAGAACCTGAGTACCTGCACCCAGTAGACATATATAACAGGGAAAAATGCATTAATGGGAATTCCCAAATCAAATGTGATAAGCTGGTATGTCAGAAATGGCACAACGCATAGCAGCATAAACTGTGTTAAAATAAATCCCTGGAAGTTACAAGAAGATCACATTAACATTTCATGGCCTTTCCTGAGATGTCCCAGAGACTGACTGAGAAAAGCACATGACGTTTTCCCTCATTTAAAAAAAAACCACTAAAGATTGGCCTTATGTAATATGGTGTCTTGGTTTGAAAGACAGGGATTTGTTAAAGAAAGGCAAGAACCCCTTTTTTTTTTCTGAGATGGAGAATGCAACCCCCCTCCCTTCTAATTATTATAGTTGCAAATCAGAGGCCTTCAGGCAGAAGATACGGGGATAGGAATAACAGTTCTTTACTAATATATCTAACAAGGCAAACAGCAGAAACAACAACAGCTGTAAAGATTGACAACAAAACAGAACAGTATAGCTCAGTTCGAGTCCCTCTGGCCACAGGCCCTCTCTCTCTGTGCTCAGTTACCGGTGCTGTGTGGGCAGGGCAGGTCCCGTGCAGCTGAAGGGGGGGACTGGAGTGATGGCGGCGGCGACAGCCCAGGTGTGAGAGGGGGATGGAGGGGAGACTCCCTCCTTACGGTGTCAGTCGTGGCCCGGCCGAGTCTCTGGAGGTAGTAGAACGAAGCAGGAAGGCAGCAGTGCGATGTCTGACAGCAGGGAACGTGGCTCCCAGCGTTGGGATGGCAGGGAAGATGCTAGGAAGGAGCCCCGGCCGTCTTCCTTCCACTCCCCGAGCCAGCGAGAGAGCGAGAGAGCGCGCCCAGGCCCCTGTCCCGCCTTTCCTTTTCTGGTCTCCCCTTATCCCCCACCCCCTACGAGGGAAAAACTATTGCTACTAAGGTGTAGTCACAAATACTTAGGAACAGGAAATAACAAATAACAAATGGAGAAAATTCCACAGAAAGAAAAAGGGAACAATTCAACCCCCAACATATGACCAATGAAATAATTTGAAAAATTTTGCTTGATATACCTAATAAGTTAAACAAAAATACTTTTCTTAAAATTAAAAAAGGAAGCTCTTCAGACTACCTGAAATCCAAAGTGATACAGAATGCTTATTAATGTAAAGCAAAGGCTTAGTAAACTGTTGAGAGGAAAAAAAAGCACACTTTAAAGAAAATTAGCTAGAAGAACATTTATGAAAAGGGTAACGGAACTGCTAAAAAGATTCTGGCTTATGTCCTCTGGAGAGCTCCTCTGAAAGCCATTTGTCAAATCAGAACTAAAATGGGATGTGATAAGAGATCCTAGATCTGTTAAATCTGTCCTTTAGGATTTCTATACCTATTGTGTCATATCACGTCCAAATACAGAGTGAATAAAATCATATTTTAAAATGTGAAACTGCCACTTATATAAAAAAATGCAATTACATTATATTAAATTTTTAAAAAATTAAACTAATTAAAATATTAAAAAATTAAAATATGCATATTTAAAAAATGCATAGAGGAGGCAGTCTCAAATGGAGACTGAAAATACTTAAGTTTTAATAAAACTTTCAGGAAGTTTCCTAAAATTTTAGGAACAGGAATGCCTTTGAAAAGACTGTGGAAGTGACAGCATCTGATCCATTGGTTTGTTTTCAAACCTCCAGCTGAAGTCTTCAAGATGGATGCAAAACACCACTGGCACTATTTGCCATTGCAATACTGTTTCATTGAAAGAAAAATGCATGTTTGGAATGGACGAATTTTGAAAACCCTGAACCCACACTAAATCACATATACTTGCTTGCATAATTATAACTTTTATGACATTATTATTCTAAGACTGCAATTATGTTATGCAGTGTTTCACTGCTGAAAATCAAAATGCTTTTTAGCTATTGTGTGTATACATATATACATATATATATTATATAAAGCCTTATCTCACAAAAATGTTTGCAGTTCATGAATGGGTGGTGATCCAGAAGTCATGCAACAAGCCCCAACTGAAAATTTAAAAAAAATTGTTCAATTGTAAGATTGAAGATTCTAGTTTCCAATCAGTTTTTGTATATGGATATAAATGTATGTATAGCTGGGCCTCTTATTGTCAGATTTCCGTTTAGGAGATATTAAAATATACACTGCCTAAAGGAATGAAGATTAATGTGCAGTTTGCTACTAAAAATGAGCCAGCCTGTATCATAAGGGTGGAAGATCCAGATAACCTGCTATCTATGATGAATGGAGTCTGCCTATGCTGCTCACAGGATACTTGTTTTGTCATTGTAACTCATGAGAGGACTTTGACTATGTTGAGTGGGTATTTTTACTGTTTTGAGCTATTTTGAATGATATGAATTCTGTCTGATCTTAGAGCACAGAAAAAAATCTGCTTTGTATTTTTTCTGAGAAATAACATTATGTGTCAAGACAGATTGCGGAAAACTTCAGCTCATTTTGTGGTGTATTCATAAATACTGTGACCTTCAGATAAAATTACTTAATCTACCCTCTAACTTTATTGCCCATTTTATGAATAGTAATTCTCAATTTTAAGAGCATTTCTGAGAACACAGTCTATCAGTAGTTTCAAAAAGGATGAGATACAATGATGGTAAGAGACAGAAAAATGGTGAAGTGGATATTGTTTAACTTCTTGTTCTTCTTGCTGGGTCATTTTATGTAGCTATAGAGGTGCTACTTGGAATATTCAACAAGAATACCTTCGTGCAAGGAAGTGATGTGGGTTTGTCATGGGAATTACCAGGCCAGTGTCTACAGTCTGTGATTTGACAGAAGATTGAACTAGACTATCCTAAGTATCCTTCACTTCAAAATTTAATTGATGTTAGGAGTCTCAGCTGAAAACTGAGCCTGTTAATATGTGAGATGAGACCATATTCCACACAGCTTTTCTTACTTTATGTATTGTCTCTAGTCCTCCTGACCCTTGCCTGGTAGAGAACAAAAAAGGAAGAACAAAATCAAGACAGACAGAATCATAGAACATCCTGAGCTGGAAGGAACTCACAAGGATCACTGGGCCCAACTCCCTGCCGTGCACAGAACAGCCCTGAGTCACAACATGTGCCCAGGAGTATTGTCTAAATTCTCCTTGAACTGCGTCAGGCTTGGTGTTGTGATCAGTTCCCTGGGGAGCCTCTTCCAGTGCCCAACCACCCTCTGGGGGAAGAACCTTTTCCTTATATCCAAACTAAACTTCCACTAACACAACTTCAGGCTATAGCCTCAGGGCCTGTCACTGGTCACCAGAGAGAAGAGATCAGTTTGCCCCTCCTCTTCTTCTCACGAGGAAGTTGTAGACTGCAATGAGGTCTCCCCTCAGTGTTCTCCAGGCTGAACAAGACAAGTGACCTAAGCCACTCCTTTTATGGCTTCCCCTCAAGGCCTTTTACTGTCTTTGTTGCCCTCCCCTGGACATTCTCTAATAGCTTAATATCTTTCTTATATTGTGACACCCCAAACTGTTCCCAGGACTCAAGGTGAGGCCTCCCCAGTGCAGAGCAGAGCAGGACAATCCTCTCCCTTGCCCAGCTGGTGAAGCTGTGCCTGATGCACCCAGACCATGGTTGGCTCTCCTGGCTGCCAGGGCACTGCTGACTCACATTCAACTTTCCATCAACCAGAACCCGCAGATCCCTTTTCATGGTGCTGCTCTTCAGCGTCTCATTTCCCAGCCTGTCCATACATCCAGAGCTGCCCCATCCCAGATGCAGAATCCAACACCTAACCTTTATAAACTTCATATGGTTGGTGCTTGCCCAGTCCTCTGATTTGTCCAGGTCTCTCTGCAGGGCCTGTCCACCTTCAGGGGAGTCAACAGCTTCTCCCAACATTGTATCATCTGTGAACTTACTTAGTGTACTTTTGAGACCCAAGTCATTTATGGAGATGCTGAAGAGCAGAGGGCCAAGGATGGAGCTCTGCAGAGCCCCACTAGTGACAGTTCACCAGTCTGATGTTACCCCACTGACTGTAACCCTTTGTGCCCAACCTGTGAGCCAGTTGTTCATCCACTCCATGATGTGTTTATCCAGCTGTATGCTGGACATTTTTGTCCAGAAGGATCCTGTGAGAGATGATATCGAAAGTTTTACTGAAATCCAAAAAGATTATATCAACTGGCTTTGGTTGATCAGCCAGGTGGGTTATATTTTCATAAAAGAAAATTTGACAAGCAGGACTTTTCTCTCATGAAACCATGCTGGCTGTGACCAATGACTGCATTGTTCTTCAGGTGTTTTTCAGTACCTTCTAGAAAAATCTTCTCCATAATTTTACCAGTCACTAAAGTGAGACTTCCAAGCTCATCCTTTTTATCCTCCATGAAAACTGGGACAACAGTAAACAGCTTCCAGCCAACTGGGTCTTCTCCAGATTCCCAAAACTGCTCAAAAATCATTGAGGGAGGCCTTGCAATGACATCAGCCAGCTCTTTGAGTATTCCTGGATGTATCCCATCAGGCCTGGCAGGCTTGTAGGGATTCAGCTGGAGCAGCAGATCTTGTACAAGTTCAGGGTCGACCGGGAGTCAATCATTTTCATAGGCAAGCTCAGGGCACTGGGACCTCCTTAGCCCATAATCGGTGTTGAAGGCAGAGGCAAAGGAGGCCTTTAAACATCTCAGCCTTGTCTATGTCCCTTTTTTGAGCTGACCATCTCATTCCTGCACAAGAATGATGACAATAGATTCTTTACTGGACTTTTTAAAGCCCTGGCAAAAACATACCAGAGAAGTGTCACTAATTACACCCAACAAAGACTGTAATTGGATTTTTAGGCTTTAAGCAACTGTATTGGATAGCAGATTTAACTACATGTCATCAAACTTTCCTTGTGCTAAAATAGGTGGAATATTGGAGGCTTAGCCTGAAGGTATTGTATTTGTTGTTATTGCTAAATTTACCATTCCAACAGCTTTTCTTAATTAGGAAACCTAAAGGATTTGTATCTTCTAGAAAGAAAAGAATACTACAACAATTCCTGTAATTGCATTTAAAATTCTAGCTTCAAAAATATGAAATGGTGGAGAAATTAATTAGTAGAAAAGGCATAAACTTCTACAATTAGAATTAGTTTAGAATCAGTCTTATTTCTGGATTATCAGAGAGAAGAATAACAACATATCAAAATGTACATCATCAAATGTATAGAAACAGCAAACTGAATTTTAAGGGAAAAAAAGGAAATGTTTTTATGTTTCAAATTGAAAGAGGAAGTAAGTGCAACAGAAGCTATCAGCACATGCAATTCTATAAGCTGAATTCATCAAGTTTGATATAAACTGAATAAATTTTTGAAAATATTTAATCATTTTGTTCAAAACTGAGATTTTCACAACTAGCACAGCTTTAACATGGAATTTTTCCATCTGTGTACAAATGTTTAGTTTTCTGTTATTGGAGGTAAAGGAAAGGTAAATTCCCTCAAAAGGAGTCTCTTTGTAAAAGGTAAAAATGTGAATTCTTGCTTCTCTCCCATTTTCCTTCACTGGGAAAAATAAGTGAGGCAAAAGGAAGAATCTCAGAAGAATTTATCTAGTTCAAAACAAAGATTTTCCCCTGAAAGTGTCAAAGTGTCAAGCAAAACAATAAATATTTTGTTTCATCTTACATTTGTAATAGAAATCACACTTTTTTTTCTTTCTTTTTTTCCTTGCAATGATAAATTCTACTCTATGGGGTGAAGGCTGTGGTTCACAAATCAGGAGCCAGAGGAGGTGCAATAACAGAGATGGCACGAAATGGAAATGGGCTTGAGCAGATCATTGCTGTTTCCTGAAAGCATAGAACTACTGGTAGTTCCAATTGTTGGAACAATTATTCATATAAGAAGTATTATGTTCTTTCCAGGAACCTATACTTAGAATACAGAATACTGAAATGTCAGGTGCAAAACCTATTAAGAGACAAACAGCTTCTTAAAATATATATATATTTTTTCTAATACAAATCTGCAGTACTTTAAGGATCAACTTTCTCTTGTAAAAGGTCAGACTCCTCTGATATACCTTTTCAACTGATACAAACAGATTTAATCCACCAGCATCACTGAATTTAATCAACTGACATTTGGCTTTTTCTCCACCCCATAAAGCAAAGCCTGCACAGGAGGAGATCAACTGGTTCTGTTTGAGGGAACCAAAGCCCTCAAAACTCATGTTAAGCGGGTCTCAGGGCTTAGATCTCTTCCATATGGCTGGATTTGATCAATAACAAGTGTCCGCTTCGTAGTCCATGGCAAGGAGTCAAGGAGACTCAGAGATCTATCTTTTCCTGAAGGACATTAAAGATCTTAAAAACCTGAAAATGTCCTTCTTACACTGGAGAGCAGATGGTTCTAAAGATGAGCAGAATGCAAATTATATTTCACATAAAGACACACAAAATGTTATACTTATTAAATAAATATATAGTTTACAAAATTGTTTTTAGCAGGCGTTTATATCTGGTTCTCAAGTGTCTGAAACCCATTTTTCTAAGATTACTGCATTGTTGTTAGGGTACTTTCTACCTTTGAAAGTTACTTTACACAGTGTCTAAATGGTTGAAATAACTTGTTGGTTGTGTTAATAAATATGATCATTAATAATATGTTTTTACATATATGAGGGTTAAATATGCACAGAAAAGCTTTCTTACATTTACAGATTAAAGAGAAATCATTCACGGTTTAAGCCCAAATCTTGTCTGTGGTGTTACTTTACCAGAAAAAAATAGCTTGAGAGCCATAGCCAAGTTAAATCCAGCAGTATAGTAGTGGCGTAGGGGAGTAGTCTATACTTTTTGTAGCAGATGAAATCTTAGATCTTGGTATGCAGCTTGGAAGAATTTTGTGTTACATAGATGCTTCTAATTTTTAATATATTTAATTTTCTGAATAATATGTGCTCAAGCCCCAGAGTCTCTATGACCTTTCTAACTACAGTTTATTTTTTATGCCAGATGGCTGGATGAGCATCAGGTTGTTTTTATTTTTATTCCATTAAAAAAAAATCTTAAGTGCAAGTAGTAAGAACTTAATAGCAGAAGAGAGAAACAGAGATGTGCTTATACAGCATTTGTGGTATTTCTTGAAATTTTTTCTGCTGGTACAGATTTAAAGGAAAAAAAATAAAGATTATGCTAATATTACATTGAAAAGTATTCTTTTTAATTGGCCTGCAACCATTTTGGCCTTCAGAATTATGTGCTTCTTACTGAGGGGACCATGCCTTTGAACTCTAGCTGTATAGAAAGCCCTTATAAAGTATATATAACGGCTTATAAAAGCCCACATAAACTATACTAATGTATCCTAAGTTTTAGAGACTGCATAATAATTTAGTGGCTCAGTAATTCTGATTGCTTTTGTTGCACCCTCATACAGCTACCTGGGGCAATGACCTATTATTGTTATGGCACAGTTGATCCATTTTCAGTTCTGTGCACGCTTCTGGAGCCCTACTCATTAATAGGCTGTATATAACGGCTAAATGCACACAGTGTTTGCAAAGTACCCTCTCATTTACAGCGGCTTCTCTAAATTATTTCTATTAATTACTGCATATTTAAATTTGGAGAAACAATCAATATAAAAAGCACCGACATTTTCCATTTTAAGTTAAAACTGTGGGGGCTTATTTGGATGCAGGATTTCTGATCAAGCTAAGATAAAAAAATAAGCTGCATAACCCAGCAAAATTAGGTTTGCTGAAAAAAGTATGCTCAATTCTTTCATCTAGAATGGGAGAGACATTTAATTGATTTGGGGCTGTTTCAGGTACTTCAAAAAGACAAGGCCACTGCATTGGAATTTGACAAAACTATGAGTGGTGTGTTAACAGTCAAAGCAAGATTCTGCTAAATACAGGTTTTTGCAAATTTTTCTCCTTTTTCACACTTTTCCTCCTCATTTGCAGATCATTATATTTCTGTAATAGTTTAGCAGCCAGGAGAGAGAGGTAATGACAGTCCCTAAGTAGAACTAGCTGAAGGAAGAGCTGCAATTGCTTTTGGTTTGCTGATTACTGTAGGAGTTTGCCCTCTCAGATTCTTTTGCCTTCTAATATTAAGTCTTCCTTATGTGAATGTAGCAAATAAAGGTGAGAAGTACAAGTACCACCTTTTGAAGGATACAGCAGAACATCCAAAGGGCAGTCCCGCTCTGCCTATTAAATGTAGAGTCCCAAGCCAGTCATCCCTGAATTACACTATTTGCTGTAGAAAAACCTAAGCTAAGTCCACCAGATGGATTTTAATAAATGCAGTCAAATAAGAATTATTTGGGTCTGTTCATACCTGTGTAAGTATTCACTGTGGTTATGTACTCTATGGCTGAGGAAGAGCCTAGTGTTTTTTGTCTTTTAGTATCACCGTTCTTTAATAGTGTGATCCCATTGAGAGGATATATCCATCTGATCTGACTGAGCTGGAGTTCACTTTCCTCACACCATCCCTCACAGAGCTGTGCTTTGCTCCAATACCTGCAAAGCTGACAACTCCCCATTGTTTTGGCTGCTGCTGAGCAGTGTACACACATCAGCACTGTCTCTTCAGTGATCTGCCCCCCATACCACTCAGCCAGAGATGGACAAAATCTTGGGAGGGGACATAGGCAGGACAGCTGACCAAAACTAACCAAAGGGATATTCCGTATTTTATTGTTCAGCAATAAAAGCCAAGAGAATGGGGAAGGGCCATTTTTTACTACCTTTGTCTCACAGAGCGACCACTAAGTGTACTGAAGCCCTACTTCCCAGGAAGTAGCTGGTAATTTGGTTTGTTTTTTTAATTTTTATTTTCTGTTGCCACTGTCCTGCTGAAGGGAGTGAGAAAGCAGCTTGGTGGGCACCTAGCATCCAATCAAGGTCAACCCTCCACAGAGGATGTTAATAAAGTAGCTATAGTTTGATATCATTCAGCGGTAAATTCTTGTAGCTCTGCAGACTTTGATTAATATTTCTCTGGGCCCTTCAGTCTGAAGGAGACATTGTGAACCTGCATCATTTCTCAAGAAAAGTCTTATCTAGTTCTGAGATTGACACCAAAAAGGTGGCATATGTTTTGTTGATAGTCCACTGGCCTTTTCCCAACCTCCCTCTGTCACAGTCTTAGCTCGCTTACACTGGGCAGTGAATTGGCCACTGATAAGAAAAGCAGCTTGGCGTGATAGACAGGCCCCCAGAGAGCAGAGATAGGACAGAATTGGAGATAGACAAGGATGTGATCCAATGAGTTCCAGCCCAAGTTGCAGAGAGCTATTGGTCAGAGAGCAGAGCAGCCTGAACTTTGAACCAATCACAGGCGCTTACCCGGGAACATTAAGAGGGGTATTTAAGGTGAAGCCAGAACAATAAAAAGGCTTTTGTCACAAGGATCATAGAGTGCTGTGTTTTCTGTCTCAAGCACAGTGCCGGTCGGAGGTGCCATCCCTCCATTCATTCCTATTCAAAATAAGGTATTGCTTACTCAACTGCTCCAAGCCTGGATGTTTACAATATGGCTGGGCCCTCTTTTTCTCCTTTGGAGGAATACGCCATGTGGAAAAGTGGATATTAAGCTTTTGTAGGTAAAATGCTAGAAGTGTGTATATTTAATATGAAGTGCTTGTTCCTTTGTATAAGAAATACCTCGCAACATTATATTTTAGATGTGTAGTTCATTCAAACAATTCCAGTCCACTCTGTCTCAGCCTCCAATTATTTTTTTTTTCTGACGATATGTTAATAAATAACAGACACATTCAGGTACCATGGGTTTTAAATGTAACCCTCTATAATCTACTCCCTAGATATATTTTGTACAAAATTGCTTTTGAGCTTAGTCCATCTTAACATTGTGCGTGGGAGAGAGCAATGATCTGAATGTTTTTAAAAAAGTTCTCACCTCCACTCTTAATACTTAGCCTTTATATGACATGTTTCTTCTGAAAGGTTCTCTGAAAGGTGCTGTACTATAATTAACTCTTTAGTCTGATAATTAGTTATTTTAGGGTTAAAAAGCCAGTGGTACATTTTTAAAAAGCATGTAAGCTGTTTAGAAACTCAGAATATTCTCCCCTTCTTTCCTCTGCCTCAAAGGGAATCTGTGGCCAAATTTTCACATGTATTTAGGCCTTTTACAAGACCAGCCTAGAGAAATTTCAAAAGCCAACTTAGATGTCCTACATATGGTTGAAAATTAAGCTGGTTCCCTGAGGCTATTTTGTGCATACTTGAACAGCTTTAAAAATTCATACACAGGGCATTTAGTAGTTCAGTTTCATCGGCTTGCAATAAAACCTAAGCTGTTAAGAGCCAGAGACAGTGTTTTCCAAAATGAAGAATTTGAGAATATAAATCATATGGGTACTTCTGGAAATTGTGTATTATGCATGAAGTGCTACAATGGATGGCAGGGCAGGGATCCTGCCATGGACAGAAATAGCAGTGGCCAGGGGCTGAGAAGGCAGCAGTACCAGGCTGCAATGACCTCTGGCAGTGAGGGAGGGGATGGTGACACAGCTGTGAGTGACCAGGTTGTGGTCTGGCAGAAATTTTCCTTTGGAGGTACGGAGTAAGGGTAGTGGTGGGGAACAGGGCAGCAGTGATTGTGAGGAGGAAGGAGGTGCAGGAGGTGGTGAGTATCTTGAGGAGGGACTAGCAAGTGGGATGAAGAGGAGTCTGAAGTGCCAGAAACCCTGGCAGCAAGGCTAATGGGCTGAATAACCTTGTAACAGGCCAAGTTTATGAGCAGATGAAGCCAGATGATAAACAGATCAATATAAAGAAGAAGAGGGAAAGGGCAAAAGGGATTGATGGGGACACAGACAGCCTGGTGTCAAAAAGGAAAGCAGTGAGAAAAGGTGGAAAACAAGGTGGTGAAGGATAGAATGAAGGAAGAATCAAGGCCTGGGGATTAATATGTGTTATAAATGAGCACAAT
>VWZS01001151.1:1150-27475 GCA_013397075.1 Rhabdornis inornatus
TAGGAATAGAAACTAGAAGGAGTTTTCCAGAAAATTCTGTATTAATATGTATTAGCATATAGTATGTAAGTAGGATTTTTGGCCTTGATTGTTTGGTACATGAGGAAGGGCAGGCCCCTGCCTATACCCCCGGTTGGGAGAGCGCCCTCCCCGGTCGGTTTTGCTTATGCTTTATACGAACCTCAACTATACTAAATTACTTACTGCCAAATCTGGTATATTCTCAAATATATTTATCTAATACTTTGATTGTATTCATTTATATAATTGTTACTATTAAAAATTTACTACTAAATTTTGACTTGTTTTTTGATAAATTGGACAAATAGAACATAATTCATAACAGCAGTTGTAAAACTTTATTATTCAGGCAAGATGATTTAGTAATATTATCTATAACAATCGCCCAGATTCTTGAATACCAGGCTTACCTATGAATAAAACGAAGAGATGTGTTTCCGTAGAGACATTGCAATACAAACAGCTGTAAATCATATGGAAATACACAAATATTTAGCAAGCTCTTAAATTCCATAGATAACTGACTGGAATCTTACGAGGCTGTATCTGTAACACAATTGGGTCCATATTTACATTGAAGCCTTTTAAGCATTAGCCATCCATAAATAATAAAGCAGATCCATGTGAATAATTTGAAACAGTTAAAGTAGATGAGGAAAAGCTGTATGGAGCTATGCTGCAAAGCTGTAGATCAGACCTGATAACACTAGATAACATCTTTGGAGAAGAAAGGCTGCATTCAAGATATCTTCAGGTCAAGTGTCAGAACCTCTAACTACTATTTTAAGTAGAGAAGCTGCTCTTTGCAGCAAATAGTATATGGAGGAGTTTCCTTCCTGTAGGCATAGTGTGGTTAGCAGTAAAAATTGTCACTGTGATGTAGCCTTATTCAATGATTTATTTCATTTTCTAACTATCTTCTCTAACAGAAACAATTAAAATGAAATTATATCCCAAGGAGAAATGTCCATTCTTTGGAAACATTTGCATCTCAGTGTTTATGTTCATTAACTCTTTGGCTTTCTTGGCTTTCATCCAGCAGCAGAAGACTGTTATTCTGGGACAGGAATATATGATAATTATATTATCCCTTAATTAAAATATTGCATGGACTCCAAAGGTAAATGTTGTGTCTGTCCTATTTTCAAGCTGAATTGCATAAGTGATCCTGTAATTCAAAACAGCAGCCTCTGTATATCAAATCTGGGTCACACTTCACTATCATGATGGATCCAATCCTTGTTTTACTCAAAGCACTGGAAATACTTTTACCAACTTCACAAGGATAAGAACAAAATCCAACCGAGAGGAACTAAATTTGCTATCTAAATAGAGTGACTCTATTTCGTACTGGTTTCTCATTTTCATATTACTTTAGGTAATAAAGCATATTTTGCCAGAACAGCAATCTTTCAATCTCACTCACCTATACAGAACAAAAACATTGCATTCTGCCAAGTACCTGATTAAAAGACATATGATTAACTTTTCTGTTTCCACTGGGACATAAACTGACTGTTACGTTCTTGTCCCGTTAAACACCAGCTAACACAATATTTACTGCAGATTTAGTGGTATGGGAGATCACATGATCTAAGTAACTACATAATTTGTTCTGACCCACTAGTCAAAAATAGTCTTTATTTGTAATATTAATTATTCTGCTTATTCTAAATCCTATGCTAGGTATAAAATGTGTTACCATTCAAGATTAAGGAAAAAAATATTTCCAAACAGAAAAAACATTTACACAGTCTTTAACACTGGCTTATTTCAGAATAGATGCACAACTGAAGGAGATGTTTTCCATTCAAAAATTATGTAGAAATGTCTGTTGTGGTTTAAGCCCAGCTGGCAGCTAAGCAGCACATAATGGAATAGGGAAGAAAATTGAAATAAGAAGGGTTTAAAAATTAAAATAAATAAAAATATAACAGTAATGATAATAAAAAAAAATCAAGCAATGCACAATACAATTTTACATCAGCGGTTAACTGATGTCCAGCCCATCTCTGAATCTCCATCAGTGTGTTATTAATTGTCCTAGGTTACAATGCAAAGACGTGCCCAAAAGTATGTATTCTATCACCATCTGTTGAAACCAGGTGGGGCAGTGATCCTTATCTCTGTGAGAGATATCCTCTGCTAATGGGCCATTTGTTAAGAACCAAGTGGGTCAGTGTTCTTTATCTTTTCCACGTCCCAATCCTTCCTCCAGGAAGATATCTTCTGTTAATGGGCCATTGAGTCCCACTACATGACTGATAAAATTGCATCATCCCATTGGGAGATGCTCCACCCAGGGGGAGGAGCCAAACATTTCCTACCTAGATAAAAACGGAGATTTGGAACACCAAGGCAGCCCTTACTCACTGGTTTCCAGAGGACAAGTGCTACCAGACCTTTCTAAAGGATCACTACTTCAACAAGACCACTTCATCTGGACTGCTACCACCACCCTAAACTAGCAGGGTGTCAGGTTGTATTCTGACTCTGTCAGTAGTGTACTACTGCATGTATTCTACTTTTTCTCTTTTTTTTCCTATTAAATTGTATTTCTGACTTGGAGTCTCTCGTTGGTTTTGCTTTCAAGCCAGCACATGAATGAACTGTTATGTATTATGAAGTGAAAGATGCTGCTACCTGAAGGTGCAAATGAGACCACATGCTGAAGTTCAATAATACAGACTTAATTAACAGTAAATTTGAGGTAGAGAGATAGAAAAAATAGAAAAATCTGGTGCAGGAAAGGGAGAGAGAGATCAGGAAAAAGATAATCACTACCTGTGGATCCATCTGTGTTCTGTTGGTCCCTTTTCACCCCAGCCTTTTTGGCGTTGGGGGTGCCGGAGGTGTTCTTCTGGGGGGTATAACCTTTATACAGTACATTGTCTGGGAATCCACGGGGTAGTGGTTCATGCTGTTCCAACAACTTGAAGTGATACATATATGAGCAGTTGCTTCCTTTCCCACAGCTTGCCAGAGTAGGAATATTTTTCTGGATGTGATGCCTTGAGAGGCTACCTGGAACAGAGGCTAGACAGTGTTAAAGGCATAAAGTAGGTATTTATTAAAAGGCTTTTAATGGATACACCTTGGGCAGTACAAGATTCCAGCTGTGGCTACACCCAAGATAGATACCCAGTCACAAGTTTTCACACTGTTCTACGTTTTGGTCCATTTACATATTGGGGTTAATTGTCCAGTTACAGCTCCAGGTTAAGTCCCATCCTCCCAGATTACTCTCCTCAATTCGCTGCTGTTTATACTTTTTGGGCCTGAAGCTGCAATGGTGTCCTTGGTTCTCAGATTGGAAAAGAGTTATTTTGTCTAACTGTACTATGAAGAGAACTTGCTAACACTTTATATAAAGTTCAGAGTTATATACTAATCCAGTACATAAAATATGAAAGGTAAAACTTAAGGCATCAGATGCATTAACAAAGATGCGCTAAACAGACCTCACCTTTGCCAGGCCTGGAATTAGCACCTTTGTCTTGCAAATTCCTTATCTTAAATTCCTGCTGTGGTGGCTTATCGTATGGAATCATCCTGTTGCCTTCTGAGACAGGGAACTGAGCTCTCTAAGTCCTTACATGACCCTCCTTCTGGGTAACTCACCCATTTTGTATACTGGGCATGACATTCCAGGGTTGGAAAATCCCTTTTGCTAATTCAGGTCACCTGTCCTGGCTTTTCTCCCTGCTGCCTTCATGGGCAGCTCCTCACTGGCAGAGAATGAGACACTAACAAGTCCTTAGCACTACTTAGCCACAGCCAAAACATCAGTGTGTAAATAACATTATCCTCATACTGAATCCAAAACAACAGCTATTAAGAAGAAATTAACTCTCTCCCCGATGAATCCAGGACATCATCAGCCATCAATTTCCATCTCTTGTTCTATCTCTGATTCTCACTTAGAATCCCTTGTCACTTGCTGAAAGAAAAGTAAGTTCTAGTGGTGAAATGTTATAGTCATATGTTTGCTAAGATAAACAATTGTAAGAGAAACATTTGCTTAATCATGCAGAGACACTTGTAAGTGCCTGAATACTCAGTTAATAGATGTAATTCTGTGTTGTCATTTAGTATATAAGGTTGTCTAAATATAGAAGGCATGTCTATTAGTTCATCTGAAAATGACACAGTTATATTAGTCACTGGTGTCAGAAGCCTCCTGATTCTTCTGTCAATCTCCTGGGGTTTGTTCTTTTTTCCTGCTTCTCATGCTGAACCTTTTTTCCTCAGTAGATATCCAAAGAATCAGCTATAAATATTCCTCTTTTGCAGCATGAGCTATTTTATCCTGTTATCCAGGATACTGATTTTGAGGGCTTTTACTGAGATACTGTGCAGCATACTGAACTGTTATTTGAAGTCTCTTTAGTGGTTAATCTGTAATATCCAATATAAGGAGTGGTGCTGGATTTCAGAGCTACAGGCTTCTCAAACTGGAGCCAGCTTGCAGTCATTATTGCTGTTTTAGGCTTAACCTGGGATTAAACAAAGGCATAGAATAATTTTAGCAATAACAACAACAATAATCACAACAATTAAAACAACAACAGTGGTAACAATGATGAAAAATTATACCTGTAAGTAATGAAAACATCTATAAGGAACATGATGTGATTTTTGGTAATTCCTAGATTTGTCTAAGAAGATGTAAGACAATTAAGAGCTTTCAGATACTTGGTAACAGTCCAAGAACTCCTTTCAGTTCTATACCACCGAAGAAATACTGGCTATTACATGAGATATGCTCAGACTTCATTAATGCAGTTGACAGGACGAAAAAGCCAGAGCCACTGTCCCATACAGATGAGAAGAGAAGCAGAGTGTCCCAAATTATGTCATTATAAAAGCTCTAGCAATTGTAAAGGATATTAATGAGATGGCATAAACTGTTCTGAAAACAGGCATCGGATGTTTGCTTTCATTATTAGCAATAACAATCCTTCCCATCCCCCCAAAATATGCTTCTTAAAGTTGATAAAGATATTTCTAGAGGGCTTCCCTTTTAGACTGGGAGTAATAATTCTGCATCTTACTTCTCAGTTACAGATTATAGTTTCTCTGTCTCTGTTATATCTTTGTAGGCTGAGTAAAGACCTGCCATGGATGGTCAGCTCCTGGCAACATTTTGCAATTATTTGGAAAGTAAAATTGGGGTGTTTTGAGGGGGAAATCCCAAGTCCCAAGCTTTGGATAAACTCTGAAATATCAATACAATTATTTAAATCAATGGAAGCAATTTCTGTTACTCCAAGACTCCTTTCACTTCTCCTTTCTTTGTTTGCATTTACTTCCTTCTTCCTCAGCTTTTAACTGTTTTCTTGCTATTTCTTACTTACATGTTTGCAGCACAATTCCTGCTTTCCTAATATACCCTTCAGAGAATGACCTTTGTGACAGATGTTACTTCCAAAAAGTCCTTTGCATCTATTGCTCCTGGTTTTTGAAAGCCTAAGAAAGACCCATTTAAAGAAATTGCAAAAGAAAAACACAGTGAAGACAAAACAGATACTTATTTTAAAAGAAAATTCAAAGTCTAAGAAAAAAGACAGATTTAGAAAATCTGTAACCAAATTCAAACTCCTTAAATGAAGCCACTTTTTGAAAACTGTGATGAACTTTCTGTGGAGCAGGATGGAATGTTTTGACAATGCCTTCTGTTCCACATTTTCCTTTGAATGTTTAGCAATAACTAATCACTTATCTGCTAGGGCAGTACATGTTATTGAATCAGTATAAGTCTGATAAATTTCCACATCAGATTCCTCTGCTCACATTTTTACAAACAATTTACATACAGAGCTCTCAAAATATTTTATTTAACTAATAATTTTCTTCCATTGCATTGGCAAATACAGGATTTATTTTGAAAACTTTTGCATTTTATTAGGAAAAAACCATACATTTTCTCCCTTTTAACGCTTTTCCCAAACCTGTGGACTACCTGTGGAGAGGTGGAAAGAGGCTAATTGGCAGCATAGAGGGAAACCAATCTGGGCTGCTGATGAGTGGAAAAACATTGCTACCAGGATAGGGAGACTACCTGTGAAAGTCCACCATGTAGATGCCCATGTCCCCAAGAGTAGAGCTAATGAGGAACACCAAAACGACGAGCAGGTAGATCAGGCTGCACAGATAGAGGTGTCAAAAATAGATTTAGATTGGCAATACAAGGGAGAGTTGTTCCTGGCTCGATGGGCCCATGATGCCTCAGGTCATCAGGGCAGAGATGCCACCTATAAGTGGGCACGAGAGTGAGGGGTGGATCTAACCATGGACAGTATTTCTCAGGTTATCCATGACTGTGAGACGTGTGCTGCCATCAAATAGGCCAAGCAGGTGAAGCCCCTCTGGTACAGGGGGCGGTGGTCCAAATGTAAGTATGGAGAGGCCTGGCAGATTGCTTACATTACACTGCCCCAGACACGTCAAGGCAAGCACTATGTGCTTACAATGGTAGAAGCCACCACTGGATGGTTGGAGACCTACCCTGTGCCTCATGCCACTGCCCAGAACACCATCTTGAAAAACCTTGTTCTTGAAAAACAAGGCCTTGAAAAACAAGTTCTTTGGAGGCATGGTACCCCTGAGAGAACTGAGTCTGACAATGGGACTCATTTCAAGAATAGCCTTATCAACACCTGGGCTAGAGAACACGGCATTGAGTGGGTGTACCATATCCCCTACCATGCACCAGCTGCAGGGAGAGTGGAGAGGTAAAATGGACTGTTAAAAACCACCTTGAAAGCATTGGGTGGGGGATCTTTCAAAAATTGGGTGCAGCATCTAGCAAAGGCCACCTGGTTAGTTAGCACCCGAGGCTCCACCAACCAAGCAGGCCCTGCCCAATCTGAGCCCCTGCATATAGTAGATGGAGACAAAGTCCCAGTGGTGCATGTCAGAGGTTCGTTAGGGAAGACAGTTTGGATCAATTCTGCTTCGAGTGCAGACAAACCCATTTGTGGGGTTGTCTTTGCTCAGGGACCAGGTTGCACATGGTGGATAATGCAGAGAGATGGAACAACACGATGTGTGCCTCAGGGAGACCTGATTGTTGGGTGAGAACCATATGTAAATATCACTGTTTGCTGAGTGCTACTGCTATTATCTGTACGTAGTTGTATACCATATATATGTGTATGCATAAGGTATGTGTATGCAGAGTTAGAATATGTATTTTTGTTTCGGTAATGAGTCAACAATATGGGGAAAAGGGGTGGAATCTCTTGGGGTGACTTTGTCATGTTGAATTGTATCCCCATTTGTCTGTTTAGCCCAGAAATAAGTTTTGTACCTTTAAGGCTGGATTTGAGAGTGAAGGAGGGGGGAGGAGAAGCGGTGGAATGTATGAGGCAGTTGTTTTCAAAACACACAGACAGGAGTTCCATTGTCTTGTCCTCCTGGACTGTGTCACCGTGGTGGACAGTGGAGAGAGCTCTCCTTTGCTTTTAGTTAGTTTTTGACTAACTGAAGCAGAGAAGTTCCCCGGAAAATTTTTTTTTTCCTTTTTCCTGGAATTATTTGAACCTGCTCTGTATTGGGGATCCAGGGGAGCACCAGGAGCTTGCACCTGCGGCCCACCAGGGCCTGGCTTGGGCAGCGGCATTTTCCAGCGCTGGAGGGACTGAGAACAGACTGAGCCGAGCTACCACCCACAGGAGAGAGACTTTCTGAATTTGTCATATCTTCAGAGCAGCGAGAGGTTTTGTTGTTTGGTATTGGGGTTTTTTTTGTGCTGGGCAGTGTTGTGCCTGTTGAATGAACAGGTTTGTTCCACTTCTCTCTGAGGAAATTTCTTCCCGAACCAACTGGGGGAGGGGCTGCTCAGGTTTGCTTCCTGGGGGGGCCCTTTGAAAGTTTTCTCCCAATTTTGCCCTAAACCAGGACAACTGCAAAAGTAATTTTTTAGCTGAGTCTGTCCGTTAAAAACTAATTGATGCCATCTTGTGGCATTTAAAGAAAATACAAAAACAATCAACCCACATTATTTGTCACATCTTGTATAATTTTGCACCACATTTTTTTGTGCACTTTCTTTTCTTGCCTTTTCTCTATCATGTCCATGCCATTTTGTTACAGCTCAAAGTCTAACTCAGTTCTACAGTTGAAAAATGTTTACTTTAAAACCATCGTTTAAGAAATTTTCTAAAAATGAACAGTTTGTAATACATATTATGATCAAATTAAACCAGGAAATAGAAAGAAAATGTTAATTTTATGAAGCTAATGTAGTCTTTGACAATTTTAAGTTAAAAGAGAAATTATGCAAAGACTCTCCTTGGTGTTGGCATCACTGTGATAACACAAAACTTGCAGAGACATAGGTTCGATACTCAGTGGAACTACTTGTCCTTGCCATTAACTGGAATTTTTAGTGCTCTTTGACTTCCAGTTTCATATCAGAATTAACCTGATAATTTTTTTTCCTCAGAAAGTTTCATGTCAGATCATCTATGGCATGGTTTGAACACTGCAGTTTGCAGTGCTACCTAATTGCCATCAGGAAATTATTTAAAACATTTCTAGTATGTAATGAAATTACATACAGAAATTACCTTCTATCTGTAATACACAGACATCCCAAAATGGAATGCATGTCCCACTGTGTCATCACATTGTCAAAATTCCTACCTGATGCTTTTATTGTCCATGGTTTTATTCATATTCCTGCAATAATAAGGTACCTAGCAAAACAGTAGATAGTCAAATAATGTATATTTCCTTTAAGG
Source organism: Rhabdornis inornatus (assembly GCA_013397075.1). Lineage (NCBI taxonomy): Eukaryota > Metazoa > Chordata > Aves > Passeriformes > Rhabdornithidae > Rhabdornis > Rhabdornis inornatus. Next base: position 9,919 of record VWZS01001151.1, read on the forward strand.
AGTGTCTAGGAGCCTATGAGACTTATCTTAGAGTAATTTTTTCAATAGTAAATTTATGGAAGAATATCATATGGCGGATTACCTATGGAATAGTTGCAAGAGGAGTACAGAAAGCCTGGCCCTTCTGATGGCAGACTTGTGACACTCTTTGTCTATGCATTTCCATCTTTTCAATCAGTCTGTCCTTCTTTAATCCAGTTTCAATATCAAGTCATCCCCTAGTCCCTTTAAAATTGTCCCCTGCTATTCCAGAGCTGTAGTAGAATAGACAAGCTCTGCATTATGTTAATTCTTTTTGAAATCTTGAGGGAATATTGTGAGATGGGTGTAATATATAGTCCCTCTGAGCCCTATCAACATGATGCTAATACCAGAAACTTTTGAAAGAAAATCAGTGGAAATGTTAATTCGGCCAAGGGTACATGGTAGAAGCAAGGTGGGGACAACATTTTCGTATTTCCTCTGGTCAGATCATACTTCCCTGACAATATCAACACATTCTATATCTCTTTCACAAAGCTCCACATGGCACAAGGCCTGTCCGTTCTGCAATTTCGTGGAACACTCCATCTTCGTGAAAATCAATGGTCTTCTTGGTTTCCTTCTCTGCAAAAACAAGCAGCACAGTGTGAGCATATGCTCTGAAATTCCATGAAACACATAATGATTAATTCGAAGACTATTTCAGGTCTTTGTTTGCACTGAACTGGATAAATGCTTCCTACATAGATGGTTATATGTCAATATAGAGAGAATGTCAATGGAGAATGTCAATAGGCAATTTTCTAAGGTTCCTACACTTCAAAACATGTGGTATTATCCCATCTTACTTCCAGGAATTTTAAAGAAAGTTCTGATAGACTATGAGACTGCTGAAATGGATCTGAACACTCAGTGTTCCTTTTATTCCTAGAATACGAATATTCTACTATAAATTTACATGTTGGTCTCAATATCTAAACTGTGTAAATGGAAACTGAATAATGAAAGCTTGGTAGCTGGAGTATCTGCCTTGTGGGACTACAGCCACCATGGGGAAAGAAAGAATACATTTGTCAGTAGGTTTTTCATACTCAGGATCCAATAAGCAGCCATACTGAACAGTTTTACCTTCTTTTATGTATGCTGAGTAGAAAAATTCCATGCCTAAAAGGGTTGAAAATAGTCATGAAATGATAATCAATGTATCAAGCAGTTGAAAGAAAAAATAGGGATAACTATGAAGATATGAAGATTTTTTTGTTCTGAAAGTTTCTCTGTAAAACCCTCCAATTTTTAATTCCAAGCAACATTTTTCATTACAAATTAGTTATTCTTTCACAGAACCGTAAAGCCTTGTACTCACATTGAGTAACATGCCACTTGGTCTAACTCTGTGCTCAAAGCCATGTTAATCACACCTTCAATATGTCTAAGGTTTGTCTAACTTAGTCCTAAGGACCTCCAGTGAAGGAAACACTACAATAATACCAGGAAACCTATTCTGGTTCCTTACAGTCATCATTGTTCAGCCACTTATCCCACTGTTTAACCCAAATCGTGCAGCAAATGTGTTTTTTTCCATTTCCCTTTATGAAAAGCCTTTATAAATTTTATCCCCATTCATTTTTCTTTTCCTGCAGCTTCTCAAGCTTCCCCTGTAGATCACACTGTCTTGACCTTTGAACATCTCTGTATCTTTCATCCTTACTGATCCATATGTACCCTGAAGCATGGTGCAAAAAGACCCTGTAAATGCCCAAATGCCTCACTACTGTAATATAGAAGGAAAATACCATTTATTGTTCTCAAAACTTCTGTTTCTTTTTGTTGAACCTGTGCTCTTTTTTGTTTGTTTGTTTGCTTGTTTGTTTGTTTGTTTTGGTTTGGGTTTTTGTTTTTTGTTTGTTTTTTGTTTGGTTTGGTGTCTTGTTTGTTCTAATTCTATTGCATGGTTTGTTGTTTTCGTTTGTTTGTTTGTTTTTAATTATATTGCATGACTAATGAGCTTTGCAAACCACTGTGAACTCACATGGGTTCTTGGAAACTCCTACCCACATGATTGGCTCACATTCTGCCTTTGAGCAGCTGCCAATTTCAGCCTACACACAGGCTAGTAAATTTGGCACTAGAGGGTTCGTAGCTGCTTTGAAATGCCATCCCTTTTTTCCTCCAAATTTCTTCCAGTATGTAAGATTAGTCCATATTCTCACACAGTTACGCTGTGTACTAGAAAGTCTAGATTCCAGCACTGATACATATAATTAAAACCAAAGAGAGCACAGAGTATTTTCAGAAAGTTAAAAGAAACCTGACATACACTGTCTTTGAGAATGAAAATTTTTTTCTCAGTATTTTTAGTGCTGAGAAAGGAACTAATTTAGAGGCGCCTCCATATACAAATTTACAAAGCTTCCTTCCTTTCCTACTCATAACTAAACCTGCTTGTAAGCAAGAGAAAGTAGAGACTCTCTAAGCTCTCTTTGGCTCCCACAAATGGAGTCTTCTTTGCACTTCCAGGTTTCACTCAAATAATACTGAGAATCTCTGAATTTTTTCCGTATGAATTGGAAATAGGATATTGTGCTGTTAACGGGGTAGAGGATGCAGGAAGTTTGCAGTATGCTACAAGTGTATTTGCAAGACAAAAGATTCATTATTTCCTCACGTTTGCTATGTCAGGGTTCAGGGTTACAAAATTAGATAACCTCTGAAAAATTTAAGTGTGGGATACGCCTTTAAATTTTGCCAAAGGAAACGGCTGTGTCGAGATCAGTGCATCAGCCTTGTTTTAGTGACATTTGTATTCAAAGGAGGTTGGATAGAGGAAAAATTAGATTTGAAATTAGCAAATATTTTCAAAGTACAAAAACAATCCCTGAAAACTTCTTAGAGGTTTTTCAATAATAGCACGTATCTACTAAGTGTGATATATCTATAAATTACGCATTAGGTAACACACATCAAAAGGTATTGTATTGAACAAAACCCAAAACAAAATAAAAATTCTGGAATACTGCAGTAGCTTGCTGACAATAAGTCAGGAAACAATGAAATTTGGATGATGGCAGAACAATGGTGTTGTTTCCTGTCAGAAAAAAGATCTCTCTTAGCAGAAAAGTGGATCACATATGCTCTGCATCTGCAGGGAATGGTATGTCACATGGAAGAGTAAATTACTTCAATCTCCATAATCTGTTAGTATTCAGCAGGAAAAGATCATTACCTCCCACTTTACAACCATGTTATTTTTGTCATTCTAACTTTGGAAATGTAGTCTATACTCAATAAAGACAGTAAATAATGTTCATTAATGATCCCCTTCGTGTCCTGGTTCACACAGTACCTTGTGGGACAAAAGCAGACAAATAGAAGGTGGAATGATGGCTGACACAAACATTCTTGGTAGATTATGCAGAATGTAATTATTATCAAATGCTAAAATAGTGTTTTTGTGAGTATTATGAAATCTTATAGCCGATAGCACAAAATAGGCAATAAGACACATGAAATTGGCATGGATTATGCACTATAGTTGATCATTTCAGTACAAAACAGAAACATTCAATTTAATAAAAACTTTTCCTATTTATGCTATTTATGATGTAATAATATATTTTCATTTTCTGCTTTAAAGCATATGCATACTGATAGATTCCACATTAATAGTATGAAAAGTTAATAGAACGAAAAGCATTTATGAAATAAAAAAAATCCCCATTAAAGTCAGTAGTGAATTGATTACTAGCTATGCTTTTCTATCAAAACTCTTCTAACAGAAATACGAAACTCTGTTTAATTTTTTTTGTTTTTGTAACAAATACTAATTTTTGCTAAAAATATATTTAAATAAATTTTGGCCTGCAAAGCAAATTTCAATTAGGGATTTTTCTTTTTTTCTTCCCTAGAATCTGAAATAAATCTGGATTGAAACTAAAGCAAAGAGGAAAGACTAACTGCTGAAAGCAGTTTCAGAAATGCAATGTGTTGTGTTCTTTTTACTTCACAAAAAGCTCCCAAAATTTTATTGATATAGTGGTTCAATCTTAGCCAGAAGACAGGCACCCACACAGCTACTCACTTATTCCTTCTCTTGCCACATCTATCAGGTAAGGGAATAGGAAGAACAAAAGCAAGAAAATTTGATGGATCAAAATAAAAATAATTTGACAGGTGAAAGGAAGAGAAAGGTAAAATCAGCGTGACAGAACAGCAATCCCTCACCACCTCCCACAAGCAGACTGATGCTCATTGCCACTCTTTGAGTGATGGACACCCTGGAATCCAAAAGCAGCCCCTTCTTTCTTCTACTTCCAGCATTCATTGCTGAGCCTGACATTAATGAGGTATTAAATATCCTCTTGGCCAGCTGGCATCAGCTATCCTGGCTGTGTCCCCTCACAGGCTCTTGCCCATTCACAGCCTGCTCATTGAGTGAGAGGAATTCAGAATAGAAAAAAGAGAAATCCTTATCACTCTTCACTGTTCAAAAATGGCCAAAGCATTGGTTTTTACTAACTCTGTTTTAATGACAAATCCAGAGCAACAGATGTGAACAATCATACAATAAAAGATAATTGTTCTTAATAACATATTCCAGAATGTTGCTTGTATCATCTGCATTGTATCATTGCATGTATGATATAATTGCATGTATCATTTAATTTTTAACTTAGATATTGATGACATTGACAACTTCAGCAGTTTTTTTCAAAAGTAAGGCTAAAAGCATCTTTTTCACCATGTATTCCTGTCTGTGGCAGCTACCTGCAAGTAATTTTTCTATGCGACAAGAGCCATACACAGACATGAGAAACAACTTCTGTGTATTCTTCATCAGTAAAGAGGGTGCTGCTTCTACTATGATTCAGCTCACTTACTCACTACCTGTCTGGACTGAAGTCTTCAAACATTAGTCTTTGCTGGACAATGCTGAGGGGAAAGAGCCGATACATAATGATGTAGAGTTGAACGTCATCACCCAAGAGTATGAAAATGTCTGTCCAAATGGCCTTTAAAAAATGAATATGATAATAAGATACAAACAACAAGATGGAGCCTTGTAGAATACTGAAGGTGTAACTGCCTACAAATATTCTTTGTCAATGCTCTCGGAAAAGGACCATATTCTCCCAAGATTAGGTAGAGCACTAAAATCTCATTATGACTACTGAATAGCCAACAGATAGACATAAATGAGTGTGATATGAGACTTTACCTCCTTATACAGATCAAGGCACCCAGGCAGGAAACTAGAGTAAATGTGTGGCTAGAGATCTCTAACCTGACTTCATCATATTGCCATCAAATGAATAAAGTGAGAGATTTCAATTAGATAGGTGGGAAAGGTGTCTAGGGAAAGAAAGAGGTAGTTCTTCTGTTTGTGATACCACTCACCCACCCATATGCCGATCTTTACAAGGCAGACAGTTCCAGAACTCTGCAGAAGGTCAAACTTCAATGTACATGGACCTTTCCAATATTTTATTTGCATTGTTTTAATGTATCACTTATAATTTATTCCTAGCATTAATGTCTGTCTCTTTATAGTGCAGTCACATTCCAAAGGAATGAGTAGTGCTTCAGTTATTGAATTACTCCCTCTGAGAAATGGATTCCTACAACAGATTATCATAGCTGCAGCTTCTTCAGTAACATGCCCATCATTTTGTACTTGACGACTCACTGTTCTTTATAATTTCATCGTAAATCTTGAAAAAATGCTATTTAACAGTAAAATTTAAAATATTTATTTATTTGGGAGTCATAAATATTAAGTTAGGTTCTGTTACAATATTGCAAGGTGTATATTCTGAAATATTCATTACCATTCTTTTCAAAATGACCCTGGTTTTGGTACATTCTAATAGTATCTGTGGGACCTTTTCTGCTTTTATTTGCAGGAGTTCACTCACATAAAAGGAAGAACAGAATTAACATTAATGTTTATGTAAATATATGGTATCCTGTATTTTGCACTTCAGTTCTAAAATAATGAAATACATGTTAACAACAGACATCCCTTTTTTCAACAACTAGTATTCTTAGAAATTCAACTTTTGTTGTTTCTAAGGAAGAATATTGTAAATATAAACCTAGTATTTACACTGTCTTTTACTTGCTACATTTTTTATTAGCTCATCAATATTCAGCGTATGATATTTGCTATCTTCTGAGATCTAGACGTGGAATGCAAGCAGAATTCTCTGTATCTCTTTAAGCAGACTTTTCTAGCCTCTTTTTCCTTACTCTGTTACCCAAATCTACCACTTAGTTACATGAGGACTAAGAAAAATGCATAGGCATTGTTTTAGAATCTTCACATAGTGATTGAAAAATTTACTAATGCCTTACTTTTCTCAAGATAGAAGGAATATACACTATTTATCTATTTTAAAAATATTAATTATTTAAAAAGAAGCATTTTTTCCATCTGGCTGGGAAGAGAAGAAGAATCAAGTGTAACTGTTCAAATAAAGATTACAATCTCACAGTCAATAGACACATGAACATAAGGATAGAAGACAAATAAATGACCCTTTCCTCACAGTTTTCGACGAAAGTGAGAGCGATAGTATAACTTGGAATGGGAGCAGAGAGGATTTTATAGAAAAGATAGGGAATTTGTTTCTGTCCATACAATGCAGACACACAGGAGGGTAATGTTGGAGGAACAAAATGAATTTCAAGAATATAGTTGCCTAGCTGTGGACTGAAACGCTGTTCAAAATGCAAGCAGTTTAGCAATACATCATTTACAGTTTCCTTTTATCCAAAAACTAACTTGTCTTCCAGTGACTTAAGTGACTTCTCCTCTAATCCTGCTAGCAACCAGAAGCAATTTACGATGGCAGTAAAGGCTCCTCAATGAATTATTGCTTAATGAAAACATTAGTATTTTATTTTGCTGAAAGATTGGTAAGAAAACATAACAGCTGGGTAGAAGAGTCTAGATTGTGAAATTTGGGAAACTTTTATAACATTTTATGTTATTTTATATTATTTACCTATTCGGTTTTCATATTTTTCCTCATTTGCCACTGAAATGATTGAGTATAGAAATTCTGTTTGTGAATGGACTCCATTCTACTCACAAAATTAATTTTCATCATTGCAAATTCCAACTTAAAAAGCGAGGTTTCCCTTGCCACTAGGACACCTGAAATCATGTATATATGTCTGCAAAATATATGTTAGTAGCAAAGTAACACCTGCCAGTTGAAACAACGACAATAATGGATACAAAATATCAAAAGAAACAATTGCAATAGTAAATGTAAAAGATTTGTTTTGCTGAATAGTTTATGCCAAACATCTGAACAAAATTTTCTACAAGTTTAATTTGCCATGGAGCAGCCAAAAATTGTTTTAATAAATATGTTGCCTGGGTACTGAGGAGAAAACTATTGCTAGTCTCATAAAAATGTCTGTCCTGGGAACTATCAAATTGTACACGATTCTTCCCCAAAGATCATATTTCTATAGGTAATCTCAATTCTTATAAGTAGACACAATGTTTAAAGCCCACTGGATCTGACCATGAGCTCCAAAGGAGAAATTATTTCAGAAACAGCCAAATTCAGACTTTCATGTGTGTTTATTTAGAGTCTTATCTTTTGTAATGATAAATTCTTGGTAATACAAACAAAGTTTCACTGTGTTTTTTGAACTCAGAGTATAAATAACTTAAATTCATTAGCAAATGATGCAGCAACTGTCCAGCAATTCCAGTTCATCCTAAAACAATACATTGAATATGTAAATTATACACCTACATTAAGTTTCTCCTATTTTGAACTTGAGTCTGCTTATTATCTGTCTTGAATACGCCATTGGCCAGAGAGTCAAATTATATAAATGAAGATAGTGACACTGATAGACTGCATTGATTTACTTTACTATGTTATATTGCCTTTAAATCTTCAGGATTTTTTAAACTTGTCTCAAACATAATACCATAGGTCTAAAACAATGTTTCAAGCAGTGGCAATGATCTTTTTGTATTTACTTTTCCACTTCTGGCTGCTGCCCAAAAAACTCTTGTGAAATTGGACTAAGTTGGAACAAAACTACTCAGTCTCACCTCCAGTTTCAAGCCAAGTGAGAGCTGAAGAGATTTCTGACAGCAGACTTGGAATGTTGAAATACGGGAAAATTACTTCCGTGTGGCTAAAATACTTAGCTGACCCAATACTGGCACAAAGGAAGAAATTAAGCTAAATGCAATAGTATTCATAATTTGGGAAATCTGAAGACAGAAGGAGGAATAGTATTTAAAAACACTGTTGAAGACTTTGTAGAAATGTGTAATGACTGTTTTTTAGTATTGGCAGCAAAAAGTAATTTCTAATCAAGCAAAACCATAGTATTTTACTGATTTTATTACTTGCACACACTTAAAAAGAGAATTCAACAAAAGGGATAAAATCCATATTTCTGTAAGTGTTAGTAAGTGTTGACAAGATTGAGCTCAAAACTTTTGTGACACAAAAATTAGAAGAGTACAGAATCAGGGAACTGGCATAGCAGAGTTGAAAAGCCTTGAAGGGTAAGGGCAGTAGGCAGGTGTGGGTCGTGATCCCATGTCTGCTGGTGATGAGAGGTTTCGGTGGTCATTAAATAGTTGCCATGCCTGATATCTCAGCTTCCTGCTGGGCAGCAAAAACTGCAGCCATCCGGCCCCCTGAGGACTTTGCTTTGATAAAGTAGTCATGGACAGTGTGCTGATTAACTCTTCTTTTCCTGCATTTACACCTTTATCTATTAAAGCTATTAAAGAAAAGTTGGTTTACTTCATTTTCAGAGATAAAGATCCTGCCAAGCTCTGAAAGTAGAAATAAGAGATAGGAGAGGCTAGAAGGAAAGAGGTGTTATGGACTGGCCCAGTGAGATCCTGGCTGATGTATCACTGGTTTAAGCTCTTAGAGCACCATGCAATGACAGCGAAAGAATTAGTTTTTGCTTTTCCATACCTGTTAACATGCTCAAACACGGCTTTAAAAATATTTGTGCAGTACCCAAAGAGACAGTGCAGTAATTTATTTATAGTAATGGCCCAACCCTGGGCAAACAAATGGGCTAGTTTAATATGTATAAATAATTGTAAAATAAACTGCAGCAGGGGTGACTCAGAGTCTCACGGCTTCTTCTCTGTGCTTTCAGTAGCAAATCAGATCATCCACTTCAAGAAGTATCACCAGCAGTGGATGTCTGCTTTTCATGCAGCCTGAATCCTGTCATAGAGGCACATTTCGCTCTCTGAATGAAACTTAACAGAAAGAGATTAATGCTAGAAATACATAGTTTAGAAGAAAAACATTCTTTCTTGTCAAGGAATTCGTTTGTGTTCCTTGTGAAAGAGTTCTTCTGTGCTCTCCCAAAATGCAGCTGAGGGCGTGAACCTACTAGTTTCATTTGAACAAGATGAATATAGCAATTTTGAATGTATTCTGTTATGTAAGAGGTTTCACTCATACTACTGATTTCAAATTCCAGAAATAATAACTTTTAAAGTGGTATTCTTATAGCCAGCTGAAATTCACATCCCTCACAAACCCCCCCCCAAACCCAAACCCCAAATCAGCAATGAATAACTCTGAACTTTTAGCGTAAAGGTATTATGACAGAACAATATATGACTGATGTAATTGTCAACACCAATTATGAAACATATATATAAAAGACTTACTATAAAACAGATTATCACTGTGTACAGCAGACCCTGATGTTCCAAAGATGAGTGGCAATGCTTGCTGAAGCAGAATATTATTGGAACTTCTAGCCACTGTGTGGATTGCTTTAAAAACTGAGAAAGAAAAGTTTCATTCCTTTATGTCCTAGTAAAAGTATTGGCTGCATCCAAAGCCCTATGAGCAGCAGGGGAAGGAGGGGACTCTGCCCCTCTGCCCCGCTCTGGTGAGACCCCACCTGCACAGCTGCCTCTAGCCCTGGGGTCCCAGCACAGGAAGGACATGGAGCTGCTGGAGAGAGTCCAGAGGAGGGACACCAAGATGAACAGAGGGATGGGGCACCTCTGCTATGGGGGAAGACTGAGACAATTGGGATTTTTCAGCCTGGAGAAGAGAAGGCTTCTGGGTGACCTAACTGCAGCCTTCAATACCTGAAGAGAGCCCACAAGAAAGATAGAAATGGACTTTTTACAGGTGCATGTAGGGTTAGGACAAGGAGAAATGGCTTACTGAAACAGGTTTAAAACAGAATCAATTTAGATCAGATATTAGGGAATTCTTTTTATTGTGAGGGTGGTGAGGCTCTGGCACAGGTTGCCCAGAGAGCTGTGGTTGCCCCATCCCTGGAAGTGTTCACGGCCAGATTGGATGGAGCTCTGAGCAACCTGGTCTAGTGAAATATGTCCCTGCCCATGGCAAGGGGGTTGGAACTAGATGATCTTTAAGGTCCCTTCTACTTTTAACCAGTCTTTGATTCTGTGGTTTCATGAGAATGCAATATCTAGTTCCCTCTTCAGTTGTTTGGCCACAGATAAATAAATTTTCTCACATCCATATCTTTTTTTTTTTAATCTATCATGAAAGGTATGTTCTAATACCATTCACAGCAATTTTAATTTTTTGACCAGTTTTTGAATTAATATCTATACTAATATGCAAACAGCTGAACTCTGTCTTACCACAGTGACATGATACAGGAACATGGTCAAACCTTTTCTCAGTGTGTGCATTAGAACAGAACCTCCCAGGCTGCTGTCACTAGCATGTACTAGACAACTAACCCTTCATTACTATCTCTTCTAGCTGCCGTAAAGTTTTTGAAGCTGTGGTGAAATTGTCTTTATCACCCAGATTTCTGGGTCACAGGTAAGTTCTTAACACACCACTGCAGGTGTAATAGGGCAGTTGCTTTCTAGGTGGCTGAAAATGGATATTGACCTGACATCTGTGCTTTCAAATTATGATGAAATCACGGGCTCTTAACCACTGCTATAATGGAATGCACTATTCACCTTTAGCCATTAGGCATTTTTAGGCCTTTAAAAGCTAGAAATTACATTCTAATACATAACTGAAAGGCATCTTATTCACTGAACTCCTTTCTTTCTTTCTTTTGTAAGGCAAACACACATTTTCGGTTTTGTTATTGAAAAAATGGTCCCAAATAAATGAAATCAGAAAAAAAGAGAAACATAGGTCCTACCATTTTCCTAAGTACATTATTAAGAAACATTATTACATTATTATGTTGAGGTCTAACTCAACCAAATAATGTAGTTATTATGTTTTACATAATATTTACATAATACTGGCTAACCAAGTACTGGTTTCCAATCAGATGAAGACCATAGAAGTAGCAGCACATTAGGTATTTCCAGAGAGTACCAATGTTTGTAAACAACAATGCCAAACAAAGTAGTATTGAAATCAACAAGTTACTTTGAAATGTGAATTCATACTACCACACAGAATATGGAAATGACAATAAACCCTGAGAAAATGTTTTTTCGCAGCAGTCCAATTTGGAGCCCTCTCCTGGAACTTCCAAGTATAAGGCCAAGTGAAATTTCATTTAATTTTGTTCATTTGAGACCTTGGGCAGCCACTTCTACCTCACAGAATCAGTCTGTTTCTTAAGTTTTTTCCACTTGATATGACTCACATTATTTTTATCAGCTCTTCTATCTCAAAAAGTCAGACATACAACAGTTGCATTACTTTGGCAGCTTGAGACAGTCTACTAAGTAATATTTCTTAAATATTTCTTATTATTCTATAAATATTAATATGAATCTATTTTTAATTTTATTTTTGAACAAAAATGAGATAATGGAAAAACAGCAGATTGCTTTCATACATTTACAAATTTTTTAAATATGTTGCAATCATGCTGATGTATCTATTAGTTGAAGATAAAATATTACTGCTACAGTATTTGATTTGAAGTTAAGATTTACAACATGGAGTTCAAATTTACAAATATGCAGAATAGAAATAAAACTGATTTTATAATTTTTATGTAAGAAATTAAGTAACAGTGAATCAAAGAGAATTTTAAATATTACACAGAACAATGTTATGTGAATTTTGTCAATAACATATATTTTAAGACATTAAAGTACTTAGCACATAAAGGTGGCTGGCCCAGTCTTGAACATAAAGGATAAATTGAGAAAGTTAAGAGTATTACAAATATATGACAAGAATATAAATAATCGCTTTCTTTAAAACAGCTTTTTTTTCCTCCTGCCTGCTTCTTCAACCTCTCCACATATTTACAGCAGCATCTGTGTCTCACAGACTCAAACAGATAAGATTGTTTCTGAAGGTTGAGGCCAGAATTTTGGAATGCTTAATCTGGTTCTGAAAGAGAGCCTGTGTTTAATAGATTTCACTGATCAGTTTATTTCTGAAGGTTAAAACCAGAATTTTGGAATGCTTAATTTGATTCTGAAGCAGAGCCTGAGTCTCTGTGGAATGATTTTGGTATGGATAATGCATGGGATATGCATGGGTGATCACTGCCTTTAAATCTGATTCAGACTACATGTTAGTATTAAATCTATGGGGTGACTGAGTGGGTAGAAGTTTCTTTTTCACAACTGCCAATTATTTAGTTCATGTTGTCTCACAAACATTTCAAATATTCACTGCATTGATGGATTTGGTGTTGGAGATTTAGCCTAAAGGTTATGGCTTAAATAACAAAATGTATAAGATCCCAATTTGCATACTGCCACACAACTTACAAAATGGGCAGACTGTATTTAAGAATTGAATTTTAAAATATTTCCTATGTAACACAGTTTAATGTAATGCTGCCCCTGAAAAATAAATACCATAATAAGTTACAAAAAATATCCAGAATCCATATTTTGTTTAATCCCAATCATTCAGGAGTCTATTTAAGGAACATAATTTAATATTAATTTTAATAACTACATGTTACTTTATATTTTGTCATAGTTTATACTTGCATACTTTTCTATTACATTTTATTGTATTTTACTTGGCTTAAACTTGAATCCTGAAAATTACCAACTTTTCTGTTTCCACATATAGAATTTGTTCCTCACATCATCTACTACTAGAGGTGCACAGGTCTTTTATGAGTATCAGCAGATAGTGACCTTTTACATCCTCTAAAAATATTTCCTAAACAGTTTCATCTACATCATCAGTTTCATTTATGGAAGAATATTGCAGTTACTGAGAGTTCATACGATCTTGATGGCAAATACACATTGTAGTGTTCCTACTCATACAAGTGATTACTTGCCAGTCTTCATTTATTTAGAATGCTTTCCGATCTGTTTGATCCCTTCTCAAAGTTTTCCTTAGATAATATAGCATTCTTACAAAGAAAATATATTCCAAGTAGAATCAGTTGTACACTTGCTTCTTGGTTGTAATCTAGTAACCTGAAAAATTTCTGAGGTCAGAATCAATTTTGAGAACTACTTAAGCCTTTGGCATCTTCATGGATGTGAGCTGTGTGCTTGGAACAAGGAAAAGACTATCTAAGATTCAAGTAAGATTACTAATAGCTTCTTGTTAGAGGTAAATTAATAGGATATTGACATAAAAAAAAAAATGTGTGTCCCCAGTTGTCTGCCATTTCCATCCAAACAAGGGTGTGGAACAAATTAAGAAAAATACACATCAATAGTAATTAAAGAAATAACAGATAGGGGAGATGCACAGCTACTGCTATTTGATCTGAAATTTGCTGCTATTTGATCTCAATCAGAAATAAAGAAATGGAAATGTATTATTATGGTTTCTTGTGAACAACACCTATTACATGATTCTATGTATAAATTAAATGCAATTTTAATTATGGACCTCTGAAGTGGTACTTGAAAATAAACCATTAATTGAAGAACAACACTCTTTTCCAGTCAAATAAGTCACTTGAGCATCTTTGCAAAAAAAAAATATTCTAATTGTTTAACTTCATAATTTGGCTACTCTTTGTTAGGAGTTAACAAACAAAGGGTTTGAGGTTTTTCTTCACTTACATCTGTTCGATATACTCCATGAATTAAATCTACCTGCCAAACCTGATATTCAGTGGACTGCTCAGTAGGTTAATTGCTGAATTTGCAACTAAAATTATTTTAAACTCCACTGCAAGTGTTCAATTGACTTTGAATTGTCAATTTCTTTTTTCTTTTTCATTTGCAGCTTTTAATTGATGTATATTTTTTAATGTTATTTTCAGTACTTTGTAATTTTCTGGTTTCAAAGAAATTAAAAAAGGTAATTAATACCTAAAGAGCTTAAATTTTAGAGTATTTTCTGTTCAAGGAAACTTTTGAAGGCTTAATTTGTTAATATATCTTTTTAATTGAGATATTTTAGGGAGAAAAAATAGGATAGAAAATAGGATATTTTCTTCAGCTTAATAATTTTCATGCACCACTGAAGAGTTTGGCTCTGAATTCTCTGTATCCTCCCTTCAGGTACATTGATAAGATCCCAGTCCAGAGCCTACTCTTCTCCTGGCTGAAGAGTCCTCTCTCTCTCAGCCTTTCTACATAAGAGAGATTCTCCGGTCCCTTCAACATTGCAGTGGGCCTTCACTGCACACTTTTCAGCTCCATTTCTCTCTTGCTCTGGCAAGAATTTTGTATTACAAATTTTGTAATACATATTAATACTTTCCAGCTTTTACATTCCACATATACAATTATCATGACTGAGCACATATGAAAATAAGCCTGTCCAAGAATCATTCATGGACACATTTTTAGCCAGGAGGATAAGTCAGAGAATGAAATCATACTAAAATCTCCTGGACAAACATAAGCTTCATATATTTAGAAAAAGCAAAAATCCACGAAGAAAACCAGGCAAGTTTATGCTGCATCAATAAAAGCATGGGCCAGAATTACGTAATTTTAGTTTTATTATACTTAATGATAAAATTTTCCTGTAAAAGCCTAGAACAGTTGGAAATATTTGACATTCTGAGAATCAAACCAACAAATTCAGAATTTATTTATTTTCTGGATATATACCTGACATCCAGACAGAAATGTATAGCCAGTAAGTTTTCATGCAGCATGTGGTTATGATTTGCAAAACTGCTACAATCCTTCTTATAATCTTGATCACTTGAATTAGAAAGAATGTGATATCAATTGATCCATCCCTTAAAAAAAAAAAAGGATTTTTCAAAACTGAAAACATGAATTTCTTAGAAAAAATGTGAGATTCAGGAAAAATAAATAGGTCTGAATTCTTAAGACCAGAGACATCAAGTCTCTGCCTATTTAATTTAGAACTCAAATCTTACAAACAATTGATTTTATAATCTATTTTTGAAATGTTAACTATATGGGCTGTACTTGGTACTGATTGGACTTCTTTTGTAGTGGTATCTCTAAGAGATTAGCAAGTACACATTTTTTGTACACATTTCTGTCAGGGATATTTTTTAATAGCCCAAATGGAAAGATTGATAAATTTTCTTCCTACATGCACATTTACAGCAGTGTTCTCAGTTAACAAAGAGGAAAAGTCAACTAGACCACTTCTAGACTAATAACTAGAACTCTGACAGAAGAGAATTATTCCATGCCAAATCAAAATAAGCACATTTGTTTTCTGCTGTTGAAATATTTTTTTATGCAACAGAGCACAGAATTGCAGAACGGCCAAAGGTGGCAGGGACCTCTGGAACCAGTCTGGTGTAACAGTGTGCTCAAGCATCACCTACAGCCAGATGCTAAGACCATATCCAGCCATCATTTTAACCTGTGTAAGTATAGAAATTCTACAACCTCTCTGAGCAACCTGTGATGGTGCTTCAGCATCCTCACAACGGACAAGAATTTCCTGATGTTCCAACTGTTCATCTTGTGTTTCAGTTTGTGTGAATTGCCTTTGATCCTGTCACTGGGCACAACCGAAGAGTTTGGCTCTGAATTCTCTGTATCCTCCCTTCAGGTACATTGATAAGATCCCAGTCCAGAGCCTACTCTTCTCCTGGCTGAAGAGTCCTCTCTCTCTCAGCCTTTCTACATAAGAGAGATTCTCCGGTCCCTTCAACATTGCAGTGGGCCTTCACTGCACACTTTTCAGCTCCTTTTCTCTCTTGCTGTGGTGAGAACTGGATGCACAACTCCAGGTGTGGTCTCACCCATCATGAGTAGAACATATCTGGAGGTGAAAGCACTGAAGCAGATTTAACACAGAGAGGCTGTGTATTTTCACCTGTGATATGAACATTATATATAGATTAAACTCACTGCTAAGAAAAAGCAACCTGCCATTATGGTAAGCATAGTATATAAGATAGAAATTTTGTGAATGTTCCTGCTCTGTATATGCAGAATGTACTGCATATCATAAAACTTTAATAGCTGCCTGCCACTAGAGGCCATCTATTTGCTGATGAAACAAACAATGAAGCAGATCCAATTTAATTTAGTCTGTGATCCAGGCAAAAAGAAAGTAAAAGAGACTTCCCAGTTCTAGAAAACACTAAAACTACTGTTTCTGAAAATAAATAATTCATTATTCTCTATTGATCTACTCATTAAATTCCAAGGGTAGGAAAAGTACATGGAACTTACTGTGTGAAAAAATCATTTACTCTGGTGATGGTATTAGCTCTGAGTACGTTTACCAGTCAAACAACATGAAGATTACAGAAAGCAGTTGAGGTTTGGCTGAACATAAAAGATTATGGTATTGAGACAAAAACAGGAGAAGCCTTAAGTTTCCACACTGAGGCATATTAGTTAGGCAATGTAATAAATTATGGGAATAACTATAGGTATTAATTGTATAATATCACTTTAGCCCTTTTAGTATTGCTAACCTAGTAATCAAACAAGCATACAATTACATGTATTTAGCTTCAGGATATGTTGGTTGGACTTCCCAAGAATTAAAATGGCATGTCTTAAAAAATATCATTATTCAAGAAAACACCTCCTTTGTCATATATTCAAAATAGGGGGAAAGTTGATATTGCTTCTTTGGGCCCATAATGGTGTCACAATTAGGCACAGTCCAAACTAAAAGCTACATTACAGTAATTTAAGAAGATACAAGCCTCTCAAGAAGCACCACTGTGGTGACAAAAGAATATGATTTCCCTGAGGTACAATGGGATTTGGAGATACCTTCAGCTAGTTAGATCCTACAGAAGTATACATAGATGTAGTTTTGCTTTTTTCACTTTAAAAGATATTAACGTGTTCAAAAGGAGACCAAAACAGATAATTTTTACATAAATAAGTAGAAAACCTCACATAGGCAATAAAAAAGCTGTTTTTACGTTATTTCCAGAACAAACACACCATCAGCACTGAAACAGGATTAAGATCTTAGTAGTAATATAAAACAATGAAGATAGGCTAGAGAAAAAATAACTAATAAATGAAATTCCTAGTTCTACAAGCCAATCAGACAGACTAATTTCTATTTTATTATGACTGTCTCTGGTAATGAACATTCCTCTTCAAAACAGAGAAATATGCTTGTAAAAGTGCTAGTTGCATCTTTAAACAGCAAAAAGTATGTAAAAATTCAAGACCAATTTTCATAACTGGAAAAAAATTTTAGAAGAAGATACAAAAGGAGAGTCTCCACAA
>VWZS01001151.1:28120-68153 GCA_013397075.1 Rhabdornis inornatus
TACTGTGAAGTCAGAAGGGCCGCAATTTTATAATTCTTCCACAAATTTAGCAATTTTTTTCTTTAAAATAGTGTCTCTGCAAGGTATTCCAGTATTAATTTTATTATATTCTTATGTAATAAACATCCTTATTTTTCTGCTAGAATATAATGTCCCATCCCTCCTTTACATTTAGGATCAGAAAGGGACTTCCTAGTCAATCAGTTCTCATGTCTTTATCCTGGTCATAACTTGATCAAGCTCATTTGGAATTTTAGAATTCTGTAAATCCATTACTAGTTTTTTCCAAAAACTCACCTCTACTGAAGATTAAAACCCTTCTAATGTCAAAGAGAAAATTAATTTAGTCAGTTTGCTCATTTGTTCTGAAAGCTTCTGTTGCGTTTTATCTTTTTCCTTATGGTTGCGTAAGTGGTACCATGCAAGGTACCACTTATAAGTGGTATAACCTATGAAGATAGAAGTGGTACACTATATAGAATAACATAGAAATGAAACTTTAGCAGGTACTTCTGACTGCAATACCCTCATACACTGTTGGTCATATTTGCCCTTTCAATAAGCATCTTTGGTCAAGGCAAATACCTCACCAAATTCACCTCAGTCTTTTATTATTTTTTATCTGAGCACTCTAGATACTCCCCTAGAAACCACTTATATTTTGCCATTTTGAGGTAGGTTTTGTGTCCAGTCTTAAATGCCAGGAACTTAAACTTCTATAATGGCTTTAGATACTGTCTCAGAGTAAAGCAGTTTATAAAAACTGGTTAAATCTGTTGCATTTCTCTGTAAATAGTTTTTGGGGACATAACCAGCACAAAACCACATTTTCTTCTGTGTCTCTCTCTTCCTGTCCCTGTAGCTTTCTCCTAAAATCTGTACTCTACTAGCATGGTATAAATTCTCAAAAATTCAATATAATTTAATTTACTTGATTTTTCAATTCCCTATTTAATTTCCAGATTAGACCTACACTGGACACCATAATGCTACCCTCCTTCCCAGTTTTCTTAAAAATGTTGTTGGCTTCATCTGAACACACTTTTTTTCATACTAAGCTCCACTAACTTCTCTTTTTGCCTTCCGTTCTGTCACCTTCTGTGGTGATAAAACAAAACCACCAGTTTGGAGATAAAACAAAACTACCAGTTAGTAGAGTGACAACTAGATGAATATAACAACCAACCTAGCTGATCTGGGAGATCAAGAGAAGTTTACATGTCTTCTTAGCAGTATAATAATTTAGCAGTTTAATGAGCTACTCTTATTATACAAGCATATAGGTACCTTAGCAAAGATCAGGATGTTATTTCAAATGGCATGTCCTACTTTACTATAATTAGGAGGATATAATAGTAAACCAAAAAATTGGAAACACAAAAAGAAGACTATTATTCTTCCTTTAAACAGACTGGTGTGCCAGCTGGTTTATGCATATTCTTGGACCTCTCATGAAGCTGTTAACTGGGCTATATCTTGATAGCCACTTGAGAAAACAACATTCTGGATTATAGCCTGAAATCATAATTAATTACAGGGCTTGGGATCATCAGTGACCAGCTTCACTGGGAAGCAGCTTTCTGTACTCCTGTGGGCTTGGGATGGTCATTTCTGGCTGTGGGGGTGGGACAGTACCTTGGAGGGACCCCGAGATGGCCGAGGAGGAGGGTGGAGAAGAGCCAGGGAAGTCCATGGCCCACCAGCTCTAGCCACCACACACTGCCCCTGCAAGATGCTGCAGAAGCAGCAATAGCAGCTGATTTTCCATTTTCAACTTATCTATTTGAATAAATAGAAACATATTCTCTCATCTAACATACTTGTTTTCTTTTTGCAGAAGAATCTTTCCATTTAGTTTCTATGTTGTTATATGAATACTGGAAAATGTATGCTTGTCTCTAAGAACAGATGGTTGGGAATTCAAGATGATGCCCTGGCTTTCACTGTGAAACCAAAGTCACTGCTGATGGTTTCAATCCTCTTTCTCTTGACTCTAAAATGTCTTGGATTCTTTAAAGGGAAAGGACTTTTCAGGACTAACTTGTACTGCCC
Source organism: Rhabdornis inornatus (assembly GCA_013397075.1). Classification (NCBI taxonomy): domain Eukaryota; kingdom Metazoa; phylum Chordata; class Aves; order Passeriformes; family Rhabdornithidae; genus Rhabdornis; species Rhabdornis inornatus. The sequence goes on from VWZS01001151.1 coordinate 30,173, forward strand.
AGAGATGAATACCAGTGGTGAGAGCTCTCAGTCCAGATCCCCAGACTCTCTCCTAGTTATTCTTGTGCAGATGAGTCAAATAATTTATATTAAACGTAAACAAACTCAGACTTTCTTATGCCCTTGACAAATTCTCATGATTGCCGCCTACAACTGAGTCAATGTGTTTGATGTGTTTAATGACTTTTTGAGGTACATGAAGAGAATAATATTTAAAAAAGATAGCATCTGTAAATGTCCAAAGTTTTTGTTTTGGGCAGATCATGTTGCCTAAAGTGAGAAAGTACTATATCTGGTACATTTTGTAACTTTTCTCTTTTCGCAACACTTACACAGAACATTTTAATGGGTTGTTTTTCCGTTTTTTGGTTTTTTTTCCGTTTCTCAAAAGAAGCATTCCTGATGACTTTTCTCAGGCACGTGACTTTTTTTATTACTATTATGTCTTTTTTCCCTCAGAAAGATTACTACTAGAGAACATGGACATCCCTGCCCGATTGTTGATACAGGGGATGTCCGTGTAGGGCCGGCCGCGGGGCAGGAGTGGGGCGGACCGGGGAGGGGCGGCGGAAGCGCCGCCACCTGACCGGCGGGGCCGGGCCGCCCTCGGGGCATTTAGCGGTGCGTTGGGCGCGAGTGCGGCCCGAAGCCGCGGCTGGCAACGGCCTTGGGCGCCATGAAGAGCGGCATCGAGAACCCGGCATTCGAGACGCCTTGCTCCAGCCTCGGCCGGCGGTGCCACGCGGGCCCCGCCAGGGCGGGTGCTGGCGCCGCGGCCCCCGCCGGGCCCGGCCCTTACTCTGAGGAGGGGCCCTGCGGGTGGGGCCCTTGCACCCCCAGAGCTCTGCAGGTCTGCAACAATTCCGAGGGGTACTTGGCTGCCTACAGCCTATTGGCTATCTTCCAAGGTAAGCTGTCCCTGCTGTTTCCCGTCCCGGGGCTGCGGGGAACCGGGCGGGAGCTTGGGCTGGGCAAGGAGGGGAAGGAGTGATGATGTTTTGGGTGGTAGGTAAGGAGAGAAAGGGCTCTTCTAGTGCTGTTGCTGAACAGTGACGGTAATGGTTTCACTAGGGGAAGAAGGTACACTTGTGTCCGGGTCGGGGAAGTTGCACAGTATTACTCTTTGTGCTTCAGTCTGTTTCTCCTTTTTTTCTCTTCCCACGTACTTCATTGACCAGTACTGAGTCCACGGTCCTACCAGCTCTTTGCTTCATGCAGCTGTCAATGCTGCATCCCCACTTACCACAGGGAAGTAGGGCTTCATGTGCACACACAGGCAGAGACTTACAAGACAGGGATTAAAACACCAATATAAATATAAAATTGTAGTATCCCACTACTTTCTTACCTGCTTGCTAATTGAAACACTATCTTGGCCTGGTTGGGTGGAGCTTCAGGTAAATTTGAAAGCAGCAAAAACGTGTGATTTTGCTCTGTGAATCCCAGTGCAGCCATATTCCTAAAACTTAACTAATGATTTAAGCTGACATTGGGAGTAACCTGAAGTTTAGCTTGCCCTAAATTCCTGTTCAGCTTCAGAGATTCTTGTCCATATTTTTGGTTTTCTGTAATGATTAGTTAGGGCCTTAGCAAGCCTTAGATTTAGAAAGTAGAAATGTTGACCGAGGGGAGGAGAAGAATTACTGTAAAAAATATAAAAAATTGAGATTTATGAAACTTTGATACTTGTCTGCCAAAAGGAGTGACTTTGTCCATATTCATAACCTTCCAATTTTATTTAACTAGCTAGAAAAGAAAAGGATGTTTCCTGAACAATTTGCTTTAAAGCTCCTTGATGTTACTCATAAAGGGATTTCTCCTGAGGGGTGGAGGGGAATGTTGGGTATTTGATGTTAGAGGAGGGAGTAGCCTACACCAAAGAAATGCAGGGTTTGGATGGATGGCTCCATTCCACCTAGAATGACACTGAGGCAACTGGAATGGTATGAGGAGAAGAGAACTGGAGGCTCTTCTTAAAATGTAGAAGGATTTTAATGCTACTTGTGATGCTTGGAGAGTCAGTGCATGAACTAGTGTCTTAGTATGTGTTTCTGTGAACTTTTTCTGACTTTAGCGCCTTCAGATTCTGATCTTGTCTTAGCATATAGGTTTAGTGTTAGAAAAGAAGTATTTAGAAAGTTTTGGAATAAGCCTGTTGTTTCTTGCTTGATTTTGAAAGGTCATGCTACAGCTGGTAGGATCAGAAGATGATTACTGTTGCAGTTGTCCTGCCAAATTTTTCTCCGTAAATAAAAAAAGAGGGGTGTGTCTGTGGGAGAACTTCTTACTTCATTAAATTTCAATGGTAGCTGAGTAGTAGAAGACTTTTAGAATACACGTATAAATTTTTTTGAATGGCATAAGACTATGGATAGGCAATTTAAAATGGCCTGAATATGACACTGAAAAGATTGTTAAACTAAACAGTGTCTTGAATATTTCTAACATGTCTGAATTTCTTAAAATCAGTCCTGTTCTGATCTGATTGTTGAGCTGAATAACAAACTCAGCATACTTGAAAATCTTGATTGTAGTCTCAATAGGTTCCCAATCATAAAAGTAACTTGTATCATAAGAATCTCTGTCCTTTAGGAGGCTATGGGTGTTGCTTGTGCCACTCATCCAGCTATTGCTTCTTTTATCTAACTGTACATGTATGCCAGGCACCTAACTAATCTAGTTCAGGTTTAGGGCCTTAAAGGAAGGAAACTTATGATGTTTGTTTTGGAAGCTGGTGTAGGCAGAGCTATTGCAGATCTTGTGACGTTCTTGATGGATTTGTGATGGAATCCATACCTATATTTTCTGAGAAGACCGAAGAGATTTTCTTTGGTTAGAACATAAAGGAAACTGGGTGCTGAAGGCAAGCTGCAATTCTGTTTGAGATGTGGGAGAAACCAGGGTCATCAGCAAGATGATTCAGGCTTGTGTGTGAAATTTTGTGAAAATATTCAGATCTTGCAGCTTCCGAGTTTAGATAAAAACACGCAAAACACAACTAGGATTTTGAAGTTATGTGACCTAATACTTTACTCTAGTTTGGGTCTAATAATTTGATTTACCCTCCAAATTAGAGAAACCATCACTGAGGAAGATAAGGTATATCTATTAAACTTGCCTAATGCACCTCTAGAAAAGAGTATTTCTTAATGTGTTGAAGTTTAATGAAGTAGTCCATAACACACTTTTGAAGAATGTAAGTTGTTATACTAGACTTATTTTAAATGAGTGAACGTAATGGATGATTATCTGCAGTGACCTGATATGTTGTGAATCTAACTGAAAGCACGTATTTGTCAGAGTATTTTCTAGCTGCTCTCTAAAATAGATTGTTATCATTAGCACCTGATATGCTGTATTGCAGCTTCTTAGAAGATTTCAGGTGGAACTTGCTCTAATTTCTGGCCCTTTCTGTTTCAAGTACATGTGAAACCTGTATTTCCAGAATACAAAACACTTCTTTGCCTAGAATGTTTTTTACATGACTGATACCTGCTTTCTGTATGGCGCTTAGAGTTGCCTAAATGTATGATTGTATCTAGTAATACAGTAAGTGGATATGCTGCAGTTCATAGCTCTAGTAGAAAATAAGGTAGACGTTATCTCACTGTTTTGAGTACAAGAAGGACTGTTTATTTCTCATGTCATTAGTAATTTTAAGTAAATAAAACAACAGAACCACAGTTTGAGACTGGTCCAATCCAATCTACCTGAAATCTTTGAATATCACTAATATTTTATAGGCTCATGGGACCAGGTACTTTTACCAAGACCTTTTTAATTGTTATTTTTGTGTGCCTGTTGTTAAAAGCCACCATTCTTATAACAACTGCAAAACATATTGTTGTTGAATGGATGAAGAAGAAAGTACTCTTGTGTTTTGTGATAGCAAATGAAGTTGGGGTTTATAATTAATCTGGATTTTATGCGTCACTGCACACTGTACCTAAATTTCTAACAGATGTAGCAGGACAACAAGGTTTTGGTTGAGAATAGTTAAAAACTAAATTCTATACTACAATTTAAAGTGTTGGGATGTCCTTAAGGATTTGTTTTTCAGATCAAGTTAGTATCAGCCAGGTTCTGTCTTTCTTGAAGAGACTTTAGTGATTAATCACGAGATGATGTAATTGGAGAAGTTATGCTGCCATTCATCACATCCGCATTTTTACAGATGAAATCTAATTATCCAGTATAATTAAATGAAAGGTTTTATGGCTTTTAGGATGTAAATTAAAGGTAGTGACTTAAACTACAGGCAAAAGACAAGGCCTTCTAGCTCTGTATTCCACTTGCTGTGTAGCACATTTTCATACAAGTGTTTTAAAGCCTTGGTAAATGTTTGAAGTTCTGGCAGATGGGAAAACTTTGTTCATTCCTTCGTGCTGATGCTGTTCTTGGTTAATGCTTCTTAAGAGTAAAATAAAGTTACTGAATGTGTAACTAATGGCACTGGAAGGACACCTGGATACTTGTGTCAATCCCATATGAATTTAAGTGTGATGACTTATCGGGGTGGTCCCCGACAATCCTTTTTNTTAGATATTAACATGCACAATCCCGTAACTCTTTGGGAACTTTTCTCTGGGGTCACCACAACTTTAACAAATGCTTCCTACGGTCTAGAGTTTGGATACAATTCTTCTTCAGTGGTGGTTGCCTGACCTGGAATCCCAGTCAGGCTGACTCTCACAATGACTAAACTGACAGGTGAAATTCTCAGCCTTAATAAAGAGGCCATAGTAGGGTATTGTATGATTGTGCCAAGAGTTACTTCCATATAGAAAACTGAAGTTTGGCCATTAGGAAACAGCTGGAGTAATTTTTTTAATACATTAGAGTGCTCTAAGGAGATGTTGAAGTTTGGCTCAAGTAGTTGTACTTAACGATGGTGTAGTGCTTATTGAAAACTAAACACATTTAAACACATTTCTGTCACTAGTCTTATGTTCTCTTAGAATGACAACAGAAAATAATGTTTTAATTTTGAAGGAAGAGTAACTGTAGGGAGATCCTCATCAGTCATCTATAAGGCTACAGAACTCAAACATATTGTATCTCTGACTCTAAGGCTTCACAAGTTTTTTTTCAAGTATATACTTTATTATAGACACAATGTAATTAGACTATGATAAAGTTATCTGACAGTGTTATAATTACAACTGTTTATCTTGTAAGTGAATCGTATTCTGGGACTGTTAAAACCAAAGTCCTGAAAGTTTAACTACCTGGTCTTTTTCACAGAAACAATGTGAAGCAGGGTAGAAGATTCAAGTTAGTCTACAAACAATGCTTTTGTAAAAATGGACAGAATGTTTAAGCGTGCACTGGCAAATGTAGCTTAGTTCTACTTATATTTAATTTTTTTGCAGTTCATCTGTGCTTCAGTAGGGCAGTTCATGCAATTACTTTTTTCCAGGTTGTTTGATACTTTTGCTTCAGGGAAGTTGGAGATTCAAGGGGAAAATCTTTTTTGCTCAGTTGCTCTGCAACAGTTATAAAAATTTTTTAAATAGCTTTACACTTTATGTTACACAGGATGCATGTTCATTCAAAAGCCTTCTTTTATCTTCCTTTTGTGTGGGTAGGGAGTTGGTTGTTTGCAATAATTTGGAAACTAGTAAAAGTTAAATAACTTCATAGTTATCAAAACTATAAAGTCCTGAACTTGCTTCAGTCGTAGCATGTATTCTACTGCAAGTTATAACCTTGACTAAATTACCTTTAATGTATCTTATGACACTGTAATGCATTCTGTTTGAAATCTGTGTTTCAGATAAATACATAGGTCCTGTGCAATTTGGCTGGCTAAGCTGGCACTGTATTGATCTACTATGTACCTGTATTTTACAGCTAATACCTTATAAAGGAGCCTTGTATAAATATATATTAATTTTATCCTTTCCATCGCACAAGGGTAAGTTTACCTCTGCATCTCTATTGAATTAAAGTATCTTTGACTAATTATCTCCTTTTTTTATTTTTGTAGGTATTGTGGTAAATGGCCTGATTAACATTAGTATTTCAACAATTGAGAAGCGTTATGAGTTGAACAGTTCCCTCACTGGCTTAATCTCTGCAAGCTATGACATTGCTTTTTGTGTATTGTCACTGTTTGTATCTTACTTTGGAGAAAGAGGGCACAAACCACGATGGCTTGCTTTCTCAGCTCTTATGCTAGGACTGGGCTCACTTGTATATTCCTTACCACACTTCAGTAGTGGAAAATACCAATATGGAGGTAAAATTGAAGGTAAGCTTGTGGTTGTTTTGAAAATTACTACAAAAATTAAAATCTCTGTATTAACTTGGTGCAACTCCTTATTTGGTGCAGCACAGTTAATCTCTGTCAGTGTCCTAAAATAGGGTGCTAACTGTAACTGAAAATTCATTCTTTGAAATCCCTAAGTTCAAGAGCTGCCTCTCTGCACAGTGAACTTTATTTTTCCAGAAGCAATCTGGGTGTCAGTATCAGTTCTTATTCTTAAGCAACATTTGAATAAAATGCTTTTTTTTTTTCTTGCCTTGATGAATGCAATTAAAATTCACTTTGAAGAAAGAATTATCTGACATCTCTTTGTGACTAGGAATCGAGTTAGGTCAGCAATATATGAGAAATATTAAAGCTTACTTTACTTAGTAAGTCTTACTTAGACTTACATTTTACCTGAAAGGTGACTACTTCTTGCATTTCTTTGTTTTGAGCTGTTAAAGGCATGTTGATTAATTCATTAACAAATTTCTCTAAGTTCTTTTAAAAAAGATGTTGAGTTTAACTCGTGGATTTCTTGGAAATAAAGAGGAAACAAGCAGTGCTTAAATCATGGGTGTACCTATCTCTCAGTTCTTAAACTTTTCTCACAAAACAAGACTTAGCACAGTGTGATTAATGCCAACTGTTTGTATTTCAATTTGATGGCATACCTGTAAATCAGAAATGTTCACAAATGTTTAAACAGGATGGCTTAATCTTTTAGGATTGTCTTGTTATTGCAGTCTTTAATCAAAATCATGCCTTCAATGACTAAGCATATTAGAGTGTTCAGTAAAAAAAAATAGTAGCTATTAAGCAAGATGATGAAAGGTTGTTGTTTCTCAGATTAATTTCTTTAGTAGTAATCATTTTGTCCACTTCTGAGCTGTCTAGATGTTAGCTTAAAAAGCTGGGCAAGCTATTTTTTCCTGTCTAACAAATGAAGATCTGAAATGGAATTTAACTGAACAAGGTCGAAAGAAACCATCTTTAGTGTTTTGGGGCTATGAGCAGATGTTAGCTCTTGGGAGAGGGATGACTGGTTACTTGCTCCTGGCTCTGTTACTGTCCCATTTCTCTACAATTTTGGTTTCAGTATTGACCCCTCTACTTCACTGTGATGAAAGGGAAGCTGAGTTTAATACAAAAAGGTTTAAATCTGATTTTGTTTTGGTTTTTTTTTTTTTCATTTGGAACAAGGCAAGTGTGGGAGAGCACTGTTGCAACTATTGAAACTGATCTTTCTCCTTTCAAACAATTTTAGTTGAAATCCCGAAGAACATGTTACTGTTTTTCCAACACCTATCATTGAAGATGGCTGTAGATGCTGATACCTTTATTAGGGACAGTGTTCTATATGGACTTTTGAAATCTAAAAGCAGTGGGGAATTTGTGAATTGGAATGTGTTTCTTCACCATGGCTCTGTTAGCTGACAGCTTGCCTGCTGTTTTGACTGTTGTAATGCAGGTGCCTATGCTGTGTCTGTGGTGAGCACATTTAAGAACTTAAGCTGACTTAAAACACTGTCAAAGATAAGTTACTAAGGGTGCAGGGACTGCACCGTGGCAGTCAGCATAAATCTGCAGGTGCAGTGCAACAGCACCTCTTAACTGTCAAATAAACCACAGCACAGGATTATGGCGTGTCTGGTTTAGCTAGTTCTGAGATTGTGTACTTCAAATGTTTCATCAATTATTTGCAGAATTTAATAGCACCACACCCAAGAAGCCTTCATTTTTAATTACTTGTGTGAGTTGCTTATAGAGATCTTAATTTTTTTTATTAAGCTTGTATTTGATGTTTCATATTAAAATCTACCACTTAATTTATTTCTGAACACGTCTTATTACTTGGTTATTGATGTTTCTAGGTTGTGTGTCAGTACAGTGAGTTTTTCGTGCAGGATAACTTTAAAGTATAGTTCAATGCAATATTTAATGTGGTTGCCATATTAATTAGTAAGTCTAATCTGAAATACAAAATACATCTAGCCTCCAGCAGAAGTCTTACAGACTTCATGGAACTTACTGCTTTATCTTGAGATAATAACTTACTTTTATTCTGAGTATACACATATCCTACTCTACAAATCTGTTTGATCATTTATTTATCATAATATCGCTTCCTAGAAAGAGTTTTATCCATTTCATATTGAAATTCAGATTTTCTAATCAATGGTCTGCCTATTACTTTATTAAAGCCACCGTAAAATGTGTTTTCTGTTCTCCGGAAAGGTTTTAGACTCAAATTTGTAACACTGATGCAAACAGCTGTTTAATCTGGTATCTTTTCCAGCTGGCTCCTGTATGTACAGTCAGGGGCTCTCCCTGCTGGTGCATCCCTAACAGAATCTGCTTAATTTGATTGATCAGATGGCACAGAGGACTGTGAAAACTGCAAATATTATAAGCAGTGTACCTTTAAACGTAACTCTCTGATTTTATTTTAAAAATTAAACATGTCTCAATGTGTCTGTGACAGCAGATGTGAATTGTAGGTTCTCACTTGGCACAAGGAAAGTAACTTCATTGTGAAGACATTGAGACCAACACTGGGACAGATTGCCCAGAAAGAAGGAAAACTTTAAAGACTCTTCCTTTTGTAGTAAGGTTTTCTCATCCCACATGTTCGCATGTTTCTGTGCAATGGTACTGTATCACCTGTTGTGTGCTGCAGGAAGTAATGATTAATATTAGTTTTCTTGAAATACCTGGTGTGTGGCCAGCACTTCCTTATGCTTTGTTTTGTAAGCCCATAGTGTGGATTGATCTTGGTGAAATAGTGTGAGTTAATCAGTCTACTTATCTGACCTGGAGGACATTTTCATGTATTTATTCAGTGGGGCTCATTACTACCAAATGATGGGTTTATCCTCCTTCTTCTTCTTTTTAGGGTTTTATACTCTTACATGGAGAAACATGGAAATGTTTCTCCTACATCATGTCTCTTGGTATTCTGCTACCAAAAGTTTAATGATAGCAAGAGAAAGGAGAAGACAATACTCCCTGTTTTCAGTTCCTCTTTTCTCTTCCTTCCTTGTAGTACGAAATATTACAGCAGTAGACGCAACCTTACACTGCTGTACCACTACTTTCCTCTTTGTGTATGTGCACAAGTACAGAGGCTTTATATTAACTTCTCCTTCTAGAGACATGGCAGTGTCTGCTGTATGAGAGATAGTGGTGTAGGTTTTTAAGGTTTTTCACTTTTTCATAGGCAAACACTTCTCAAAAGAGTGAATTTAAAGGGAGGATTTTCTTTGCTAATGACAGACTGCACTTTCCATCAGGTCCAGATTTCCTCAGGTTGTTCAGGCTGCTCTGTCACTTAAGAGTGGAAGCTAGTGCTCCTCAGAATTGTTATAAGGTACAAGAATACTATGAAGTGTCTGTTACATAATATAACCCGTGGAATGACCATTTGACAGGTGGTCGGTTGGTTGGTTTTTTCATTCATCTGGTCAATAATACTTTCAACAAATCAAAGCATATTTATAAGACTATTTCATTCCTGTTGCTTTCCTGGAGAGGAAAAAAAAAAAGCCCTGCTAGTATTTCTTTTGGGGGATATGTTATCACAGAAGACTTGGCATATTGGGTATGTTAATAAGTGTGAAATTTAAAGTGGGAGCCTGACAGAGCAGCATTCTTTTGTAGTTTAGCTTTCAGTACACATTATTCTTCAAGTTGGACTGTGATAAGGTAGGTAACAGGTTGTAAAGTCTTGCTGTCTGTTTTTCAGACACATGCCAAACTGCAGAAACCACCTTTGCTAATGCCACCTGCAGCGCCAGCACAAACTCTTCACTTCACAAGTATCTGTATGTCTTTATCCTCGGACAGCTGCTGCTGGGAGTTGGAGGGACTCCTCTATATACTTTGGGGACAGCTTTTATTGATGATAGTGTCCCAAAACACAAGGCTTCCCTTTATATAGGTAACTTTAAAACTGTTTATAATACTTTGTCTGGATAGATCATAGACTGCAATGCATTCCAAGTGTTTCTATGAATTCCTCTAATTAAACAATCTTGTAATTATTACTTATGTGCATAAAGTATTTCTACATCAGTTACTGTGCAATTTAGATATTAGAGTGCTTTAGTCTTTTCAATTTTTATTCTTTAGAGCATGGTAAAGCTACTTTGAGCACCTCTCCTATCACCTTTTCATGTCAGTAACTGAAAATTGTTAAATGGTTAATGTGGCTCGTCTGTTAACAACAGAACAAGTTGTAGAAAAAAACTTATACAGTTTAAAAATACTGTCTGTTAGTCAGATCAGTAGGTAGGTCATACTGAATCCTTGAATAATTTTATTTACTTACCTTCTAATAGTAGACTGTCCACTCAGTGCATAAACACTGGTGTGCCTCCTGTGATCAATCCAGTTCTCTACCTACATACAAATTTGCTGCTTGGCTGTACTGGAAGTACAGAGATTGCTTCACTGGGGTTATTGAAAAGCTAAAGTTTTTATCTTTTTCAATCACCATTCTCTAGGTTATGTGCCATTTCATTGCCAAGTTCTTTGCAGTCTAAGTCTGTTTTCTATGAGTATGAAGATATTTATTTCCCCTATTTCATATGTAAGCAGATTAAAAACACATTACCTATACTTATAACTTGCAGGAGGAATTCAGAACATCTCAGATTCCAGGACTGTTTTCAGACTAAATCAATATTTTAAGGGGCAAAATTAAAATCATTATCTGTTTGCATGCAATTTTTGCACAGTTTTTCCAGGCAAGCTATTTCATTTGATGCGAACAAATACGAAAGGTTCATATGATAAATCTTAGATGATGAAGACAAGTTTGTTTTTGCTGTTTCTTTGTTTTGAGAAAGTAAACAGCCCATATTTTCTTCCTCCTCTGCCTCCTCCCTTGAAACCAGTGAAATGAATAGAGCAGAATTGGGGTTGTCTGCATAATTGGGGTACAAGAAGTGACCAGAGAACTCAGGAGAATGGTGTCAGTGTTCATACTTTTTTTAAAAAGACCAATACAATAAACTAATGCATACATTGTCTTCAGGCAATTGAGTTCAGAAGAGCAGTGTATTCTGCCTAGTATAACAAAACTGGAATGCAAGTGAGTGGGTAGGTAACTAAGCCTGGATTCTTTTTCTTGCTTCATGCAATGTATTAAGTGTTAAAATGTGTTGTGTTGCTTTACCTTATGCAAGAAGGCTTACACAATGCAGGAAAAAAAAACAACCCACAAAACCAAAATAAACCCAGGACACACTCCTAAAATTGTCCATAAATAGCTACCACCTTCTACTTTAGGCCTGCAACTCTTAACTTGGTATTTTCTTTCTCTTCTACACTGGGTGCATTTTCATGAGGACTAGGACATCTACAACTAAAGCCACTGAAGTTAAACAATTCCAAATGGTATTTAAATTGAGTGTGTGGGAGAAAATAGGCACTTCCTAAGCTCAGTTTGAAGTTCTTATGACCATGTCACTATTTCCGAAACTGGGGAAAACTGGGATATATTTACTCAATATTTATTTTGACTTACTTGGCTGTCACAGTTTTGCATTGCTTTACCCTCTTGCATTCCTCTCACTCTCCTGATTCCCCCATCATTTTCTCTTACTAACTAGAGGGAAATTAAGCACTTTTGATCCATGCACTTCAGAAACAAATGAGAAATCCAGACTATTCCACCTAGGAATATTCTAGGAATATTTCCACCTAGGAAACAGAAGGAATACATGTTTACTAATTAAAGATGGATCTATTTGCTATTAATTGCAAGACTTCATCTGCAGAGACAGTGTTCCTGCTATCAGCGAGTGCTAAACTGCAACAGAAATCTGTCTGGTAGGCCAGGAAGGCTAGTGTCACATTGTGACATAAAAAAAGTCTAGTACTCTTTTGCAGGGTAAGGTTACACTAGCAACTTTTTAGGTTGGTATTTTCTTTTTGGGGGGGATGGGGTTAAGGGGCTTGTTTTGTTGTTTGTTTGGGTTTTTTTCTTTAAAACTGTCATGAGCTGTAAAGAGCCTTGGCTTTATATTTTAAGGCAGATATTACTCCTGTCAGACATTTTCATGTAACTGTGTCTTTTGGTTTTAGAAGATCTAGAAAGCAACTTAAGATACAAAAATACAAATAAGCAAGTTCTTAAAGATTGTGGTTAATACAGTTAATAACCAATGTTCAAAATTAGATGAAATTTTCACCAGTTATCTTTTAAAGGTAGGCACAAAATGGGGAAAAAAGCAATCTAATAATGCTTAAAGGTACAGTCAGTGAAATGCCTTTTGCTGAACCTCTGATTTGAAGCTTCTGAGAGCTGCAAATTTCCTTGTTGAGGCATAATTACAGATTTTGTCTTCTATATGCTATAACTGAAGTAGCAGGAGTGAAAGAACAGGTTGACTTATAGAAACCTTTTGGTCTGGAGTTGACTTAAGAATTTTATTAAAAGAAAGCTTTAAAAAAATTTAAGGAAATCGTGGTGACCTTGATGTATTTTCTCTTCTAGGAATTGGCTATGCCATGTCTCTGCTGGGTCCTGCTATTGGCTATGTCTTAGGAGGGCAGCTGCTTAAGGTTTATATTGACATTCAGATCCCAAAAAGGCAAGATACAACTTAGATTTTTGCTTCCTATTTTCTTTTCATATTAATTTTTATCAAAATATTCAGCTTTTCTCCCTGTGAGGAGAAAATTTTTCAGAAAATACTGTGTTTTCAAGAGCTTCATTAACATGGAAACAAGTTGCACTTAGGCTTCAAGCGAGTTACTTGCCAGAGTTAGTGACTCAGTTGTTGAGAAAGTTTCTCTAATGCAAATAGTTAGTTGTAGCATTTAAATATTAGCTGTTTTAAACCTCAGTAGCAAAAACTACTTTTCCTTTTGCTTAGTCACTTATTCAGTGTTAAGTTGCACCTACTGATTTCTTGTGGAACTGTTTCCTTGAGTTGGAATATGAAGGTTAGGATATTGCTCTTTAACTCCTAGGGAAGAGCTTGCTTGAAAATATCAATTGAATAATTGTCCATTTTTAAAAGAGGTGTTATGAATTGTACTAATGTCTAAACCAGCAACTTTATTTACACTTTTATTTTTTCTGTTTTAGAGCTTTCAGATCCATGCAATGGCATTCCGAACTTCTGAATTGGTTTTGATATAACTCACTGATTATGGGGAATCTTTCTAAATCCAGCATTTTCAGTATCTTCATAATGCCTCAGAATCTTGAAATCTGGGCCAAAGAATAATCTTTGAATTGGAATGACAGTAACTAATGAGTTGAAGGCTACATTTGGTAGAATTCAATATTTTTATAATTGCCCAGTGAAGTTGGATTAAATAAGAAAACAATAAACTTAATTTAACATGTAAAACTAAGAAAGCAGAAATATTAAAAGGCTTTCTGTTATATAAGTATTAAAAGGAAATATTCCAGCACACTGAAATCTGAAATTCAGAAAGGTAAACTTGCTTTTTCTGAATTACTTTTCCAGTACAAAGGTGGATCAAGATGACCCACGTTGGCTCGGAGCATGGTGGATAGGATTTCTTGCATGCTTTTTTGCAATTTGGCTTCTTATAATACCTTTTTCATGCTTTCCGAGGCACCTACCAGGTTAGCAATACTTGGCTATTTTGGAAGAGACATTTGTTTGTATTTGTGGATTATAGACTACTGGACTGAATATTTCCTCTTTGATTTTGGTTCTCTGTTAGCTGTCTTTCTAAAATCTGAGGACAAGTATTTTTTTTTTTTTGTTTCTCCCCCCAATATGCAGCCTTTAAAAAGGTGAATCAGCTAGAGGGTATGGTGTATGGTGATCTTGCCCATGGTCAGGGGATTGGGAATAGATAGTCTTCAAGATCCCCTTTCAACTCAAACCATTCCTTGATTCTATGATTCTCTATAATGATGTACAGTAGGAATGGAAACATATACCTAAACGTGGAGACTGGTGGTCAAAGTTTGAAAGATGCTTGTAGCTAAGCACCCAGGACTATATTTAAAGCTTCTGTGTTACCCACCAAGAATAATGTAGAAATTCCATGAGCATCCAAAGGGACTTACTATGCTAATATTGAAGGAGAAACGATGGAGGAAAAGAAAAAATAAAGTAGGAAATGGGAGAATGTGAGGATGATTTAAAAAAAAAAAGACTTCAGCATACTCTGAAGTTTTTAAAATGTCCCTGATAATATCTTATTGTAGCCCAGACCTTCCAACAGAAGTGATGCTTTCAACAAAAGTCTTCTTTCAACAGTACGTTACTGATCTCTTTAAAAATCTGTACCAATAAAACAGGCAAGAAGACCTATAATATCTGAAATCGTTTTCCCAACTAAAGGAAACTTAAATTTTTGTAGTTTTTTGACATTGTCTAAAAGTGCAGGTATTCAGTGTTTTCATTGTTGATAAATATGACCATTTTTAGGAACTGCAAAAATTCAGGCTGAAAAAATCTCTGAAACACATGATGATGGAAGTCAGGTACTGGTTCAGATCAACAATATTGGACAAAGTTTTAAAGACTTTCCTATGGCTCTCCTGGTAAGAAAAATCTCAAATTTGCTGAAAGTGAATATATTCTGAGAAATTAAATTCTTTTTTAGATGGTAGAGGTCTTTAGAAATTACTTATTATGTTGTGATAGGGAAGACTTCAATATTACTGGTAATTTAAAGCACATTCATTTTGTTGATGCTTGATATTGCTAGAAAACCATATTACTGAAGTTCTATTTCAGAGTATCTACTTTTAAAATATAATGACTTCTACTTTAGGTGGTACCAAAATCAAATAATTTCCAGAGCGTTATGATAACTTCTCCCCATAGATACTGTTGAGGAATCCAGTGCTTATGAGTCTAATAATAGCCAGTTCCTCAGAAGCTTTAGTTGCCACTGGATTTGCCACATTTCTACCAAAGTTTATAGAAAATCAGTTTGGAAAGTCGTCGAGTTTTTCAGCAACTCTTGGAGGTAATATGGCTTTTTATTTTTAAATCTTAAATATATTGTGTTGAACACTTCAATAACATCAGTGGAAGATAATGAGTATCTTTTTTATATAAGATATTTGTGAATGTACTTAGATGGAATGCAGTAATCAGAACAGTATTTTTGTTATTCTTGCCTGCCATTAAGTACTCTAGCACTTACTTAATTTGTCAAGGGAATAGCTCTATTTGTTGTTTGCAGGTTCTGAAGATTTGATACTCATATTCAAAGTCGACTGAGGATTTTGTGTGCTGATGAAACTGTAGTTTATTCTTTTCTTATTCTTGGTGAAAAACGCTCCATTTTCCTTATTTAAAATCAGCTTAAGGAACATTAGTATCTTAGTCCCTACTAAAACAAACAAGATGAAGGGCAGCTAGAAAAAAGTAGTTCTTTTTGCAAATAAGATGTTGACTTTACCTTTCTCTTCTTTAATTCCACACTGACATTACAATGAGTTTGCAATAGAATGACTAATCAGAATATGTAATAAGTCTATTATGTAACTGGTTCTATAGTTGGCTTACTGTCACCTATTTATTGTCTGATATGCAGAATTAATAGGTAGAACAGGAGAGAGCTATGAAAAATTGAGTGTTGGAGAAACTGAAAACATCTGATGGAAGAGCTATGCTCAGTAGGCTCACATGATTAACTTTGACACAATAAATTCTGAAGAATAGCAACCAGATCAAGGCAGAAATGTCCATAATGCCAACAGATGCTTGCACTATGCAGATTTAATATTTCTAGAATGAGTCTTGCTAAGCTGTAGAGTGCTGCAATATAAATATGGTACTTGAGCTGCTCTTTCTCCAGCAGAGATGTGTTTGAGAAAGACTTCCTGAGTTACTTCTCTGGGCAGTACTAGATAGTATTGTTGCATCAAAACAAAGCATCTGCAAGTTTTACATAAAAACATGTTGAAGTACATGCTCAGTTGTTAACCAAAAACTAGGAGTGAAGTGGAAAACTGAGTGTTGCATTTTTCTTTTGTCCATAGACCTTGTTTGAATGTCTTTGAGTTGAAAATACTGACAGTGCTTATTAAATGTACGGCTTTAAAGAAATGCCTACAGTAATGTTGAAAGCTGGCTGTACCTGAACTGATCTAATTAGCCTAAGCATTACCCATGACCATGGAAACTGTTTAAACTATCATTGAATATGGTTTGTGGAATGCCCAGGTCTGTGGCCTGGGCAGTTTTGTCACTGTAACTGAGCTGTCTCTGGAGTTAGCTGTCTTAAGTTGGTGTAAGTTATACTGAGTTCTGTGTTGTATTATAGATTAGCCATATCAAAATGCTCAGTTATTTATTTGGAGTGCAAAGAGGATAAATCATTGTGGACTATATGGACTATGACAGCAAAACTAACCCACTGATGTAGACTTCTTTAGATCTTTCAGTATGTGTCTTCTTGCATGTTGTGCCATCTCTTGTGTATTAGTGGTTATGTTCTCTTATTAAGAAGTTCATAACAGATGTATAAGAAAGAACATGGACATGTCAAGAAAACACTGACATAATGACAGAGGATTTTCTATTTTCACGGAGACGCCTACTGGTGTTCAGAGAGTCCTATCCCATAGTGCTTCTAAGTCATCTAGTTCAGCTGAGTTGAAGTTGGGTTTTGGATAACTATAAATGACACTCTATAGTTAAACCTCTGGAAAGGCTAAAAGTGATGTAACAGTAGAATAAATTGCTCATGCAGTTAGGTTCTGGTAGTATGGTTTGAAAACAATATCACATGGAATGCATTTTGCAGGTAACTGTTTTGATTTTTTTCTTAGCATAAATTGCATTCTTAATTGCTTCACAATTATGTCTTGCATTTTTATGTAACTGCTCCTTGTCTTGTTTTCCTCTAGGACTTGTACTAATTCCAGCAGCAGCGCTAGGCCAAATCATAAGTGGTATCTTGGTTTCCAAGTGCAAAATGGATTGCAAAGCCATAATCAAGTTCACAATAAGGACCTATTCAGTGGCCCTAATATTAAACACAGTGTTTTTATTTGCTAAATGTGGGAATGAACCTTTTGCAGGTGTCTCTGAAACATATAATGGGTAAATATATTTTAATGAATTCTTGGGTTTAATGTTATTTGATTCCCATAGTTTCAAATATTACACATCAGCACTGTTTAAAAGTGGAAAGAAGGCAAGTGGCTATTCCAGAAGTCTGGTCTCAAGTGGTGAGTTACCCTGTCATGAATTAACAGAGCCAGAGGCAACACCAGCTGTTTGGCGGTCTGCCGAAGAGCCAGATGGTGGTGTGGAAAATAATTCTAGTAGGCTGGTACTTAGGGACTGCTAGATGCCATCTGAAAAAATCATAGGCGTGAATTGTGTGCTGTGTAAGTTGGTAAATAACTTACCAATACTTTTTTATTGTTTTCCCATATCCCCCATTTTATGCAAAGGCTAGGTACCACTATCTTATATAAAAGCATAAGCTGATCATTCTTCTCCAATGCATAAAAAGGCATTTGAAGCTAAATTAGATGGGGAATGCAAAGTGAATCAACAAAGTTCCCTACTGTGGTGACTGAAAGAAAATAAAAATCCCTAAAGCCCAAGTTACCACTCATTCTGATTTCATCTTTACAACTTGCTATATAAATAGACAGTATATTTAAAGGCCAGTGTTGAAATCTGACTAAAATAAGGTTTTGCTTCAGTGTCTGAAAAAATTCTAGTGGACAGATGACTTGGACAACTCAGAACTGTGAATCAGAATTCAGATTTTGGTTGTAGAAATCTTATAGTTACATATTGAGCAAAAGAATATGTATTCATCAATAAAATGCTGAAGATACAGTATAGAAAATGGTATATGAAATTATCCATATTTTTATATCAGGTCTTGTGATGAGCAGCTGACAAAAATTACAGCTGAACTGATTTTCATCATAAGTTAAATACAGCTAACTTGTATTTTAAGTTTTGTGTAATTTTATCAGTTATATAGCTTAACTGTTGCTGAAGACTACTTATCTACAGCAATTTGGAGTTAACCAGTCCTGGAATATCTCTTCCCTTGGTATCCATTGTAAAAAATGGCTCAGTTCTACCTTATTCAGTATTACATGTTGGATTATACTTTACTGGCATGTGTATCAGAATAGCCACTGGCACTAATACAATGCCAGTTCTTAAACTGTTTTCCATGAAGAAATATATAGCAGTAGCTTTAAAAAAATAATAAATTTGTAAACTTGTGGAAGAACAAGGAGCCAAGTGTTGTCTCCTGCTTATGCTACTAAACAAATGCTTCTGTAAGAATAAATTATGAGACTGCTCTGAGAGTTGACTTGGAATTTGATGTAGGTTTTTGTGGAGTATTTCAAGAAATCCTTCATGGCAAGCATTATCTTCCTATTGAAAAATAGCCTGGAAAGGTGAGGGAAGCTTTTGCAGGTTTAGTCTCAGAATTGTATGAATACAGGATCACTTGTTTGTGTTAATGAAAACAATGTCTTCCTTTTAGTAACACTGTTTATTTCTAAATTAGTATATCAGCAAAACTAACGTGGTTTATTTTGTCTAACAGGCACTTCAAATAATTGGTTTTGCCAAATTCTATTGCCCAGTGCTTCCTTGAAAACTTGAAGAAACAGAAATGCAGTGACTATTTCTGTACTTTTTTCATTTGCATATGTCTCTGGGAGTCTTGTTTAAATACTTCTATAGAGTTTTATAAGGAGCAATTGATGACCTCATGTGCTAGATTTTTTAGAGAAGCCAGGGGTATATTTTTCTCTGACACTGCATAACTAAGTATACAGTCCCTTTTTGGAGGTCAGGACAAAGACACTGCACATGTAAACAGGACAAATGCCACCAAATTGATTAAATATTTCTAGGCTTTGCATGCCTCGCAAGCTAGCAAGGTACTGAATGTACAAATCTATGATTAGTGAATTTGCTTATGGTGCACTGTAGTTCATTCTTCTTACTTAAAGGAATTCAAGTTAGTTTGCTTAGGCTTAAATCACACATTAATTTAGTGGGATTCTGCTGTACTACAACACAATGGATTTTATATGTAATTATGTCCATAATACTTTATTTGAAGTCTGAATGTATGTAAGTTAATTCCTACATAAACTTTTTCTCCTATTAGTATTTTTGCCATCTCAAGTTCTCATGAAGAAACATGCCTTTGAGATAATTAATGTGGAACTTCCATTTTACAGTACAGTAATTAAACTCTACTGGCAGTGTCAGTAACCTAGTTTTAGCTGACTGAACTCTTGACCTGTGAAAATTCTTTACTTATTAGTGAACTACTATTAGAAAATCAAAGGATGTTTTTATTCTCTCCTAAGGCACTATGTTATGCCTTAGGACAGTCCTCACAAAAGCCAAAATTATTTTTCATACTAATACAGTGGGACTACTTCAAATAAAACCATATGATGATCTGTATTGGAAGTAAATGTCTGAATTGAAAGTAAATATAGTATGTAAGAGTTGAAGTAAACTCTATTAGTTATTCCCTAAATAACCAGAGAAAATCTTTTAAGATCCTTCATGATGTGTCATTGCACTCTGCATTTAACATGTGCAGTTGTCTAGTGCTTATACAATTTAGATGTCTGCATGGCAGTGTTAAAAATAGTAAAAATGAGGTGGCTTTGCAACTGGACTTAAATCAAAAAAAGGGGAAAATCTTGGAGTATGATCAGTAGACTAAACAACTCCAGCTACTGTTTTTTATCTTGTATATATTTTTTTAATTATAAATTGAAGAAATTCAAATACCTAAGAGGAAGGGAGAGGATAATATAGGAGTTGGGCTGAGATGCAGAATTTTGTCATCTCTTTTGTGAGTGGAAATTGGAGGAATAATCTTTGCATAGACTAATAGCATAAAAATAACTAGATGTAAAATGGAAAATCTAGAGCTCTAACTACTATGCTTATTTTTAAACAACTGAGTGCATAAATAACATGAATAGAGTATTTAAAAATTTATTACGCTATAAATACTGCGTTAATTACTTACATATCTTCTGTTTTTCAATTGCTTTATTAAATGCCTATTTACTTCTGCTTTTCAGAACAGGCACTCTGCATAACTTAACAGCACCATGCAATGCTTACTGCAGGTGTTTACGCTCCATGTACTACCCAATTTGTGGCAGAGATGAAGTCCAGTACTTTTCTCCCTGTTTTGCAGGATGTGCCTCGTACCATTTTAACAACATGAAAAAGGTACTTGATGCAATGAAGATAGCTGACATAGTTTGTTCTGGTTTCCTATAAAATGCACTATATTTCAAAATGTTCTTCCCTACAATATAAATATAGGTTGTATTTAGCAAAATCCAGCAATTACACACAGTTCACTTATGGTACCACTGTGACTCCCACTGCTGGTCTCTTAACATATTTACTGTCACAGTGCTGGGCCTCCCCAGTTGTTGGGGAGGCATATATAGGTTGGAGCCACATCAAGCCCATTGCTCTCTGAAATATTTCTGGTAGCTGTCTGGCTTTTTATACTCTGTGCTGAGGTGAGCCACACTCCCTGCCCTTCACCCCTGCCATGTTCATGCTGGTCTGGCTAACTTAGGAAAATGTTTCCACTCTCTTAATGAACTCCAAGAGAAGCATTTACACTACTGTTTATTCACTGAAGTGGGAGAGCTGTTTCTTTTCTGTATAGCTTTCTTTGCAACAGTTCTGATCATTCACAGCCTGCATTGTTCTATGAGCTTTCTGGGCACATCACTCTTTCCCACCTCCGGGCCTTCTTTCGTTGTAAAGGTTTACTGGTTAGCCCCAGTGTTTCTCAATTGTGTGATGCCATTCTGCAAATGTACTTCTACCAGACTTTCTAATGCTGAAAATAAGCTAAATCTAAATGTACTTTAAATGGAATTGACAATCAGAAAAGTCAGCAATTGTCTTGATATTACCTGAAGTTCTTATATAGGTCTTTAAGCAAAATACAGCATTTATTGTATACATGACAACCTGCTTCCATGAGTTTTGAAAACTTGAATGTCAGTAGCCCCTGATGCAAAAACGATAAGTCATGAAAGTGCCTAGGTTATTATCAAGCCTTCCTGGAACTGAGGGGCTTTCTGTGCTTGTCTCTACTAGTACAATAAACTCTTGAGCGGGGATGTGGGAGCAGTATAGGGAGATCCAAAAGGCAAGCTGACCCAGGAAAGGCCTTTGTACTTTTTATATTGGAAAATGAGAGGAGGTTTTATCCATAAGAAAATATAGGAGACTAACTACTTGCTGTCAAAACCTCACACTTCACTGATACATTATATTTTTCTTTGAAAACAAACTTCTGTGGATTTAGATCAAGAGCATATTCCATTTGTTTACAAGCTCACAGAAGTGGTCCTATATTGCCTCTGTTCTTTCCTGTTTAAGTCTTAAGAGTAGAGCTTGCCTCTCTGTATATGGTTTGCTTCTGGCATCTGCAAGGCTTTTATGCTTGTAGCTAAATGCTTGCTCTATACAGAAAGTCAAAAAGCCAAGAATACCTTTTGCTCAGGTGAGGTAGATCTGCCAAATTCTGATGAACTAGTTTTATAAATTAGTGTTAGTGTCATGTGCTCATCAGGAAACTGACTTGGTAAAGTCAGTGTTTATTCTTGTCTTGTGTGATGCAAATACAATGAAAATTTACCAGAATAGTGTAATTTTGTGTCATTCTTGGAGCTAAATTTTGTCTTATAAATTATTTGTAGACATACCACAACTGTTCCTGCATTGGGAAACCAAAAAGAGAAAATGGTTTAGAAGACTTTCTCTATGAAGCTGTCCCTGGGAAATGTCCAACAGAATGCAAAATTTTACCTTTATTCCTGACCTTCTTCTTTTTTGCTGTTGTTTTTACATTTATGGCTACTACTCCAACCACTGTGGCCATTCTCAGGTATGTATTTTGGTCTGAAAGAAAGGTAAAATTCTTTTGAAAACTATCAGTGGAATACTTTTATTTGTTTTGCTTTGCAACGTGCTATTTGAACAAGGTTGTGTAGTAAGCAAGCAATATTTTAAACAGAGCACAGTCATACCACTGTTCACTCTTGTTAGTAGGTAAGTTTTGAATTTACTTTTAAAAAAAATCCTTCTAATGTGAAGCAAAATCCAATTCATGGGAGCACTCTTGACTTTTAGTTAAAGCAAAAAGGAATAAATGTGCCATGTGCTTTGATGAAGAAAATATTTGACTAGCCTGTCTATTGATAGTGTCAGCATTTCAAATCGTATCAGGAAAAGGACAATATAGCAACTAGTCTTGTATTCTCAACCTCAGATTCCTTTCTCAGTTCAGAGTTCTAGCTTGAAAAATTGTAGTCTGTAGACTCCAAGACTACAAGAACTGTAGACTGCTTCCCATGATATTCATGTTGTTTGTATGATAGTCATTAGTGTAAAATGTGATAGCAAGTTAAGTAGTGGTTTTGCTGTCTTTCAAATTCCTGAAACTTACATGTGTGAAAGGTTGATTTTTTTGTTGTTTTTATTTTTAAGATGTGCTTATCATTCTGAATTTACAGCTGTTTTGCTTTATGTTGAGGTTGGTGTACTTCTAATACTTTTAGTGGAAAGATAACTATGATGCATAAACATGTAGCTTTGTGAGGATGTGGCTAGATGCCCTTTGGCATGGGGCTGAGGAAATTAGTAACATCCTACAACTTTGGATGTTACTAATTTCCATCCTACAAAACATCCTGCTTTTGTAGTAGCCTCCTTTCCAGGTTTGGTGTAAATCTGGAATTAACAGCTTGTCATATCAGTGTGGGGGGCAGAATGACGTGAAGTTCTGCATTATCTTCAAAATTGAGCTGACATAGTTTTATTTCAATAATTCTAAGCAGTAACATTTGCGTATTTGAATCCTCATATAATTCAGCTGAAATAGTGGAACAGTTTTTATGGAAAAAGGACTTGAAGTAGTTTAATTTTTCAAAAACTAATTTAAATTGCTAAATGCCAGTAAATTTTACAGTATATTCTGATATCTTTTTAGTGAGCCTATTTTGTGCAGTGTCAAACAAACCCATATATTAATGGCAGTGATCTAGTTCTAGAAATAATCACCTGCATGATGTGAAACTCATTCTCCTTCTCTTAATTGCCTTTATGGGTAATAGAATTCTGACACTGCTGATAAGTGCTCATCTTGGATGTTTTGATGTGGGTAATTGTCACACATACTCTAGAATGTGGGAAGAACTTCTGAATGTGTAAATACAGTCTTTTTCAACATTGTTTTTCAATACAGTTTATTGAAGAAAATACTTCTGAAACTAAATTATATAAATTAAGCTAGTTAAGTTGTATTTAACTTCTATGGTAGCACCTTTAAGACACTATCATGAAAATGTTTGTTCCTTGAAAAATATCTTTAAAAAATAGGTAAGATGTAAGTAGATAAATTCTGCTACTTGTTAAATCATTATATTGGTTTGCATAGCATAGGCCAGCATAGTTTTTTAATATATTTTTATTTAGCTTGTCTTTTAGCTTGTGTCTTCTGTCTGTCTAGCTTGTGTCTTCTGTCTGTCTTATATTATTTCAAGTGAATATATGCAAAGATTATGGAAATACATCATGTTGGGCTGTGCTGTAGTCTAGTCTCAATTAATGTATTGCTTCTTTAGGTATAGTAGCTCAAGATTGAATCCTAGCACTGTTTTAATTTCCTTGGTTGTTCTATGGAAAAAATGTTCAACAGTATGTCAGGGTGCTGATAGCAAGCTTCCTCTTTATTTATAATATTTTGTTAAACTAGTTAAATCTGAAATTTCTTGATGGGCTACTGGTGTCTTTTATCTAAACACCACCTGAAATTGTTTGGTTAGTTGTTCTGCACACTGGATTTCTAAACCTCTCAGGAATTAGCAGGTGAAAAGAGTATATAGAGAAAAAGCGTATTCACTGAGGGACACAGCACAGAAGTGGGACTTGTTTACTCTGTCTTAAACTGCAAATCTTATTTACAGGTGTGTGCCAGATCAACAGCGCTCATTTGCTCTTGGAGTACAGTTAGTGTTTCTGCGACTACTGGGTATGACTTTCTTGTTGAAACATTTGCCTCTGAGTAATCTACTTATTTGACGCTTTTTTCTAGACTTTTAAATAATTAACTAAGAAGCTTTCAGAGCAGCTTGGAGCAGTCTCTAATTGTCTTATAGGATACATTTCTTGTAATGTACCATCTGGATTCAAATTCCTTGCTAATAAGGCATTCACGCTCTCTGTAGCCTCTTTCATTCTTATGAGTACAAACAAAATACAGGTAACTGTCATTCTTTCAGTAAAAGGCATCTGCTGCTACTTTCCCCAGAAGAAGGCCTATTCTGAAAGCTGAGATTAGAAGAACTGATGTAATAGAAAACATCAGTTCTTCTAATAGTTTCATGTAACACCTGAAATCCAAGAGTTAAAAGAAAAGTGAATATGTGGAGCCTTTCCTCCTCTTCCTTCCTTTAAAATGTCTTTGACTAATTTTAGCATTTATTGAAATTGTAGACAATTGTACATAAATAATTACAGAATATAATGTGGGAAATATAATACTTAAATTCTAAATCTGAGCATCTCCAAAATTTCAGTAAGACAGATGAATCTCCGTAAGTAAAACAAGGCTAAGTGTAGGTATTTTCTGGTCCATGCGCATTTGAATTTTCTCAGGCATAATTAAAATTCTTATTTTAGTAGTAGATGGTTTTTAAACGGCATATTTAATTTTAGACTGGGACAAGACACAGTTGCTGTTTGGACTTTTATGCCAATATTTAATACTTCAGCTATTCCCTCTCCTTTGAGATAGTATATCCAACAGTGAGAGTTCTGTATTGCTGTATTCAAACTAATTAATATAAGTCATTCTACTGATAAAGTGTAATAGAAGCAAACATTCTCACAGGTAGAAATTAGCTGGAAGACTGTGCTCAGTGTTGTATAAGGGTCTTTCTGTTTCACTTTACTCAGAGTTCAGATATTTATGCTGGACCTCTAACTCCTGACTTCACTGTGGCATTACTTTACAGAGCGTTACTTACAAGCAGCATATTTTTGCTGTAGGCTTTAGGAATCATACAGGGGTTTTAGGCTGAAGACCTAGTGAGGCACATAGCTATTTGGTTAGCTCTAGGAGTTTAAACGTTGGGTAGGTTGGCTATGTAGTGATGTACCTGGTGTGTTTATTCTAAAATTGGCTATACCTGCATGCAAGACACTTGTGCATTATAACACACAAAAATCACACAGAGTTAATAAAATCTATGCAAGAATAATTTTTAAGCACTGGGGGTTTTTTGGTGAAATCTTTACTAGAAGCTTTGCTGCATCCGAGGAATGGGGAGAAATGTGTAACTGAACATTTAACATAATGATATTTTAGTTCTCTTAATTTGGAACAGATTGGTGTGTATAATCAGAAGAAAGGGACTTCTTTCCTTTCAGTTAAATTCCTGATTCCTTGATTAGTTGTTTTCACCACTGATTTTAATTACTTTTTTCCCACAGAAGACCGAGGAAGTTCCTAAGCTCAAGTCTTTGAATAAACTTCTTGCTTAACAAAGTGAGAACTATATAACAAATTAACACTGTGCATCCTACCTATTAACTGAGAGCAATGTTAGGTGCAGACTTACTATGTAATATGAGGCCTATGACTTTGATTCAAATATTTTGTTTTGTGTTTGGTTCTCGCATTTTATCTTTTCCACCAGTGTGGCTATTTCACTGTATGCATGAAAACCAAATATGCCAAGTAACTCAAACATTCTAACGTGTTACTGTGTTTTTTAGGTACTATTCCTGGACCAATTTTGTTTGGTGTTGCTATAGACAGCAGTTGTACTCTGTGGGATATTAATGAATGTGAAACTAAAGGAGCTTGCTGGGTATATGACAATGAAAGAATGGCTTATTTGCTGATGGGCATAAGTAAGT
Source organism: Rhabdornis inornatus (assembly GCA_013397075.1). Classification (NCBI taxonomy): domain Eukaryota; kingdom Metazoa; phylum Chordata; class Aves; order Passeriformes; family Rhabdornithidae; genus Rhabdornis; species Rhabdornis inornatus. The sequence continues at coordinate 56,360 of VWZS01001151.1, forward strand.
CTTCTATATTAAATGCATATACTAGGTAATATGTATACTGACCCTGACTGCTAGTTGGGAATTATTTTGAAATAAAACCTTATACTTTTCATTTTTAGCAGCAGTGTTTTTTAACTTTTTTTCATAAATTATCAGCAAAATATTATGGAAGGAGAAACATCACAGTAAGTAAACCTTAAAAGTTACTTTAAAAAACTCTTCTAATAATAACACAAAATAGTTTTGGTCTTTGATCTTGCTTCATTGTCACACTTTATTTACTAAATTTTTAAGGGACTGGCTCACACTTCAGTCTGTCTTCAGGGCAATGAGCATGATTAGGAGTGTGAAGATAATTAGAGGGATGGAGCACCTCTCTATTAAAGAAAAGGCTGAGAGAATTGGGTTTGTTGGGCCTGGGAAAATGAAGTCTCCAAGCTGACCTTAATGAGGCCTTTCGGTACCTGAAGGGGAGCCTACAAGAAATATAAGAAAAGGACTTTCTGTAAGAGAGCATCATAATGGAACAAGGGGTAATGGATTGAAACTCAGAGGGTAGGTTTTGGTTTGATATAAGGAAGAAAGTGTTTACTGAGAGGGTGGCCAGGCCCGGAAACAGGTTGCACAGACAAGTTACAGATGGCCCATGCCTGCAAGTGTTCAAGGTATGGATCCTGAGCAATCTGATCTAGTGGAAGGTGTCCCTGCCCCCAGCAGAGAGTTGGAAGTAGACAGTCTTTAGGTTCCCTTTCTACTCAAACCATTTTGTGACTACCTGGGATGGTGTGTTGGCAGTTAAGGTCTGGGGAGCTTTCTTCCTCTTTTTGTATTTCAGTTATTTTCCATAACTTATATAAAGTTCTTGAAAATATCTCTGTTAAAAAAAGTCAGGAATTTTTCTGACTAGTGTTGAATCTGTTCCCTTCAAATGTGAGGTATATATGCCAGTGAGAGAGAGGGGAGGGTAGGCTAAGCTTGAATCTGAGATAAGTGCTGTTGTTGTGTCTTCTAGCAGCAATGAGATTTACAGTGTGTAAACTGAAGTAGTGATGTCTAATCCTGAAACTGAAAAAGCACTAGTGGCAACTTGAGGTTAAGAATCTCATGGCATATTTGTGATCAAATGCAATCCCTCCTGTTTTGTCCTTCTTGGCCTTTCAAGTTGCACAAACACCTTTCTGTAACCTTTTAAGAGAGCTGACAAGAGAATACTTAACAGGTATTCTATATGGGAAGTTTTAGTTTCTGGAAGAGAGACTATTGATATAATAAATGACAGTACTGAAACAAGAAATAAGACTTGCACTTTAAGCTAGAATGGGTGAAGAAATACAGAACTGGAGCAAAGGTAATAGCTGCTGCAAGCAAAAATTGGCAAGCAGGTGAGGAGTCTGAATTCAGCTGGATGATTGTCTTTTGCCATTCGTGTAAAATACATTTAAATAGAGGCTATGAATTTCAGTCTTACAGGGTGTATGTAACTCACCATATGAAGTTTTATAAATGTGTGAAACACTGTCTGCTACTGAAAGTGAGTGCGATAAAGACTCTCCTGTTCTTTGCATTCAGGTGCTGCTTGCAAAATCATCACAATCATCTTTGCGTTCATGGCAGTGTATTTCTACAAGCCTCCACAATTAACTAAAGCCCTGCCATAAAAGACTGCAGAAAAGATATCTGCTATACACAAAAAATGATGAGCAAATCAGGGAGTTTGGAAAGAAAACTGTAAAAATAAGCATTATTACAACACTTGTACCAAAGTTCTTGTACACTGTTGCCTAAATATAAAAGATCATATTCAACATTTGAACAACTTGGAATATTTTGAATCTGTACTATTCTCTAATTTGCTAAACATTGTATAGTATTAGATTGCGGCTATCCAAAGAAGTTACACTGAAATTTGCAGTCTAATTTTAAAAGTCTAGTATGTAACTTAATTGAAACAAGATGGAACACTGATCATAAAACAGGAAAAATAAACTGAACTGAGCTGACTGAGCCCCATTTATCCCTAAATGTTACTGTAGTGGGAGAAAACAAGTAGCTTGGTATATTGAAGAGAACTGTGTATGCTAGAAAAGGACTTGATGTGCACATAATCTGGGCTAATGCCTTTGGGGATTTGTCTGTAGGAGCACTTGGGAATGTGTGAGTTTGGCTATGTTTTAGAAATATTTTTACATGTTATCTCAGTGGCATAAGTTCATTTTTTAGTATTTGTAGGAAAATGTAAATAGTTACGATAGCTGAGTCACAAAATCAAAATATTGGTTAATTTAAGTATTTGAGTTTCTCTCTGGAATATATACAGAAACTTGCTGTCCAGCTGCTTTATTTAAGCACTCTTAAAATGTTTCTATAAAATTTAAAAATAAAACCTATTTCCTTACTATATCTGTGTATGCTTTGTCATTTCCTAATGTGACAGAGTTATTCTCTACTCCAAGAAACACAATGCTGAAAGCTAGCAAGAGTGTGTATGGAAGCTTCAAAACTAAAATATGGCTTTATTTTCTTTTTGACTTATGTTATGAGTCATGTTATTAAAGTCCATATTTGTATAGCACAATGCAAATGGTCACAAGTTAACCACTGTTCCCAGATATTAATCTGTATTGCCTACTACTGAAATATCATTCAATATTGACAGGAAAATTCTAATGAGTAAGATACCCTCTATGCTTGCTTTACTTTGGTAATAATCTTTTTTCTGTTGCATTGGCTGTTCATGTCACTCTTATGAAGCTGTGTGCCCTCTTCCTTGGCTTACAAGGACTGTCCTCAGTGACTCTGCCAAGATTTTTAAACAAGTGCTAGAACAAAGGATCATGGCATATAGTTCAAGTTTCATCTAATTCTTTAAATGTAGCTTTTAGATTAGGTAGAGGTTAAGTATGCAACTCAAGAAGATCCTCTATTGGTAAATAACTATTCAGGAAATAAAGCAAAATAGACTACACTCTGTGAAAGCACAAAACTTGAGGGCTTTTGAGAGAGAGAAGGAAAGGGGCAGAATTTGCTTGCTTTGTATAGATAAATGTCTTCTGATAAGTTCTGTGCTTGTTTCCTGATGAATGAGCTCATAGCAAGAGATTCACTACCTCTGAAAGAATGAAATACTGATGCTCCTTAATGTTTGGCAATACGGCCTAAAACTCTGACCTAATTTTCCAGCTCTGACATGGTTTGTGTGGGTGTAGCAGATCATTAAAAGACATAGTATTGTAGCTCAACTGCTTCTTTTGTTCTTATAGACTGAGATAATAATTTAATGTGATTGCATAGATTATAAAACTTGGGCAGAGTAATGAGAGCTTTCTCTTCTGAAGGTGTTATCAGCAGTCTTTCCTGCACTGGGGTGGTTATCTGGGGGGAGAAGGAAAGAAGAATTGCTGTTGTAATTTATAATATAGCTTTATGACTCATTAAAGATTTCCCTTGCTGGTTTAGGAGTATCACAGTGACTAGAAGACAGACCAAATAGAATTTGATCCATTTACCTTGTTTCATAGCAATACATAGCGAAGGCAAGTAGATGCTGTGTCAAAGGCTCTACAAAGTAAAGGTAAACATCACAGACAAGTGTGCTGTATGCATCTGGGAGGGTGAGCTAAAAACTGGCCCAATAACTGTGCCCAGAGTGTCAAAGCACAAAGTCCATGTTGAGTCAAGTCACTAGTCCTGAACCCCACAGATCAGTACTAGGGCTAGTAAAATTAAAATCTTTTATAATGACCTGAATGATGGTATATACTGTGCTCTGGACAAGTGGCTGATTGGCTGGTTGCTGCCACTGAGAGGGACCTTTACAAGATTGAGAAAGGGGCAAACAGGAACCTCATGAATTTCAACAAAGTACAAAAGCCTGCACCCAGAGGAAAAATCCCATGCATGAGTAATATGAAGGGGACCGCCTGCTGGAAAGCAGCCCTTCAGAGAAAGCACAGGAATTCACAGTGGACAAGCTGACCACGAGGCAGCAATACATGCTTTCTGCAAAAAAGGTCAGGAGTGTCTTTAATCTGCATTAGGCAAAGCACTGACAGCAGGTCTAGGAAAAGTGATGCTGTCCTTAGTGCTGGTGCGATCACATCTGGACTGCTAAGACCAGTTCTGGGCTCTCCAGAACAAGGGTGTCACAGACTCGCTGGAATGGGTGTGGTGCAGGACTACAAAGAATTAAGGGACAGGAGTATCATTCATACTGAGAACTAGGGAAGTTCTCTCTGCCCTGTAGATAAGGCTTAAGGGAGTTCTAAACCTTAAAGAAGTAGAAAGCTCATTGTTATTAATTCTCAACTTTCTGGACAGCTGGGAGACAGTGCACACAAAATGAAGACCTAAAATTTCCTCTGAACTCAAGAACATTTTTTGTAACTGTGAAGGTGGTCAAACATTGGGGTAACTTTCTCAGGAATTTGTGAAGGTATTCTTGGTGATCTTTAAAATCTGACTGGACAAGATCCTGAATGATCTATTCTGGCTAACCTTTCGTGAGCAGAGGTTTTGGACTAGATGATCTCAAGTGTTCCACCCTAAATGATTCTGTGTTTCTGTGAGATGGTCCTCAGTGGGACTTTTGCCCTGTTCACCATATGATGTGTAGCTTTTACAAGTGTTTTTACAAGGTCAGAGACTTACCTGGTTTTGCACAGTTTTTTGGTTTCTTTTCTTGGGTTTTGTTGCTGTTTTGTTTGTTTAATATCAGCTTATGATATATTAAACAACACTTAGCAACTAATACTTTGTGTATGTCTCACTGGGTCATTATAGTTCCTTTCATTATAACAGTGGGAAACATTTCAAACAGAAGTGATTTTTACATGCTCTGTGAACTGCTATGTAGAGTGGTTGGACTGCTAAATTCATCTTTGAGGTTTACTACAGATTAGGGATTTAAGAAATTCAAGTACTGTCCAAAATAAGCATAATTTAAGAGTTTTTGAAAGTTACATCTTCTAACTAGCACTTTTACTTTTAGAAACATATCCTGCTGTAAACAAGACTGTCCAGCTAAACATTGTAGTAGAACAGATGTTGTAATTCATCTGTGAACCAGAAGTAAGCTTCTAAAGCTAAGTATATTGCCCTATATAGCTAGTGCAAATGAATTATCCAAAACTTTACTGGAGCCTCTGCCCAGTAAATATATAGGATTCCATGAGTCTTAAAAGGGAGTGACTGTAATTAACTGTTACAGGAGAGACTAAACTGATCTAAACTTTCTTAGTTGTATGTTTTCTTAATCTCAAAACCAAGACTGAAAACTGTATTTTTTCTCATTTGAAGAGGAAGGATGATGATAAGGTAACCTCAACCTCTGTCTGGACAGTGGAAGTAAGCCACTGTTAAAAAGTTAATTTTTTTTGTTTGAGAACTTCTCCAAATTTAATAGCTTAACACCGAAATTTACTTGCAATGGCAAGAGTACATTCTTTATGGTGTCATGAGAAAGGGGAAAACAGGATTTTTGTTTTGCTTGTGGCTACCATAAATATCATTACTTAAAACTTCAAAATATTTTGTATACACACCTGGTTTGTGAGGTCTCTTTGCACATGATTAAAAGTATCTGAACAAAATGACCTGAAATGTGTTGGTTATAAACAGAGTAGACCAAAGTACATCTACTGACAGATTATGGAAAGAAACATGGGAACCTTAGCAATGCTGAAACTTATTAGCTGTTTTTACATGTTTATCCGTTGCTCACTATTACTGAGATGATGACAGTATGAAGAACAGCTTATTAAAGTAGTTACCTTGCTAAAGGTAGGTACAGGTGTAAACAACTGTAAGAAAACACTGAAAAACATCTTGAGTCTGAAAGCCTTCAAAAGGTCTTATTATTCAGGTCTATGGCTTAAGTAGTATTTCTTTTTATGAATTAATGAGTATAAAAGACTGTCGTAATCTTTTGATACACTAGAAGAACACACAGTAAGACATCAGAACTTATTTTGTGGAGTTGTTTTATTTATTAGTTGTGTGTTTTTAATTGTGTGTGTGCGCTTTTTCCCCCTCCCCACCAGATGGTTCTGTTTCTGCTAAAAATAGACAATTTTGTTGGGTCTTGCATGCAATATTACAATTTTTAGAGTGCAGAGCAGATAATATGCAGCTTTTGCAAAAATAGTTAATGGAAGTGTAACTGGTGCCTTTTGTCAGATTGATTTCTGCTTCTGCAGTGGCAGTGACTTTCTTTTTGTGGTAAATAAATGAATATGCTTCTTCATTACTTATTTTTTTCTGTGAAGCACACTATGCAACTCTTTTTATATGGGTGGAGTTTTTTCCCCCAAAAGACAGAAATCCACGGGCAAAAAAGATCAGTGTTAGATTAAAGAAGCTTTAAAAATCACTGAGGAAGACTTACTCTTGTATCTCAGTATTATATGATGAAAAAAATTGGGAATAAATTATTTGTGTGCTGCTTCCATGGAAAATATAGCGAGAAGAATGAGTCTGCTATATAGAGGAGTCTTATGAATTTGGGCAACCTAGTCATGCGTATGCCTTTCAAAATCTGTAAAATGGGAGTGTTGGTAACTGTTTATAAAACACCCACTCCACTCTACAGAATACCCTAATAAATGCCCAAAATGGAGGTACAGGTGGCGCATATAAAGTTTCTTTCTGATCATTATTAATCTTTGAGCTTTCATAGTGAATATATTAATTTTTAGTATGACATGGAGCTCTTGAGCAAAGGTGAACTATAAAACAGAAAAATCATCTTCCACTCCAAATTATTCAGGTACCTCAAAAAATTGCTGGGCTCAATTGATACCTGTTTTGCCCCCAGTATTTTATTCTTAGATTGTCTTCAAAGATAAAAACTAGGGAACTATTTCATTTGTATGGAAATAAAATGATAAAGTAGGGGGTCTGAAGTCAGTGAAAATTTTGCTATTTATTTAAAGGGAATTAGGGTGCTTAGACGAATTGCAAAATAGTTGTTTGATATGTGATGTCCATACCATGTATCCAGTTGGAGGAAGTTTCTGTCACAAAACTGAAAGGATTTGGTAACCTATAAACCTGGTAAGAAATGACTGAGCTATGATAGAAATGCAAGCTAGAGATAGAACATTAGTGCTTTTCAGAAATTTTTTTCCTACTTTGTCACTCTTTAAAAGTGTCTCACTTGTCATGTTTTAATTGACTTGATGTAGAGTTTGGTTTCAAAGATTAGGAAAAGCCTGCTGATTAATGCAAATCCACATCTCCACCTTTGCACATTTCTCAAGCATCTGTTGCCATTCCCTCAAATGGCAAGCTGGCAAGCTATGGATAATGGAGGCTCCAAAACTGAAGTAATTGCCTGCAATAAGTGAGCTGAAGGAGTTCCTGTATGATATTGGCAAATAACATGCTAAAACAGCTGTATCAGGAGATATGAAATGAAACCAAACACATGCAGGCTGAAAATGTGAACACAGGCCAATACATACAGGAGATAAAGATTACATTGCTGATGTATTTTATTCTTGTCAAGTTAATAACCTGCAGTTGAAGAGCTTTGTAAATCAGTTAATTGTGTCTACCAGAACACAAGGACATACAGTCAATGATTGCATAGGTACTAAACGTCCTGGAAAGAAATCTGGTAATGGGAACATTACAGTATATAGTAGGTCTTGTGGTTTAACCCCATCTGGCAACTAAGCCACACAGGGCCACTTTTTAACTCCCTTCTGGTGGGACAGTAGAGAGAATTGCAACAATAAAAGTGAAAAAACTTCAGGATTGAGATAACTACAGTTTAATAAGTAAAGCAAAAACACACATACAAAGAAAGCAAATTAGGGAATTCATTTGCCCCTTCCCATGGGCAGGCTCGTGTTCAGCCATCCCCAGGAAAACAGGTTTACATCACTTGTAATGAAGACTTGGGAAGAGAAGCCAAACACTCCAAACATCCTCCCCTTCCCTCTTCCTCCCTAAACTTTATATGTAAAGCATGATGCCATATGGTCTGGAATATCCCTTTGGTCATCTGGGGTCACCTGTCCTGGCTGTGTTCCCTCCCAGCTCCTTGTACACCTCCAGCCTGCTCACTGGTGGAGTGAGAAGCAAAAAAGCCCTTGGCTTAGTGCAAGCCCTGCTCTGTAGTAACTAAAACATCCCTGTGTTGTCAACACTGTTTTCGGCACAAATTCAAAACATAACATTCCAGATACCGTGAAGAAAACTTAACTGTAGTCCAGAGAAAACCAGCACAGGAGGATAGCTACAATGAAGAAAGATACAGTATGTGCAATTTAAAGGAGTTATCTTTCTGATGCTATGAAAATTATTTACCCTGTTTCAGGGCTGTGTCTGGCATATGCATAACTAGTCTACTTTTTGTGGGTTTTGTTTACAAGATGTTAATGTTTCCTTTGCAGCTAGCATTTTAACAATATTGGGCATAGCTCTGTTTTCCTTTGGCCCATCATTTGATAAGCACATCAGTGAGGAATCTCTTTAACTTGATCTCCTAAGAAAATAAGACAAATGTGACCTATTATTGTCAGTTCCCTCCTTGCTTAAGGTTTCCTTCCTGTAGTTCTTGGGAATTTTTTGACTGTGACTAAATCTGTACGACATTTGACACAGAGAAGACACATATACCTGAAACTTCCAGAAAAGTTCATAGAATTTGTTGGAACAGATAGGTGAGTGCCATTCACCAGAGAAAGTTATAACTTGGTCACTGCCCTTTACAGCCAAGGGTCAGCCAGGTGATGGAATGGAGATACAGAGGAGCAGATGCCCTTTGTAGATGCTCAGTGTAATTGCACTGAGAAGCAACTTTATGATTGCTAATGGTTCCTTAAAAGCTGGATGAAAAACCCAGAAAGTGCGGATTTATCACTTAAACCTGCAATAACTAATACTGAGAGTACTGCAGGCAAATATTTTTATATTTAAAATTCTTCAAGGTAACACAAATTTCAGATTCATGCAGTTTTCATTTAAACAGGGCTCTGGCTTCATACAAATACCATTTTTGACATTATGAGGTGGGTTTAGTGCTGACCAAATCAGAAAAATCATTTCCATGGGTGGCTTCTTCTCTCTTCACCAAATGTCAGATGTGTAAAACCAGCACAATTAGTTAGTACTTACTATTAAAGAACTGTCTGTTGCACACCCTGTTCACTAAAAGAGATGGAAAAGGTCTTTGCCTATTCTTTTGCCTATCCCACCACTCAGTGAGCAAATATTTAACTTCAGTCATGAGTGTAAAGTATCCTTAAATTTCAAGCTGAGCAGATGCACAAATTCCTGTAAGGAAAGGGATGTAAGCAACTCAGAGCTACTGAGGCAGTAGTTTCTACCGTGAAATGGTTTTCTCATCACGTTCACATGTTCAGCCCGCCACTGAAATCATGAAGCCCATAGGAAAGACTATGAAAACTACTGAAAGCAGTTGCAAAAGCAATTAGATACTAATTCATTAGCAGTAGTAGTAAGTCTACCCTATTTATGAATCTTACTGCATTTTTTCAGCAGAATTTCTTACAAGTTTTTGGAACATTTCTGTTTTCTTGAGTACTTGAGCTGATAAGGAAAGTCTGCCTCAGAGCCTTTTGGAGTTAGAATTTTTTATTGGTACAGTAGAAAAAACAGTCTTTTTCCTTGCCTGTTTTGCTAAAAAGCTCTATTGGACATTTTCTGAATACTGAAGTTACCATTCTGGGAATAGTTAAACAGATATTTTGTTTAGTTTTTAATTATTTTTTGCCAAAATTTTTAAGCTAGTTACATGAGCAGACTGAATCAAGTGAGCTTTGTTAGATTTCAGAATTGCACAGGTCTAATGAAATTTTTTCCCGTTTAGAAGTGAGAGTTGGCCACTAAGGCATTGAAAAAACTAAATGTTTTAGCCCAGTCTGCCTAAGAAGCTACTCAAGAATTTTCAATATGTTGTTACTTGGTCTCCCATGAGAACTTTAAAAGTGCTTTACACAGTTTCCAGAAGCAGTCCTCAAACTATCTGGAGGGAAATTGACTAGTGCAATGAAGGTTTTTCTGTGTTCTCAGAATCATAGAATTATCAAGGTTGTAAAAGACTTTTAAGATCATCCAGACCAACCAACACTGCCACTGTCACCACTAAACCACATGACACAGTGCCAGATCCAGGTGTCTTTTACATACCTATAGGGATGGTGACTCTACCACCTCTATGGGAAGCCTGACATAATGCCTGACCACACTGAAATTGTTTTCTAATATCTGTCTGTCCCGTGTGTCAGCTTGAGGCCGTTTCCTCTGGTCCTCTCTCTGCAGGCACAGCAGCAGAAACCAACCCACATCTCACTACAACCTCCTGTCAGGGAGTAGTAGAGAGCAATGAGGCCCCCTGAGCTTTCTCTTCATGAGACTAAACAATCCCAGCTCCCTCAGCTGTTTCTCATAGGATGTGTTTTCTAGACCTTTCACAAGCCTTGTTGGCCTTCTCCGGACATGCTCCAACACCTCAATGACCTTTCTAAAGGGAGGGGCCCAGAACTGGATACAGGATTTGAGGTGTGGCCTCACCAACGCTGAGTACAGGGGCGATGATGATTTCACTATACCTGCTGGCCACACTATTCCTTATATGTGTTAGGTGCCATTGGCCTACTTGGCCACCTGGGCACAGCTGGCTCATGTTCAGCTGCTGTCAACCAGCACCCCCAAGTCCCTCTCTCAAGCCACTCTTCCCTCATCCTGTAGCACTGCATGGGGTCTAGGTTTGGTTTTTTCCTGTTTCAAGGCATGAAAACAGAAAAACACTTGAGACTATTTGTAAAAAACAAACAATACATGCTTTCTGGGGTTTCTTGCATTACACTCAAACAGCACTGTATTAAGCTGCTTATATGCTATCCAAAAATGCTGTGTAAAAAAATCTTCAGATTGCAACAGTCAAGTACCAAAAGACTAAGTAGGTAAGACAGGCAACAACCAATAGGTAGTACTGCTAAGTATTTTAATTTTCCTTGGTTTTCCTTTGAATTTGTACATTGTGCATGCTGTGCTTAAGATGTACTTGACTTAAAGTAATTTGAAAGCATTTGTAAGTCAATTCTGAATCCTGCTGTTCTAAATTAATCAATATAATGGATGCATTTGGAATGTTACAGATGTGTGGAATGCATGTTGTTAAATAAAAGTTTCACTTACTAGTGTGACTGAGCTTTATAACCTTATTTTTTTTATTCTTTGCTATGCATGGCTTTTATCCCAGTTTGGGTTTTTTGAGGCTTTTTTTTTTTCAGGGTGCTTGTAGTTGGAAAGATTTCTGTTGCTGGAGAGTTCATGCATTAATTGAGAAAAAAATGTAGCTTTTTTCCCCCTCCCCCTTTTAATTAAAAGAACCTAAAACTGCTTGGAACACCAGGGGAACTTCTAACTAAAATTTCTGTAAATCTCACAAACCATAATGAGCAGCTGCTATGATCACTGCCTGAAATATTTACAGAGATTTCACTACTGGGCCAGAAAGTGTATCACATAATGGGATTCTTCATAGGCATGCTGAAGCCTTAAACCACAGAGCAACAGTTTGCTGGCAATAAACTCCGATGGAAATGAACGCGGACTGGATAGAATTTTATATAGTAGAACATCTGTCCAAATGCTGGAGTTAAGACGTATTTGTCAGCTACATACAAAAGCTACATAAATAATGCAGAATTGGAAACACATGGCTAAATTTTAGCACATTGTTACTTAATCAAAGTACTTCATGTCCATTAATACAAGAAGTACATTCCCATGTTAATAAAATTGAATAAAAAGGGGAAAAGTTATTTACACATTCCAGTTAGGT
>VWZS01001151.1:68227-96387 GCA_013397075.1 Rhabdornis inornatus
CAAGAGAAGTCACAGAAAGAAGAAATTAAATTAGTGCAGGAATGATTATGGAAAAAAATTGTGTGATAGGTTTGGTGGACACTTTATGTAGCACCTACCTTACATCTTTATAATTAATTCAAGTAGTATTTGGTCTTTGAGTAGCAAAGATAAATCTAGAAAGAAGGAAGTGGGAATTAGTATTTTCTGCTAAAATTTCAAAATTGGTGGGACTACTTAACAAAATATTCATGAAGAATGGCACATTCTTGCTGAAGGACAGCTTTAGAACAGTAAAGTGCGTCAATGCACTTCTCTGCTGCCATAGAAAAAGAGACAGAAATTTAGAGAGTCACCAGAGACACTTTTGTGGGCTTTCATTAAATAGCAAACATTCAAAGGAAAACAAGGCAGAAAGGTCACAGAATGGACCCGAAAGGCTGGAGTGGGACATTTAGAGACTTACCAATATGTTGTACCTGGACACCATCTGATGACACTTCATCCCATTCTACCATAATGTATCATACTGTGCTCTTTGAAGGAAAGAACTTATCAAGAATAAGTTGCAATAAGAATATTGCAACTCTTTTCAAAACCATTTATTTTACTGCTATGCTAAAGTAATATCGTTAATTTCCTTATTCTGTCTGTATCCAACAAAACAACAAAAATTATTTTTTAGACAGTCCTAGGTCCAGCTGTTTTTCCTCTGCTTCCTTCTGTTATGGTTCAAGCGTGGAAATCTAGACAGGATCAACAGAAATGGAAAAAGTACAGTAAACAGTAACGCTTCCTATCAACTGTTCCAGACTCTGGCAATTTTCTGATGGAGGGTTTTTTTATCCCTGTGTTTATTGAAAAGACATGTAGATGTGGCATCTAGAGACATAATTTAGTGGTGTTAAGTGGTGTTACTGAAGAGTGAATGGTTGAAGCTGATGATCTTAGAGGTCTTTTCCAATCTAAAGAAATCTATGATTCAGTATTAGTACCTAGTCTATTTTGAATCTCAGTAGGGTGGTTCATCTGTTTTGGCAGTGAATTCTCTAGTCACCACATTTGATGCTCGGAAAATGTTGCTTTCTTATCATATTATGACTGACCCAACAGAATGTTTCACCTTGTCCACTTAAAAAAAAAAAAATTAATATATGTGTCTCTAAAAGCTTTTTTCTTTGCTCTAATTATGTCATTTTATTTTGCTTCAAAATACATTACTTTTTTGTTGGTTTGTACTTTTACCGTGTGTCTCTAATAGTTTTACTGTCATGGGGTTTTCTGATATGACTAGACTCAGTATTAGTTTGTTACTGATTTATATAAAACATTTTCAATATTAGGCTATATGTAGAGAGAGTCATAGAACATTTTAAATTGTAAGGGACCCATAAGAATCACTCAGTGCAACTCCCTGCTCCTCACAGGACTACCTAAAACTGCACCATATGGCTAAGGCCATCACCCAGACACTCTAGCTCTTACAGGTTTGATGCCATGACCACTTTAGTGGGAAACCTATTCCAGAGACCTATCACTGCCTCAGTAAAGAACCATTTCCCAACGTCCAATCTAATCTTCCTCTGAGACAGCTTCATCCCCTTCCCTTGTGTGCTCCCAGAGTAAGGATATCAGTACCTCTGCCCCCACTTCCCTCTTCGAGGAACTTGTAGTTCATGGTGGGGTCACCCTCAGCCTTCTCTTCTCCAGGATGAACAAATCAAGTGATCTCATCCTTGTAAGCTCTGCCTCTAGGACCTTTCGCTATCTTGATCTCCATCCTCTGGGTACACTCTAGTAGTTTGATTTACGTCTTACATTGTGGCACGGAGACTGCCCCCATCACTCGAGGTAAGGCTGCCCCATCCCAAAGCAGAGCAGGACAGTCCCCTCCCTTTCCCAGCTGCCAATGCTGTGCCTGATGCCCCCAAGACAGGGTTGGCCCTCCTGGCTGCCAGGGCACTGCTGACTCATGTTCAACTTGCCATCAACCAGGACCCAGACATGTGCATGTATATATATACTTTAAAGTGTTTTCTTACCATTCTGAACAGTGTCAAAGACTTTACTAAAGTCCAGGCAGACAACACCCACAGCCCTTCCCTCATCCACCAAACTGGTCTTGTCATCATAGGACCAGGTTCATCAAGCAGGATGTGCTTTTCACAAATCCTGATCCCTTGGGTGTTCTCTATGCACCATATGATAGCACTTGAGATGATCTCCGTAGCATTCCCTGACATTGAGGTCAGTCAGACTGACCTTTATATCCTTTTAAGGAATAATGTTAATTATTGCCTGTCAGATTATTTGACCTTAGTTCTAGAGTTAGTGTTTTCTGTTTAGATTTATTTTTACCTATTTTTGGAATTAATTATATTAAAACATAATGACCATATTATGTTTTATATTTTACACGTTTTATAAACTTTGCTAGTTTCACATTAACACTAAATATACAAGACTTGTGGAGATAAGACTCAAAAATGAAAATAAAAACCCAGCAATTAACTGTCAATTCTCCAAAACCATTTGCATTACAATGGGGTTTATCCAATATAACTGGTGCTTAACTTCATAACATAGTATGGGATTAAATAAGTAAACAGTAAACTGGCACTACTGTAGAACTAGTTGTCTAAAACCATGACATTTAAGTTTCATCTACCTGCGTGAACTGTCAGAGCACATTGGAGGCGAAAGTTGCCCATTCATATCAAATATGTCTTAATGAGTAGGCTTGTCCTTTTTAAACTATCATCAGGTATGTTCTTTAGTAGCCTGACCCACTTTGTGAGAGAAGATTGTCTGTGACCTGGAGAAGGCTTGTAAATATTTGCTGCAACAAATAAAGAGCTCCATTTTGCTGCCATTTTGTTTTCTGAAAGCGAACAGGTCTTTTGTCTAGACCTATTACCTTAATAAAAGGTCAAAGAAAAGGATCTTTTCCCATCTCAGCAGTAGAACTGAGGTTTGAGATGACTGTTTTGAACATTTTGATTTGCAATAATTGTTCCCTAATTAGTCTGTTGAAGGACAGCAGAAAAAAGTTTAATGATCAGAAAATCTCTTCTCTAGTAACTAAAACTTGATACATACCTACTTCCTACCTTCAAAAAGTACAGTGCAAACCTATAGTATTTTTCATTCTATGTTCTTACAAGCAGGTAATGTACCAATTTAGTACATAGTGTACAAGTGCACAATTAGTGTAAGCTCTAGTATAAATTTATCACGCCTTGACTTTCTGAAATGTCTCATTAATCTCTTGGTACAATTTTACTACATCTGGAGTGCAGGCTTGTCCTTTTTTTTGACTTACACTTGTGTTCAGCACTCTGGCAGCTGCAGCACACAAAACACATTATGCCCTACTGTTTATCATTTGTGTTCTGTAGATGTAAAATTATTAAAATCAGTGGAAACAAAGATTATGCATCTTGTGATTTAAACTCCATTTTTCATTATTTTCAAGAATAAAATATGGATAATCCATAGAAACAATAAGCAATCATTTGTTATTCACCTTTCGTGTGCCATTTGTGGTTTTATCAAGCTGTCTTAACCATCCTGAGTCATCTCTTTTCTAGGTTGATGGAGACTACATTTCTTACTCTTTCCCCTCAACAGATGTGATTGTTCTCTGAACTTCCTCTAGCTACCCTTTCAGGGCATATGAACTCCATTTTTGCAAGTACCAATAGCAGAGCAGAAAAAAAATACCCATGCACCAGCAAGAAAGCATTCAGAAGTTTTCCCGGAATATCCCAATTATAGGTGTTACAAACATGAATTTACTTTGTAATACAGCACAGACATACTAGTATTTGAAGGAGATTTTGACACATAAGTTTACTGCCAACGAGCTCCAATGATATGTGCTTCTGTGACTTTTGAAATCTCTTTTGGACAAACAAAAATTCATTTAGTTGATGCTCTTCTGGGAAGTTTTCAAAAATAAATTAATATTACTGGCATAAATTTCATCCAGAGTTAATTCATTGCATTATATTTTCTTCCTGTTGATGTGATGCCTGTGCTAAATGGGTTAAAAGATTTTTATTTTTTTTTAATGGTAATTTTAAATCTCCCAAATGGAAATGGATTAAAAATCCATTTTTTTTCATCGGGTGGAAATTTCCTAAAGATGTACACATGCTGGAAGTCCTAACACCTTCTCACATGCAGAGGGTGGCTAGCACTCCTGAGAGGGAGGAGACCGCCAACATTATGGTCTCTAGCAGGCACCCCCTTTAGAAAACGGTGGGAAGATCTGTCTCTGGGAGGACTTTGCCTGACAATATAAAGAGAAAAAACTTACACCACTGGGCTGCAAACGACTGCCCCTAGAGGACAGGAAACCCCTGTTGCCCGGGGACAACTTCCCCGAGTAACCCACAGTCACCCTCAAGGGATCGGAGACTGTGGGAGAAGCATTGGGAAAGCAATTCACTGCGTCACAACTGGACTAGCTCGTTCGTTGATTGTTAGCTGCTCCTGTCCTTGTTCCGTCTGACTTGTCCTGCTTGTTCTCCCTGCGGTCTGCCCTGCTTCATTCATTCCTTCCTGCCTGCCTGCCCTGCCTGCTGACTGTGCTTTTGCCCTTTCTTTGCTCCCGCAGCAGCCTTCCGCGGCCCGTCCACGGCTCAGATCACCGCCGGGATCCCGCAGCAGTCGGCCGCAACCCTGCAACCCATCCTGCCCACTGCTCCAGCGCCTCCCGAGAGCCACCTCACCGCTCGTCGCGCCGCTTATGGCTGCAAGGCCGCCCCGCCAGGCTACCCCGCCTCTCCCGACAGCTGCGCCCCCTCCCCGGCTCACAGCGAGCACTCGCCACGGCCCGCCGGGCAGTGAGGGTGTACCTCGGTGTTTCGGTGGTAACCCGCTGTCTCTGTCTCTATCTCTCTCCCTCTGATTGTTACTTTCCCTCCATCGTTTTTACTTTTTCTGTCCTCCTCTGGTGGGGATACACAGTTTCTGCCATCAGTAAACGGTTCTCAGATACAACATTGGCCTCCTTTGTGCTTAATTTTGTCTGAGGTGGCCGTTTAAAAGAATCCCTCGCAGTTCCCCGTAGTGGAATATGACATAGTTAACTTGGTGTAGCTTTCAGTTACTGATCTGTATGCCTCCAGTAATGCACCTCCCAAGCACAGCAGAGTACTTGTATGGAAACGTATAACCTTCATGACTTGCACTATATTGAATGAACCGGCATTTCAGTTTGTTTTCTAGACTTAATTTCTGCTTATTCAAGTCCCGGTTAAGTGCTTATCAGTACTCTCAATCAGCAGTCAAAATAAATACATATATTAACCTTGGCTCATTTTTTTAACTATAAACAACTTACTAACTGCATATACTGCATCTTTTAATCAATAAAACAGGAGAAAAAAAAAGAAACCCACAGTGAATTAATATAAAAATGCAAATTTTTTACAATATTTACTCTGTATTTACAGTACCAATGGCCTTTAATTTACGGTTGTTGACATAATAACATCAAGTGCCATGTTTATAAATACTATGTTTATGAAAACTATGAATATGTTTATAATTTGAATATTAATTCTGGGAGCAATTGAGAGAAATTTCACTTGTTTTTTCTTTTCTATGACTTTACCAGTTGTAGAATTATAGCATGGTTTGGGTAGGAACAGACGTCAAAGCTCATCTAATTCCAACCCACTGCCAGGGAAAGCGATACCTTCCACCAGGCCAGGTTGCTTATAGCCTCATCCAATATGACCTCAAACACTTCCAGAGATGGGGCAACCACAGCTTCTCTGGGTAACCTGTGCCAATGCCTCACTACCCGAATCATACAGAATTTCTTCCCAGTATCTAATCTAACCCTACTAACTTTCGGTTTGAAGGTGTCTCAGTTTAGAGACAAGTTTAGGAGAAAAACAATCTGGAATGAGTGTTTCTGCTAACAAAAAAGGGGTTCCAACAATCCCTTTCTGCCAATAAGAAAAGAAATACTAGTGGATGAAAGTGTAAAAAAAACAACCATTTATTGACAAACCAATTGTCCACAATGCATGGGGAAAAAAAAAAAAGCTAGATACTGAATTATCAGAACCTTAGCCCTCACACACATACATACCCCCCCACCAGAAAAATAACCCCAAAATGCCAGGGAAAGAAAAGAAATGGCTGGCCACATGGCATGGAGGAACAATATGGTGCTGGCTTTTGTATCAGAAAAAGAAAAAAAGTTCATGCAGCTCAGAAAAAAAAACAGATGGGAACTTGGTGAATCTCTGATGTTGGTCTCATCCTCACAGAAAGCAAAGCTGGTGGATGCAGGGTCCTTACTTCCACCGCGTCGGCCACTTCTCAGGTCTGGACCCCAGATGAAGCTCCTCCTCGGGTCCCCGCCAGTCCACGGCAGATGTTTCTCCCATCGATTTGTTGTATCTGATCTTGGACCAAAACCAAGCTGAAACAGAAAGAAAAAACAAACAAAAAAATACCTACAGAAGGATTGCTGCTGCTGTCCCGGGGAAAGGCAGGGTGTGGGGGGGAAAGGAAACTTCTTGCTAAAGCTGCTGAAAAGTGGAGTTAGCTAAGCAAAAAAGTAACCACTGCTCTCCAGAGCACCCAGCAGGCTGGGGAGTGAGTCTTTGAACACAAAGTCCGTACAGGAACCCCCAAAGGCTCCCGCCCCTCCTCTGGACCCACCTCAAAGCCACAGCAACCACTTCTGGCCATAAAGCAGACAATCAGGTATAGAGCAGCATCATGAAATCACCCCAAGACACAGCCCCTTTCCTCTTCGTCCGAGCCACAGCTTCTCTGGTTTGGTGCTGAAAGACAGCGCCGGCAAGCCCAGGATGCCATTCAGAGAGAAAGGAAAAGGAGGGAACAGCAGCGGCAGGAGCGGAGCCCAGGCAGGCTGTGTGGAACCCCAGCCACAGCCGCCGTGACCGCGGCAGCCACCGCAGCACCAGTGCAGCACCAGTGCAGCACTGCTGCTGCCAGAACCACCGAGTGCTCCAGTCCTGCTCGTGCACAGTCAGGCCCAGGAAAAGGGTCCCTGAGCTGTTTCACAGCCCTGTCAGGTCCCACCAGGTTTTGTCTTTTCCCTGTTTTTCCAGTATTGTCGGGCTGGGGAAGGGGAAAATTAAGGCATGAGCATCCCTGCCATAGTGCCTTTGTTTTCTCATGCACCATGTGGCCCAGCTCGAGGCCGGTTGCCATTTTGCTTTTGGGAGACCATGCCAGGCGCTGTCTTGGGGAAGCATTTTTGTTTGGTGGTGAATACACTTGCATGGGTAAAACACTGTTTTTTACACTCTTATTATATTGTGGCTTTGAGATTTTACAGTAAATTGTATTTCTGTTTTATAATCTCTACTGTTTTTTCCTCTGCTATGGGAAGGGGGTGGAGGAAATGGTGTAGCTTGAGTGGGTTTACTTCTCCTGCTGGGTTTTAAACCAGCAATGTGTCTAATGCTGTTATGGCTCAAANAGAGCAAACAATTTTCTCAGTGCAATATATAAATATAACAGTGCAATATAAAATCATGAACAGTGCAATTTACAGTGCAATACCACATTCTTGCCTAAGCAAAGATGAGAGCCCTAAGGATCCTGCCCCTTGCCTACACCCATCTTAAAGATACAGCAACATTTCTGGCCACAGAGCAGACAGTTAGGGAATAGAGGATCACCATAAAATCACCCCAGGACAGAAGCCATTCCTCCTTGTCCTATCACTTGTACTTTCTTTACTTCACTTTACTCTTGTAAAGAGTCCCCTTGTGGTACAGGGGCTCCCTTCAGGCGCTGAAAGGTCACAGTTAGATCACTCAGAAGTCTTCTCTTCTCCAGGCTGAACAATCCCAATTTTCTCAGCCTTTCCCCATAGCAGAGGAGCTCCATCCATCTGACCACTTTGGTGTCTCTCCTATAGACTCTCTCCAACAGCTCCACGGCACTGGTACTTGGTATATTAAAATACATGAGGTATCTATGGGCTGCCTACCTTCTGGATGTGACCACCAAACCAATTCCTTATCCTCCCAACAGCTGATCCACTGAATCCATCTCTCTCTAATTTATGGAGCAGAAAACTACTAATGTAGTTAGCAATTTAGCAAAAAAGCCAGTTGAAGCCAGAAGAAACTTTTCTGAGGTGCTGAAAGATTCAATATTGTTTACTTTTGACAAGATGAAGGATGCTGGAAAAGTTCACAGTGCAATTACTCTTCCTACTAAATCACATTTTCTTAAAATTTATTTAGACTTTTTCTGCATATGTGGCATCACATATCATGTATATATTTTTTGTGACTTTTATAATTTCTGCCATTTGAAAACACTGGTAATCAGATTTATACAAAATATCACTAATGGGAGTACTTGTTTGATTGAAGAGTTTTTCTAGATCTTTATACTATTACCTTGTAAAGATGTGAGAAAAGGCAACACAATTTTACAAGGCAACAAAATTAAAATATTCTGGGGTTAGAGGAAAAAGCACTAGTTTGGCCTTGCGTCTGTAATCTCATGAGAGTACCTAGAAGAAAAGCTACAGAAATATTTGATCTGGCTTGAATTTAGAAGGTTTATCAGCAAGTAGAGAACAGCACCTCACAGAGGTGGTGGTAATACCTTCACTATGCACCCATGAGAGTAAAGGAAGGGACAAACTCAACTCTACCTACCTTAGGGCTGCGTAACCTCATGGCTTTGTGCCATTAGCTGTACGAGAGTTAAAGTGGCCTCCAGGACAAGCTAGTAAAGGTAAGGGAATAAATTGTCCTTGAGGGTCTTCATTATTTCCCAGACTGGTGCAAACAATTTACAGAGGAGATGGAGCCTATCCTGGAGGAATTTGCTGCACCTGGTTGATTGTGAAAGTGTTTTTGGACTGACAGTTCCCTGATGCTTTAGTGGTGTGAAATTCCTGCACATTTCAGTCCTCTGGTATCAGAAATAGTTGTCTTCTCTCCAGCTTCACTATTAATCTTGAATAGGTGTTACCGAGCCAGTTTCAGTTTTGTCTGTTACTGACCATCTCATTAACATGAAATGTCTTTTGCTGGGTGCATCTTGTCAAAGTTAATCAGCAGATGAGAGATGGAGTGTAAACCTCTATTATTTATGTTTAATTTATTGATCAGGGTCAGCATACTTATCACTAGGGTTGAGAGTAGCTTGTTTTTGTGGTAGGATCGAAACTGGTAATATTCATGATGTTTACATTGCTTAATCACAACTCATAGAATCTTTTTTAAAAAAGACAATTATGTGTCCCTCAGATCAGTAATTGTTAGCTGATTAACTTCTATAAGGAGCTTCATATGATGCCTGGAATTTTTATTGTTACTTGAAACAACAACTTAAAGTGCTCCTAGTGTTTTTTTCTTCCCTATTGCATTCCATGTTTTAAAATGTCTTACAGGGGCAGAAATATTTTACGATGTGAAATCATTTAACAGTCTGCAATTTTTGTTTGCTAGTAGTTTGTTTTTATTTTGGCTGTTATTGTTGACTGATCAAAATAAAAGATAATTCAAATGAACTTAAAATACCATGTTTGTAGCAAGATTATGATGAGAAATGCGTAGATGTGAAATTCAGTTTGGACTACTACTTTGAGCCATTCACTTTCAGTGGCAGAGTATGTACCTCATGCTCCTTGTTGAAAGTATAATTTGCGAGTGACCACTGGGTGTCACTGCTGTTGCTGCTACACATATACAGATCTATACAGATCTTTTACCACCACTATCAAAAGAGCAAGCATGAGCATTCATTTAGGGAAAAGAGGAGGTCACGGTGATTTAAGATCTGTTTTTTTTTTTTTTCTTCTTGCAACATGGAAAAGGGTCAGCCAGAAGTGTTGTCACTGATACCTGTAAGGGAGAAAATGTAATTTCCACAGATATTCTGCAAGGTCTAATGTGTATAATTATATGCAATTGCTCTGGGGCAATATTGCCCAAAATATGATACATTTTTCCATTAAAGAACAAATTTCCACTTAAGTGAAATCAAAGATGCCTTTCTTTGTTAAGGGAATGAAAGTACTGTTCCTGTTGTTAAAACAAAGAGAGTTATGGTTGCAAAAAAGGGAAAATGAAAATCCTGAAACTGCAAAACAGCATTGCAATTAGAACTCTTCACATATTTACTGATGAGTGGGAGCCTTACATCACCAACAAGCACAGCAGTTGGCCTGTGATCCTTGAAAGGCTGATATGTTTCATACGGTTGTCAAAATCAAATGTGGTTTCATACAGTGTTGAAAATATGGCTCTGGTATATAACATGCACACATTGTTATCTTTAGGCTCTTATGCATTGGAAGGCTCTGTATCTTTTCAGAAGCACAGTGACTTTCACAAGACTGATTTCAGGCACAGTAATCTGTTTATACAGAAGTGTTGTATGCAAAAAATGTATACTACAGATCAGGAAGAATGTCTTTTGAGAAATCAAATCAACTGCATACACCATAAATATCTGAAAATATACACAAAGTGTTTCTAAAAATTAATGTGGTTAGACTGTGTTTACTGCACTTTGTTCTTATGCATCTTTTTTTTTTCTTCTCAGTAATAAGAATTTTATCTATGATCTTGTTTCTTGCTAGGAGTAAACTATTAGCAGAGAAGATCAATTTTATCATACCTTTTTAGATCAAAGACATTAATTCCTTATATAACTATAGTATTACCAGTTTGCAAGTTCTTCAGATGTTTGTAGACCTCGGCAAAATAGCTTTTTCTTAGCCATTTAAATGTTCAAGATTTTTCTTTTACTTTCTGACGTGGCTTGCCTTCTCCACCCAAGCTTGGTTCACCCAGCTAGCTCTCCAGGCGAGAGCAGCGCCGAGAGTGGGCCACCTCCCGGATGCCAGAGAACCAGGAGTGCAGCTAGGGCTGAGAGCCCTCTTGGCTGACAGCGCGTCCAGGGAAGAATAAAGGATCAGGAGGAGTCTTTCTGTGGGTCCAGGGGCGGGTTTATTGAAGGAACAGGACAAACAGGACGCAACTCGAGGCGAGGGGAGGATACCACAAAAGGCAAAGATCATAGGGGTACAGAAACTTAAATAAAGGACCTCCCCAAGGGAGGTACAATCCAACATCCAATCACGGTAACTTGGGGGTGTAACACAAGGCGGGACTGAACATCTCATCAACCAATAAGGGGAAACGTAGGCTGGGAACACAGGGTAACAGCAAATGATATACCAAGAAGGGGATGACTGATACAGAAAATGCCAGAAGCTTGGGAGGGGCTAGGAGGGATTGACAACTGCATGGGTGTGGATTAGGGTGATGGATAGGGAATACTCTGGAAATATGGGAGGGGACCAGGGTTGACTGACAGGGTAAAGGCGGGAATGAGGGCAACAGAAACTACAATCAACAGGGGGTTTCAACATAGGAATGAACCATTTAACATGGGGAAAACAGAAGTGAAACAATACACCGCAACACCTTTCATGAAATCATGTAATTCTATGTCAGCATCTATGGATATGTCTTGCATGGATAATGTTATGTTTAAATTAGCACAATATGTCCTATAACATTTTTATAATGCCCTTATATTATATTGTGACTCATGGTACTGCTACTATCCTTGTTTTCAAATGCAAGGAATTAAGTAAAAATGCACCCTAATTCTATTCACATAAGATGTTTTAGAGTGGAATGAGGAATTGACCCTAAGAGTACACAGTACAGTGATTTTGTAGTTGCTAGATAGTCCCACAAATTATAGAAACAGCAAAGATGAGGAAAAAAGAAAGCAAACTTACTTTACTTTTGGGGGGTGTTTAACTTTTGACATAGACAAGCATTGCAGACTTGTAAAATAAATTAGACTGAATGGGACCTATGGGAGTTCTCTGTTCTGAACACTAGCTTAGACTATGGCTGTCAAAGCTACAACAGGTGACATGAGATCAAATTCCTTTGATTTTTAGGTATTTCTAGAAAGGGGATAGCATAATTTCCCTTGGCCACATATTCAGTCCTTGCATACTGCCACAATAACTCTTACCTCTGAACAGAATGTATCCCTGCTGGGCTGGAAGCACAAAATGCCGTGAAAAGATGCTGATGTGTGTGTAAACTGATGCAACAGTTGTAAGATGCAATAAATCCCACAAGCTCTAAATGCTGGAAGATATTTTTTAAGAAGTGTTTTGTCTTCTATGAGCTGTCTGATACTTCATTGAAATTAATGTTCCACTCAGAGAACTCCTGGTCCCAGAACTTGTACAGTTTTCCAGCCTCAGGGTCATGATTGCTTAGTTATTCTTACTAAAAGCTAAAATCAACTAAAGAAGAAGGGGTTTTTTTCCCTTAGTTTTGAGTTTTACCTCTATTATCACATAGGGTGTCTCAGTTCTTCAGTGCACTATGTTCTTCTGGGATTTTGCTATGCCCAGGGAGGTTTGAGTGATGACTTGCATTTTTCAGTAATTCAAAGAGAGGTAACAGGTGGCAATGATTTTCCTTTATGATCACATGCATATGAGAAGGTAAACTGATGTCAGATACATCCTTGAGTATATACTCCAGGATTATTTAAAAGTTGCAGGATTTAAAGGGGATTATAAAGAACTTGTGATTTCTAATGAGATGGGAAGTTGTCCTACTTCCTGTACTTTAGAAAAGTCTACACTCTCTGGCCTGATCTTGTTTAAAAAGCCCAATAACAATTCAAATCCTTCCTATTACTAAGTTGTGAGCTCCTGTGTCATCAAAATCTAGTAAAAACCAAATAATTTTGCATTTTCTTGCTTATTGTGGAGATAATCTGTACTCCAGGATGCTTTAAATTTTAAAGAAGTGTTCCATGGTTCAAATTAAAATGTTCACAAGATGACAAGTTATGATCAGTGTTTCTTCATAAGAAATAGGCTGTAGATACCTCCATTTGATTACTGTTGGCAGGGGGTTGCAGCGTCCTTTCTGCTTCCTTAGCCTTTTTGCATCAGTTGTATTGCACTTCTTAATTTAATTTGCAAAACTGGCAAAATCTTTCTTATTGGTCACTCAGTATGGGGCCTACTGGCATATAATGCCACATCCTGAATGTTCAGGATTACAAGCAAAATCAGTACAAGCTGCTGATTCCTGGAAGAAGGAAGATGTGCTGCCCACAGCTGAGGTCTGTACAGATTCTGGTACCCAGCTTGCTTGGAAACTTAGCTGTGCAGTGCTAGTTTTCTCCTTCCCTTTATGATGTGCTCCTCTACTCTTATCTCAAAATGTTTGGTTTGGAGCCCAATATCACTTTAGAACCCCTGAATATGTTCCTATTTGATTCAAACAAGGTCTACTATGAAATATTTTCAAGGAGCCCATTTCAATAATGATTTGTTAGGAGAAGGATTTGCAGGATCCTCACACACATTACTCTCTACTGTTTCGCTCCTTGCCTTAGAAGCAGGAAGAAAAGTCACTTTTTCTCTCTGCTACTTTGTCCATAGAGATTAGCATAAGTACACTACCTGAAAAATGTATCTCCAGGCAAGGCTGCTTCTACATGGCTGAGAAAACTAGTTTCCTAAATGGCCATGTACAATGAGAAGGACTCTTTATTTACTTATGTCAGCCTCACAAAGTGTTTTTCCTCAACAGCTCCATTCACAGTGGAAAAAGATATATCATTAGGTGTGGGATACACATATTGAGAAAGTAAGAAATTACAGCCTGAAAAATATTCCAGGCCGGAGCTTCTCAGCTCTGTTCCCAGCCTGATAAGCTGGTCCAACTAAAGGCCAGGGAAAATCTCTCCCAGGATGATAACTTGGTCAAAATAGAGAAGAATTAATAACAAGATAGAACATCTGTTGTGTGCATGACCAGGCCCTGGGAACAAGGTGTCTTCTCTCTGAACCAATCATCTTTTTGTGCTCTTGGAGTTCCGAGTCATGTTATAAAAACCAGTGTGTTTCTGAATAAACTTGTCTCTCTCTTTCCTGTCATGAAAAATGACTGTGTAGCTGTGCATCTTATTTCCGCCACATCTAAGGGGTTAACACCCCATTCCACGGCTAAGATTAGGAGGTAGGAAATAAGCTAGGAGCACAGATGTGAAAGTCTAAGAAAGGCAGGAGTCCTTGTGAGGAGGATGATGAGGAAAGATGTCTAGAGGCAGGAAGAATACCTCAATGACAAAGCAATATGAAAGTGCAATAAAATGTAATATAAAAGATTAGGAAACCTACCTTTTGGTATTTCAGGATTAGAAGTGAAGACTTTATGAAGCTAGTGTCAGCTGTTCTGGGAAAGTATACAAAATTTTCTTGAGGTTTTTTCTTATAAAGAGAACATCTTAATTAGGAGAAAGTTGGCTACAGCCTTGTTAAAATTTAAGTCTGTAGCTATTCCTAGAGAATCACCAACTCATAGTGACATTAAAATCCAGTAAATTGGATTTTAAAAGAAATACCCTTTTAGAAGGTGTAGACTTTTATAATTTAACCCTATCTAAAATCTCTAGTCCAGTAAGTAGAATTCAGTGCTTAAGAGAGTGTACATGGGGGCACAAGCTCTGAGCTGTGGTAAGAGTTATGCCAATGGTTCTGCATTATCTGTATTTGAATAATTTTCCTACTTGCGCACACATACTTTTCTTTCCACTGAGACTCTCTAAGATGGTACTGGCTCTCCTTTGTTCTTTGCTTCTGGAGGCTGCTTGAAGCAGAGAAGGGATGTACATATCGGTGGTGCTCACAATGCATTGGTGTGGTGGGAGAATGGTGCTGCTTAACACCAATGAATGGTACTATGCAAGCTGAGCACTGACCACCATTGCCATGAAAATCATTCAGTATGAGTCATATAGTTTTTCCTTGGCAGTTTATGGCTTCAAGCAGGGTCATCTCCTTGTAGATTATTTCTGTGGTCAGCATGGCTTCTGTTGCCATTTTACTGCTACGTTTAAATTGTTTGCTGACTTCTGATAGACTAAAAATAATACATGAGTTGTCTAACCCAAAATTTTTAGCAAGCTCAGTACAAGGTCAAATTAAACGGAAACAGCAGACTTGTCAATACTAGTTGTGTGGTTTACCTACAAAATCTACATATAATTTTGTTCTCTGCTTTGAAACTAAGAGGACACATATTTTATGCTCTCATGGTAGAAGTTCATCTTATCGCTTCAAATACTAGTGACAACTCTGTGTCTTGGTTTGAAAGACAGGTATTTGCTGAAGAAAGGCAAGAACCCCTTTTTCTGAGATGGAGAGTGCAACCCCCTCCTTTCTAATTATTATAGTTTCAAATAAGAGGCTTTCAGGCAGCAGATATGGGGATAGGAATAACAGTTCTTTACTAATATATCTAACAAGGCAAACAGCAGAAACAACAACAGCTATAAAGATTGACAACAAAACAGAACAGTATAGCTCAGTTCGAGTCCCTCTGGCCACAGGCCCTCTCTCTCTGTGCTCAGTTACCGGTGCTGTGTGGGCAGGGCAGGTCCCGTGCAGCTGAAGAGGGCTGGAGTGATGGCGGCGGCGGCGGCCCAGGTGTGAGAGGGGGATGGAGGGGAGACTCCCTCCTCACAGTGTCAGTCGTGGTGCTCGGCAGAGGGTCCGGGGGGAGGAGAATGAAGCAGGAAGGCAGCAGTGCGATGTCCAACAGCAGGGAACGTGGCTCCCGGCGTTGGGATGGCAGGGAAGATGCTAGGTAGGAGCCCCAGCCGTCTTCAGTCCACCCCACAAGCCAGCGAGAGAGCGCGCCCAGGCCCCTGTCCCACCTTTCCTTTTCCGGTCTCCCCTTATCCCCCACCCCCTGCGAGGGAAAAACTATTGCTATTAAGGTGTAGCCACAAATACTTAGCATAACAAATGGAGAAAATTCCACAGAAAGAAAAGGGAACAATTCAACCCCCAACACATACTTAAAAGCCTCATAGAATAAAGCTCACTTCCTCTTTTTCAGGTGTGCAGGAATTCTGACAGCCTGAATTTTCAGGAGATTTATAGAGGCTGACAGAGAATATTTATAGCCCTCTGTGTGTTGGCCACATTACAGAACATGCAATGTGTGTTTGCAAGACTGAAAGTGTGGAACTAGCTCCTGTTTTGTTCCTGCTCTTGTTCCTTCCTGGCTTGGTCCTTCACAGGGTATCCAGTGCAATTCCAGCCACTTTAGGGTTGCATCACTAGGTGGAGGCATTGTTCAGACAGCTCTGCCTCTTTCAGGCTACCAGAGCTGCTTTCTAGCAGGATATTGCAAAGTTCTGATTACCAAATGGCAAGGGTCCAAGTCCTGAACCGCTAAGTGCCTTTGAATGCAATGTAATTAAACCTATGTAAATAGCTTAGGACTGAACCTTTTGTTAGCTTTATGCTTATAATTGGAACAAAAAAAATGTATGGTCCAGCTCTTATTATGTTCTATTTATGTAAATGTTTTGGCCTGATTATGCCCCTCCACACCATCGCCTGCTGTCCCGCTCCAAGGTACTATAATTACCTGCCTGTGGAACACCTTCAAACATCATACTGGGTGACACCTTACAGAGCTGAAATTTGTTTCAACAACCTTTTTTTTCAACAACTTTCAAATTGTCCCTCACACCAAAGATCTTTCTTTGCAATCTGCAACCACTTCCATATTACCGTTCTTGAAATGCATTTCACTTGAAATGCATTGTCTGCACAGTGCTTAGCAAATAAAAGCAAATTTTAAGAAATATTATATTGCTTGAGTCATGCCAGAATCTGCCACAAAATTACCTATTTCTTCTTCAAAACTTTTACTGTATTTCCCTGGGCTCTTTTTCAGCAACATATATTCTAAGGTGGCAAAGAATAAGAACATGTGGGACTTTATTTTAGAAATGAAGGAGTATAAACAGCATTTCTTGGTAAATCTGCTCTGTACATACTGCTGTCTTGGGGTGACTTTATGATGCTGGTATCCCCATCTATCTGTTTAGCCCAGAAATAAGTTCTTCACCTTTAAAACTAGATCTGAGAGTGAAGAGTGAGAAGGAAAAGCAGTGGAATTTTTTTTTTTTGCAGCTGTATTAAAAAACATAGGGATAAGAGCTTCAGCTTTCTCTCTCGGTGAGTGCTGTTTGCAGCACGGACAGAGGGAGAGAGTTCTCCTTTGGTTTCAGTTAGTTTTCTTTTAGCTAGCTGAGGAAGAGAAGTTCCCCAGACTGTGGCTTTTCCTTTTCTGGGAATTGATTGGCCCTGCTCTGGGCTGAAAACCCAGAAAAACACCGGGAGCTCACACCTGTGGCCCACTGGGGCCTGGGAGGCAGCATTTTCCAGCACAGGAGGGACTGATAGAGATTGAGTGAGCTGAGGTACACCCCATGAAAAGGATTCTCTCTGGATTTGTCATCTCTTCAGAACAACGGGACGTTCATTTTTTCATATTATTCACTTTATCATTTGTTAAATAAACAGGTTTTTTCCACTTCTCTCAAAGGAAATTTTCCTACCGAACCAGTGGGGAGAGGTGCTGCTTGAATTTGCTTTCTAGAGGGACCCCTTTGGAAATTTCCTCTCTAAATTTGCCCTAAACTAGGACAACTGCAAACAGTAAAGTCTACATTTACTGAATAGCAACATGGAGATTTCTTAGAAGACCCTTTCTTATGAAAGTGTAAAAGGTGGACTTTAGCAGAAATACTTTTCAGCTCCTTGATAGAACTGAAAGGTTTTCCCTTAGTGTGGTGTTTTCCTGATGTAATTTCATCTATGTACTGTGAACATTCATCTGAAAATTGTTTTCCTTTGGCACAAAATACCACATCTAATAATACTTTAATTCAGTTTATTGTTTTCTAAATGTGTTTTTAAATGCTTACTAGAGCACTAAAAACCATTTCATTAAATATTTTAAGTAACACATAGTTTAATGAAATGTTTGTTTATACTGTCTGATTAAATTCCTGTTGATGAAATATTTTAAAATGGCTTTATTATGCAAACAGTATTATAATTAAAATTCTCAATGAAAATGTATCCAAAAACCCCTTGCAAATAGGTCATCTGATATTATTATGTGCTCCGTAGTTGAATGAGAGACAATATTATTTTCTATATAGCTGTATTATCTGCTGGTTATATGATAAAGGCAAATCAAACACCTAAAAAATTGCCTCTCAGGTAGTCATTCACAGTTCTTTGTTATATCTATACATCAATAGATTGATTATGATGACAAAGTTCATATCATTTGTGCATTTGAAAGAACAAT
Source organism: Rhabdornis inornatus (assembly GCA_013397075.1). Lineage (NCBI taxonomy): Eukaryota > Metazoa > Chordata > Aves > Passeriformes > Rhabdornithidae > Rhabdornis > Rhabdornis inornatus. The sequence continues at coordinate 86,413 of VWZS01001151.1, forward strand.
AACAAAAACCCTATAAGAACCTTGAAAAGACAGAACTGTAAGAATGGAACAGAAATTGCAAATTTTCTGACTACAGAGAAGAGTAAAAGGCAGGTAATGATGAATTGTTATATTTTCCATATTGGGGAAGGACCACTGGTTCAGTGCTGTGCATGGAGAGATCACTTTTGAAAGTTAAAGAGTTAAGTCCTACTGTTGAAAAAACCAGATAAGGAAATTCTCTGCTGCAAATTTTTTGTTTTTCTTGAAGAAGGTAAAGCAGATGGATATTGATGCCTATTGATTTTTGTCTTTTTCTTTTATATATTCTCTGTGTTCTCTACACATATACTTGCAGCTTTGTAGCCTAACATTGTAACTCAGCTTCAGTATTTTCCTAGGCAGAAAGACAAAACACATTCCAAAGCCCCTACCCTATCTTGCTTCTTTCTGGGGACCAAGGCTGAAAAGCAGCTCTTCAAGACACTTTTCAAAGTTTAGGCCTATCTGAAGCAGAAGGATTTAGAAGGGGAGGAATTGCATCACCATTTGTGCTCCTAATTTGTGGTTTTGTCAAATATGCTAATTTGGCAAACTTATAAAACATATATTTACGTTGTGTGGGTGGGCTTTTGTGGACATTTTCCATATCTGCCCCTGGAGGTGTCCAGATGGGATAGGACGTGGCAGCCTTCCTCCAGATCAGATTGGATACATTTTGAAAGGAATTCTTTCCTGCTGGCAATCTTAAGAATTTCCCTGGAACTGCCTGAGAGGTAAGAAGCCATGGACCCCGTAGGACGTAATATAGCAGCATATCTATGTGCGTATCGTGTATCTGTGTAAGGTCCGTATTTGCTAGCAATTCCAGCATTCTAGCCCAGTGTGTGTTGCATTGTGTTATTTTGCCTTTGTTTTTTCCCTATGTTAAATGGTTTATCCCTCTGTTGGAACCCCCCATTTCTTCCAGTTGCGGTTGCCCTACTCCCCGCCTTCTCCCTATCAATCAGCCCTATCCGCTCCTAGGTTTCCAGATTGTTCCCCATCAGTCACCCTTACCCACTCCCCTGCGGTTGTCAATCCCCCCGGCCCCTCCCAAAGTTCTAGCAGGTTCCGTGTCAGTTATCCCCTCCTCAGTCCTCCATTTGTTAGTGTTGCACAGTCCCCGCCTGTTTTTTCCCATTGGTTGTTGAGTTACTGTGTCCCGCCTTATGTCACGCCCCTGAGTTGTATGGATTGGTTAACTGGATGTATCCTCCCACGGGGGAGGTCCTCTATTTAAGTTGCCGTCACCCTGTTTTCAGTGCCTTTTGTGGTGTCCCTCCCTACCTGCTGTTAGTTCGTGTTCCTGCTCACTAATAAACCTTTCCCTGGATCTGCAAAAGGACTCCCTCTGATCCTTTGCCTCTCTCCGAACGTGCCGCTGCTTATTCGGGACGGCATTAGTTCTAGCTGGACTCCTGATTCCCAGGATTCGGGGGACAGCCCACTCTTGACATGGTCTCACCCAGGGAGCTAGCCAGGTGGGCCAGTGTGTGAGTGGCCGAGGGGAGCCACGTCAAGTGTGGTGTGGAGGGGGACTTGATTCTGGGGGAGTTTCTCAAAGGTTTTTTCTTTTGCTGCTTTTCCAACCCACCCCAGCTCAGTTGGCAGGAGGGGCATGGCGTGTGCGTGTCCAGCTGGCTAAAATTGTTTGCTGCTGGAGAAGAGCACATGATCTTCCAGAGGTTTTTTCATTATTAGAATTGACAGGTTTTTAATGTGGGATTCACCTATGGACACCTGGGCATAAATGGGTCAGGTATTTCAGAACAGCCGGGGGAGGCTCAGCTCTCGCCGTAGCATAAGGCAGGGGAGGGGCCCCACTTCCTAAATTGTGGTGAACATGGACGGTATTCCATCTGTGGAAAGGGAGGTCCTGAGCCTCAGCAGGTTAAAGCAGAGCAGTCTGAGCAGGGAGGTTCGGTTTCTTTCGAGAGCAAGGAAGGAATTTTGTGGCATTTTTTCCAGGATTTTTTAGGGCACAGGTGTCTCCCGAAACTCCAGTGGAATTCACGGAACAGTGTTTTGAGTGGGGAGGCAACACCCCCCGTGATGGAAGGCAGGGAACAGCTGCTCTGGGAGCTGTGGCTGAGGTGGCCTCTGCCCCTGCCATTGGCCCAGGAGAGGGGCAGGGGAGTAGTCCTGGTACCGGGACCGCCGCTGTGACACTTCACTCCTGGCCAGAGGGCAGGCCGCTTGGGCGCCGCCATGGCCCAGCCTGCCGCCTCGCCTGGGCACTGCCTGCACAGGCCCAGGGAGGCTGGGAGAGTGAGACCTGTGGATGGGGACAGCAAGCCCCTGGGCGGCACTGCTTCTGCATCTGTGCTGCGAGAAGGCAACAGTGTAGTTGAGCCATTCGGAGAAGCTGGTGTCACCTTTAGGCAGGAACACAGCTCCTATGGGGGACGGTTCTATCACGGTTCCCATAGTAACGAATTTTGTTTTGGAGAAGAAGGGAAGCAGCTGTGAGCCGTGGGCAGCAGCAAGGGGCGAGGCACAGGCCAAGTGGAGCACACCACACCACTTGGGCTGGAGGTATCTCCTGGCGGGTGTGTGCCCGCTGTGCGCGTCCGTCCCCGAGCTGAGCTGTGGGCACCAAGCACGCTTTGTCTGTGCTGCCAGGCACTCAAGAGGAAAACATCGTGTCCAGGCAGGGAGAAGACAATATTAGGGAAATAATTTTTTGTTTCTGTTCTCATTCACTTATACAAAAGATGGAAAAAAGGCTCCAGGATATTTTTGCCTAAGTGTAAAATCAAACTTTATATAAATCTAGGTTTGTATGTAGCTGTATGTGATTGAACTGGACACTTGGAGTTGAAGTCTTCTCACAGCATAAAATATGAGAAGTCTTTCTTTTTTAACTTAGCCTTAAATGCATTTTCAACTTTCATCTTAATAACTTAAATCCTAGATTTAATCCACAAGCAGAATAGTGTTCTGTCTATACCTGTAAGTCAAAAATTAATAATAGTTCTGTTTTATGGAACTACAAAGGACAATTTTAATTTGTTGATCATGCTTTTTTGTTGTTGTTGTTCTGTTTTGTTTTGTTTTATTTTTGAGGATAGCTCAAAATGGGCATAGCATGGACAGCCCAAGATTTTATCACCAGGACTGAACGGAATGGCCCACATTAAAAAATTGTCTTGAAAAGAAGATTATTTCAAGAGCTTGAGGATGTATTGAAACGTGCTATTTCTCTTAGATACAGTACCAGATGGTGTTTGATATCTCCAATGTGTAAATCTTTTCATTTATTTGATTTTTTTTTTAAAGCATGGTTATAGGTAGTACAACCATACAGAAAACAATGGGTAATAGTACCTGACATTAAGGCATTATTTAAGTTATCCCTAATATTAAGATATTATGAAGCAAGTTTTCAGAACCTGTAACCTGAATTATCATAATTCTGATCTAATATGTGTTTTCAAGGGAAGAATATAGAGCTGAAAATATTTTGGTGGAATAATGTGAGAAATATATCATTTGGTGTAAATACAAATGTTTTCTGGGATCCATTTTACTCTAACCAGTCTTGAAAATAATTAATTCAGTATCTGTGCTTTGTTGAGATACTGTCTAAACTGAAATAGAACTAACACATTCACTTTGATCAGTACTTCCATTCATTCACTATTTTCATTTCATACACAACAAATTATTGATGTAATTAGGAATAATAAGTTTAATTTAATGATTTAAAGAAACAAAAAGAAACAGAATTCTACTTTTCTCTCCAGAAGTCAGTGAAACTAAAAATAGGAATAGGTCAATGTTACAAATGGAGAGGGGAGCTTAGACAAGTCTCTGCCTTTGACATATTTTTGGCAGTAGACAGCTGATATCAAGGCAGCCAGCACCCCAAAACCCACTCTTGATCACAAGTTTTTCATAGTGACCAAGCAGGTCTGCTACAACAACAATTACTTACTGAAGAGACCAAGGAAAACAGACTCAAGACTTAAACAGTCTTACTTACTACCCAGGATAAACAAAATAAACACTACTAGTAGATAAAATACAGTGCACCATAAAGGGACCCATATTACAACTAATAAAGAAATAGTATAGATTACGAGCCAATGTCACTTACCAACAAGTGATAGTAGTATGCAGAGAATTTCTTAATTCCTCTCAGTTCCAGTGAAGTATCTTCACATGAATGTCTCCATGCGGAGGAGAACTGTCTACACACACAAAGTGCATGTAGGAGTGTAAATGTGTATGGGAGTATACATACTTTTATACACAGTGTAGAAGAAATTTCTGATTTTATAAAAAATCATAGTGGTTTTTTATAGTTGTAGAAGGGCTTGTGTTCTGCAGTCACTAATTTTAGGTTATCCTTTCTCAGGCATAAGGTTGTTCATTGCTGGATAAGGGTGTTTTCAACCAAAATAATTAATCACATGACAAACCATCGTGTCATACATACAATAGAAATAAGTTTCTGTGGTATTGGGGGAAAGGTCCTGTCACAGTCAAGCAGAAGTCATTCAGCAGATTATGAAGAGTTTCATAGTTATAGTACAGCCAGAACTATTGCACTTTCACAAACGATATTTTCAAGGAAAGACATGGAAAATAAAGCCATCAGGTAGAGTATAGGTTGTGATCCTGTAAGATGAAGACATAGCTGTATGCAGACATACCTTTGTCTTGTCAAAAGCACAAAGAATGTACGTGATGCATATTGAAATAATTTGTAGTCATATATTTGTTCAGGACACTGTAGAAATTAGAATGTTTTCAGTCATTTTGATAAAAGTTTCATGCAACAATATGGTCATTCTGCATTACTATAGCCTTAAGTTATTTTTACTAACAAATTATGAGGTAGTTTACCCCTTGTGTAAGGTTTGACACCTGAACTTATCATCATACAAGAAGTTCAATTAACTAAACAACTCAATTATTAAATATTAATATTTTTCCTTAAAAGATTTCTGGAGTCCAGGTGAAAAGTAGATTTTTAAATTCGATTAGAAAATCCAATAAACCATTTATATAAATTTGGCTTATTTCTCTTTGTTCCTCTTTCTTCATAGAAGATTGATGTTAAGGAGACCTTGCAATTATCATGACTTAACTTTTCTGTAAACTGGTGCCATGGTATTTTCCTGGATATGGTTACTGTAGGGAAATCGTGTAAATTCTGGGTCTTCAGCTGGTATGCCAGTGAGAAGAGAGGGGAAGAAATATCAGACATGTAGAATTAAGTAAAAAATCTATATTTCTTTAGTATTTGCATGGAAAGTGTAAAATGCACTTTGTTGCCATTTCAGCTTTCTGTTTCTGGGCGTCCTGCTGGAGCACCGGAACCAACACTGCCCCAGGGTTCATGAAGCAAAGCCTCTCTTTTCCATCCCTTCCCATCTCAAATGCAGCTGCAATTACCGCGTGCTCCCCGAGCCCGCGCCACAGCGCCCCCAGGGGGCGTATGGGGATCATCGCACCTGCCCTGTCCACCGGCAGCCACCAGCGACTCTGCCGGCTGTGACAGGAACTGCACCATGGGGAAAGTGCCCACGGCCAAAAAGGACTGTTACTGTGTTCCTGTTCTGTTTGTTATTAGTTCCATAGTTGCTGTTGTTTTGTTTGCTTTGTAATACATACTAGTAAAGAACAGTTATACCTATCCCATATCTTTGCCTGAAAGCCCCTTAAGTTCAAAATTATACTAATTCAGAGGGAGGAGGTTTACTTCCTCCATTTCAAGGGAGGGCCCTGCTTTCCCTTGCAGACACCTGTCTTTCAAACGTAGACACTGAATTATGGTATTACCTTGGGAGTCAAGACATTTCATTCTCCTTCCTTTAGGGATAGCTGGAATTTATACCACAGTTTTCTTTCAGTCTTGGGTAAAGTACAGGTATGGCATCAGTCTCGCCCTGCCTGAGTTGGGTTGTGCAGGTGCGAGCTCTCCATGTCTTCACTCTCTGGGTGGCAGAACAACCTTCTACTCAATAAGCCACACTTTATAGTATGGGGTCATAAGAAACGTTGCTGAAGTTATGCTCTGCCCCATTATCCAGCTTATTGAGGTAGTGGAAAGGACTGGACTCAATACTGGCCTAGTGAGCACATCACTAGTCACTCACCCCTAACTAGACTTTGAGCTGCTATTCACCACCTACAGTGACGAACTGTTCAATCAGTTTTCAATGCATCTCATTTTCTGCTCATCCAGCCCATATATCAGCAGTTTCTCTCTGAGGATGATATGGAGAACAGTGCCACACATGTTGTCTTGGTTTAAAAAGACAGGTGTTTGCTAAAGAAGGCAGCAGCCTGCCTTGCAATGGAAGATGTAACCCGCTCCCTCCAAATTATCATAATTTTAAAATTAAGGGGCTTTCAAGCAAGGGTATGAGAATAGGAATAACAGCTCTTTACTGTTTACTATATATTTTACTATAACAAGGCAAACAAACAACAACAACCACAGAATTTAACACCAACCAGAACAGGAACCCAGTGACCTTTCTTAGCCGCGGGCATTTTCCCCTTGGTGCAGTTCCGGGCAAAGCCGGCAGGGGGAGCTGCTGACTCCCAGTGGTAGGGCAGGTGCGATGATTCCCCTGCGCCTGCAGGGGGCGCTGTGGCGCGGGCTCGGGGAGCACGCGGTAGTGGCGGCTCGGCCCAAATGAGAAGGTATGGAGAAGAGGATTTGCTTCACAAACCCCTGGGGCTGGGGATTCCGGTGCCCCTGCAGGACCCTGGGAAGCAGCAAGCTGGAACGGCAGGAATGAGCAAAACTCCCGGGGTGGTGGACAAGATGTATCAAAACCCACAGCTGTAGCGAGAACCAGTGGACGTCTTGGCAGGCAGGGGGTGCAGGGCTACAGCGCAGTGAAAGCTCCGAGCAGCGCCGAAGAAGTGGTGGGGCCGGAGCAGCGGCGACCGAGCTCCCAGCAGGGCAGGGAGAGGCATGCTCGGGATCCTGGGCTTTTCCCCTGAGGCACCCAAGCAGATGGCAAAAAGTCCCAGTGCAAAGAGCTTAGGAGCAGAGCTCCACTCACGGTAAAAGAAATGCAGCCGGAAATGGAACTCCTCAGTGGTGATGAATTCTCCTCACAGTGCCTCCCTCCCCTCTGAATGCAGAGAGCACAACAGGGCTAGTGTCCGCACCCAACCCCATTTTACCAGCCCAGATCTCAAGATATCTCTGCCCTACACTGGAAGGTAGGAGAGAGTAGCCATCTGCACCCCTCCCCTGAGCTGTGACACCTTCTTTTGTCTCTGTTAAACGTCCAATTGCTTTTGTCTCCTAGCAATACATATGGGGGAAAATCCCTTAAGAGGAAGAAACCCAAAAGAGAACTCCTAAAACCCCAGCATATGTTCTTACACTGCTTGGTGTTTTCTGAAAACTTAGGAAACTGTAAAAGTAGATACACTGGGTAGTACTTCACTATTTTAATAGACAAAAGAAAGATATTTACTTTCAGAGAGGTAAAACCTTATTTCATGTCACAGTGGCTTCTATTTTAAAAAAAATCAACCTTTTTTTTCATAGAAAATAACATTTTGAGATTAATTTTATTTCATGTGTTCTAAACAATCACTTGAAAACCTAAATTGCTTTAATAAGCATGCTATGTTAACTTCAGGAATCTATCCATAATTGCTTGCTGAATATTTCCTATGAAAGACTGCATTTATCTCTAGGAAAATGAAAGCTTTACTTTGATTACAATCTCTAGGAAAATGAAAGCTTTACTTTGATTACAATCAGGACAAATATGGAAAGAAAATCTGATAATAATGGAAGTGTTAAAGGTTCAGAAATCAGATATTCTAGTCGGAAAAGAAACATACAGAGAAATCAGGATGCAGGGAGAATATAACAATGAGATATTTGAGTTGTGTGTAGAATATGTGCTTTGAAGAGTACAGCACCATGTGACAGTGATCTGGTTATGAAATATTTTTAGAATGATGACTCTGCCCAAATAAAGGTGCAAACAAGATCATATGCCAAAGTCAATAATATGGTTTTTATTTAATGAGTAGATGAGAGAGAGGGATGGAGACAGAGACAGAGAGACAGACAGAGAGAAAAAGAAACAGAAAAGGGGGGGGGGGGAGAGAAAGAGAGTGTCAGAGATAGATTAAGTTGAAAATATCACCACTCCGTAGATCCCACCAGTGTCGAGAGGATCCTGTCCAGCTGGTCTTCTTGGTGGTGAGGGTCCCCTGAAAAGCATAAAATCTGATGGATTAATATACACTTAGGCCAGGTGGGAATGCCCAGGTACCTCCCCCAGGGGAGGTGGGGTGGGTGGGGAGGGGGAAAGTCTTACACTGTGTCATGGGTTTGATTTGCCAATTAAGATATACTCATTTTCTGTTGTGAGACAGAACCAGGAGTAGAAGCAAGGCAGGCCTAAAACTTATGAGGGTATAACAAGAAATTTATTAACTACACAAAAGGGGAAAAAAAAAAATCCAGAATAAGATTGTCAGACTATTCTTTCTTTCCCTTTCTCAACCTTCATAACAACAGAACAACATATAAGAAACTGCTTCAATTAATTCCCAACTCAAACAGTCCCTTCTTCCATTCACTTTGGAGTGAGAAGCTTCTTCTTGTTAGGCTATAGGGATTTTTTCCACAAGAAAGTAGAAAACAGTTTTCTCGTGGTTTCATTTTCACGATTCTGCATCCGCCCGGTATCTGCAGTCGTGGCACTCCTCCCAACTCCACAGCCTTCCCAAAGCTGTACTTGTGGGTCAATGGTCAAAATACATGGGGTATTACTTTTAAGAATGAAATGTTCCAAAGCAAAGGTTTTCTTCATCTCTTTTCTCTCNCCAGCCATGCTGGGGAAGGGGGGGAAAGCAGCTGGGATTTTTATATTAGTTTGAGTCTCTCTGGTCACTGTCCATGGCCACCACCTCTCTCCCCCTCTCTGCCAGGACATGCCAGCTCCCCAGACAGGGGGCCCAGCCCGGCCCCCTGCCAGGCCCACAGGCCTGCAGTGGAGCCAGGCCAGGGCCCTGTTACCTGCACTGCTGCCGGAAAAGCCAAGAGGGCTCAGTTCCGGATTACCTCCTTCAATGTGCGTTCACGGAGCGAACTAGCTTTCTTCAATTGGTCCTTCACACTGTCAATAACCAAACCAGCCTCCAATTGGTCACTATCAACTCCCAGGGGAGTACTCACAGAGAAAACTCCTCTTTGAGTTTTTCCTCCCCAGGTCAAACTATGACACACTGTATCTTGCAATACACTCTGGAACTATTACATCACTTTGCATCCTCAGGAAGGAGTCTGAGGAGCTATTCAGGGGTCTTTGATGGATTTTGATACTTCCCAGCTGCCTCTCATGTCTTGCTGTCATGGTCTTCCTGGTGTGGGGAAACTGATCCAGTTTGTGGAAGGGAGGAGGAGTGTTCACTCCCTCTGACCAGAGGTTATGCTGCACACCCAAAACTCTTCTCTTTCCACCTTGGTAGTGCCGGAGTGTGTGCAAACATGACCTCAGTAGACAAGCCTGTGGCCTCCAGCCTTCCCCAGGGTGTACCCAGAGAGAACTGGTTCTCAGGACAGCTCCTGGGTTTGGATTTCTTGTGGATACATTCTCCTCCTTAGGCCTGAGATAACCGAACTGTAGTGTTACCTTTATCTAATGTCAAGTTCCTTTAGGCAACTTAACTTACAGTCCAAAGTTCTCCTCAGGAGGCTTTTTCAGGGAGGTGTGGGTTTCAGTAGTCGCAGTTTCTTTATACAGTTTTGTCATAATGGGCAAAAGTCCTTGATAATGTGATAATTGATAAAAGATTCGTGTTAATCACAAAAGCATTGGGGGTTGTATAAACTACAATACTAAGCTCTGAAGTGAAGCATGGACACTAGATAAAGGAAATTATATGATAGAAACGTTCTGTTTAAAATCACCTTGTTATGTTATATCATGTTATACTATGTTAGGTTATGTTTTC
>VWZS01001154.1:4142-14192 GCA_013397075.1 Rhabdornis inornatus
TGGGAAGGCTGTGGAGTTGGGAGGAGTGCCACGACTGCAGATACCGGGCGGATGCAGAATCGTGAAAGTGAAACCACGAGAAGACTGTTTTCTACTTTCTTGTGGAAAAAATCCCTATAACCTAACAAGAGGAAGCTTCTCACTCCAAAGTGAGCGGAAGAAGGGACTGTTTGAGTTGGGAATTAATTGAAGCAGTTTCTTGTATGTTTGTTCTGTTGTTATGAAGGTTGAAAAAGGGAAGGAAAGAGTGGTCTGACAATCTTATTCTGGATTTTTGGTTTTTCCCCCTTTGTGTAGTTAATAAATTTCTTGTTATACCCTCTTAAGTTTTAGGCCTGCCTTGCTTCTACTCCTGGTTCTGTCTCACAACAGAAAATGAGTATATTTTAATTGGCAAATCTAAACTTTGACATTATTTGGTGCGTTGGCCGGGAAATCAAACTTAAACCAAAACAGGGTCATAAGAAAAAATTAAACAACTTGTAAATGGACATGATGCATTTCATCTTATGATGACTTAGATACTTAGTTAGAACTCTTAGTTCCTGGTATTACACTTTGTAGCCCTATAAATGAATTTGCAGAGCCAGCAGCAAGTGCACTGCACTTAGGCAGTGCATCACATTTACTCAGACATTGCTCTTTGAGAGGTGTGACAAAACTTTTGAATCTGCTTTCTAAAGGAAAGCCTCAGACCATAAACATTTCTTACAAATCCATGCACAGCAGAAATCGAGTGGAAAGCTTCACAGGTGTCTTGTCCACCAGCCTTACCTACAGCTCTGGGAAGAGGATCACCCAGAACTGGTATGCTATGAACCCCTCATTTCTTCCCTGGCTCCACAGCTATTTTTAACTGTTCTTTACTGACTGACCTAATTTCTCTACCATTCTCCCATAACTTCTTACCAATAATTATGTAAATTACTTTCTTTTCCCCTGCATTTGCTTATAGCCCAGATGACATTTCCAAGGAAAAGCAAAAACAACTTGGAAAAGAGTATGGTTTCAGCCACAAATAGAACCAAGATAGATATGCCTTTCCATCTTCTCTTCATATCAATGTATTTCTTGTACTAGCTGTACCACTCTTCCCCAAGTCACAGAGAAGAAAAGAAGCCTTCATTGTGTGCATATTTGTCTTATTTTCTGCAACTGTCTAAGGAATATATATCAGAAAGTGTCTCCAACAGAATAAAGGGAACCCACTTCTTTTGGCAACAGGCAAGCCTGTATTAACATGTTCTGCCCATGTACTGTTGACTAGGTAGTCTTGGTTCCCATAGCTGTTAATTCCAGTTTATACCTATTTGTTTTCTTTGTTTTGTACTTTGGCCTCAGTACCTCTTATCTGGTCATCAATTAATAGTTTATTCGCATATTCGTAAAACAAATTAATGTACGACCCTCTTCTAAAACCACACCAAATTTCCTTTAGAAATTATCCAGAAGTTGGCTATGGGTAATCTCAAGGTGTTTGGGCTTCTCCACCCGAAGCCTAAACTGACCTGTGGCCGTGCTTCTGGTCTGAATGTTGTGAGAGGCATCCTTGCATATGGCAGGGAGGTTGGGTACTAGATGATTCTTAAGGTCAATTCCAACCCCTTAACATTCTATGATTCTATGATGTTCCTGCCAGCATGCTTGAGCCCTAAAGTCTATCATACTCTATTAGAACTTCTCCATGCTTGCATAATTTCAATATATACTTCATAGATTTGGATGATTGTGGTCACTTTAGATGAGGTCATAGTATTGTCTCTTATTGCTGCATATACACTCCCCTCTGGTAATATATTCCTTCATGGATCTTAGGGTCACATCTGACACTTTTGTCTTTGCATCAGACTGGCAGAGTCCTGCCATACCAGATGGTACAGACATGTTTTTATCTGTTGTTTTCAGCTGATTGCCCCCATAGGTGATTGCAGAGATTCTTTTGGTTATTCCTAATCAAGACACCTTTTATGTATGCTTTTAAAAATTCCTCCCATTTCATCTCAAGGCTTAGTAGTTCTTTGTGATCTGATCCACTTTTGCTCTAATAATGCCTCCTGCCCACAACCTGCCCATGCATATCATGAGCATCTTCATACTCCTTTTGAAAAAGGCCTCTAATTGTAATTTTAATAACTCCAGCTTCAAATCAAGGCTGGCAAACTGCCTCCCAGACTGGTAGTTCCAAAAGGGATGTTTTCCTACTTCCTTTCAGAGTTTCTTTACACTGTTTTCCATAAACTAATTTCAAGTCTGAGAATAGGAATCACTTTACTGAAGATTAGGTAGTCCCTGCACATCTATTGTAGATTTATGTGTAGAAGATTAGTTATTGAAAGTGATTATCATTGTCCAAGGACAGTCTAACTGCTCATCTGGAAAAAAACAAAGAGCCCTGGATGTCAAGTCAGGGAAAGAAGCACAAGTTAACTGCTGGCAGATTACTTCAGTGAGCAGTGAAATTGAGATTTTGCTTTGTCTAAGTTTTCTCCCTCATGATGGAAGGCAGGTGCACTGGAATAACAAATTATTTCTGTTAATGCATGACACTTTTACTGCTGCATGGGAATTAACTAAGAGTGTGAGGTAGCTGGCACTAGAAAACAACATTTTTCGATGTCTTGAATTATAGCTGTAGGATATGAACAGCCCTCAGAAAAAAATATTTCTTTTGTTTAAAAGAAGAATCCAGAACCCACCCCAAAAAAAAAACCAAAACAAAAAACAAAAAGTGTTTGCACAACTGAGAGTATGTATCATGTGGGTTAATGCTTCTGAGAAGAACTATACATATACCTCAAGATCTACAACACTGACATGCACACTTACAGTCATCCATTAAGTCTCAGACAGATTGTGTCCCTGTCCATTAAAGATCTGACATCCTTGGAAGGGCTGGACTATGCACATGCACCAGAAAGCATATCCACCTATGTGAAGTGCATGTATCCAAATTTTCTCATATGCAGTAGTTAGTGTTTCAACTGAGCACTGGCTAAATGTGCAAAATACTGTAATTCCCCAAGGACTGAAACACCATGAAGAGTTAAGGGTCACAGTGAGGAACCCATGGAGAATGCTTCAAGGGATATTGAGTGGGCTTTCAAAAATCATGGTCGGGAGCAGTGGTGAGAGGACATAAACCTTTCATGTAGCACTAGACGAAGAAGAGAAGCCCAGAATCTTACTTTACCTTTTCACTCTATCTGCTTTATCTACCATAGAAAGTTACACCTAGTTGCTGTAGTAAACTAATAAAAAAAAAAACTAATCAGGAAACATTTTCTTCACAAAGCTAAAACAAAGAAGGGATTTTTTTTGTATTAAAGAGTATATCACCATGGCTCCTGGGGCTACATTAGGTTGACATATCATCATCTTCTAATAATTAGTACATAGAAGTGAAAATCAGACCTCATATTACATATTCATTTTTGCTATTATGACATCAAGAAAGTCAGGTTGCTCTTTCTCACGGAATGGAATTATGTTAGAGCTCTGGTTAGGATACACTATTAATATTGCTCTATATCGATAGCAGGATGTATCTTGTGAAAGGAGAAGAAACTTAGGTTTTAAGATCTCCTAAGCTGAGTTATTTTATTTCTAATTATTCAGGGAATGAAAGGGTATTAATTCATACTGGAAATTAATCTTCCTAAAACACATTTCAACCAACTGCTTTCTTGATGCTTTAGGGTAGATTCTGTCATTCTTGTTTATCAAGTAAAGAATTTGAGATGGCAGATGAAAGGAATCAGTTACCTCAGTATGCCGGGATTTAATTTTGTTCTGAATGGCCATCAGTGCTGTGGGGTTAAAATCATTGCCTGCTGATTCTACTGGCATCCCTCCCATCCATGCTGAGAGAGAAGCAGGAACAGTCACAGTGAAAGGCAGAGTTTTACACCGAGCCTCAAGTGTTTGAGGCATACAGTCCCTGGAGATACAGGTGCTAGTCTGCACTGAACCTTACAGAGCTTAACTACAAAATATCCTCTTCTTCTGGTCTTCCCAGTGGGGGGAGTTCCATGAAACATAGAGTTCAATGTATTAATATATGTTCAGTCTGGATGGGAATGTGCAGATACCTCCCCTGAGTGGGAGGTGGGAGAGTTTTACATTGTCTTTTGCAACAAATTCTGGATCTGTTGCAACACCTGAATCACATTAAGTCCTCTGATGGAAGGTCTAAGGAATATGTCTGTGGGGTGCTTTGGAGTTCTTTGATGGTTTACAATCCCTTTTAAGACACGACAGCTGCCTCTCATGTTAGCACAGTGGAGCCAATAGTAAAACATCACACCTTCCCCAGGAGGAAGGAGTGTTATAACTGAGTGAGTTGTGTAGGGGAGGACAATCACCATTATAAAAGACACCATCCAACCTTGTAGGATTTGCCTCTTATTGCCCTCATAGCTCAACTTGTAGCCTTCCCCTCTATCTTGTGGGAATCACCATCACATCCTCAAATGTAGTAGGGCTGGAGGAGTCTACAATACCTAAAGAACAATGGAAGGGATTGTGTCAATAGCCAATTTAAAACATTGATTAAGTTTTCCTTTCCTGGTGTCCTTAAGGCACACTTGCTCATCAGCAGTTCCATATGAGTATACTCTAGAGAAGGAAAGACAGTTCTTACATCATCCTAGAATTTCTTTCTGCTTCAGTTTAGCAAATTTCGTCATAAAAACATTCAATCATCCGAAGGCAAATCTGACCATTTCCCAAGGGACTGAAACTTTGGTGACATTCACAAACGGAGTATAAACCATCAGTCTCTCTAAAGCAAAAAAACCACTTACAATGTCAGGGACACAGCTCTGCTTGCATCAGAAACCAGCCAGCTAAACAAATAGAGGGAAATCATGTGAGGGAGAGTTGGATAAATTAACTGGTGTGGGTTATAGTTAATGGGTGATTTGATAAGAAGAAAACCATTGTTACAAGTACTATAAAATGAAAACATAACTAACACTGCAAAAAAGAGTTCATTCACACACATTAAAGTCTTATTTCATCCAGAAACGTATTGACTTTATCTGGGACCCACCCCCAGCCGGCTACTGAGGATTTTTTCAACATGATTAGTGAGATAACCAAAACATTGGAACTTTGAATTATGGTACTGCTGCTGGGTGACAGTATGTAAAATTATGTCTACAGCTTCATTAAAAAGAACTTGCATAATGTCTTCCATAAGACATGCCACTATCTGGCAGAAATGCCTCACTAAGAAAGAGCCTTAAATTGTCACTCACTGCAAAACAGTTATTTGTCTACATTATGGCTGGCTACAAGGATATGTTGCGGTGTTCTTAAGCAAGAAATTCTCTTGCACAGGAACCAGCTTTGCCTAATGCACCACTGTATCCAGGCCTAAGAGAGTACCACTCATATTTTTCCTTAGTCAAATCTTAGTCAAAACCTGCTTTCCATTGCAGGTGGCCGTCATGGTATTTATTATCTGGACTAAGCATTAGAAAATCTTACAATAGGAAGCAATTGTCCCTCGGTGATGAGAGGAGAGCAACATGGGTGAAAAGATATTTTTACTATTTTTCTGCCTCCTAAGACAGTCTTTTCTGAAAGGTAAATTTAAAAAATTAGACTACTCTGAAGGTATTGAAATATTGGACACTTTGGAAAGAATTCCTTTGTTCCAATCTCCATCAGGAACACACCAGTTAAATCTCACCTACATTTTATTCTAAAGCATCAGTTGTCTTGTTATTTCCAATCACAGAATATTCACAATCTGCTCTTGCACATTGGCCCAGGGCACATACAACAGAACTGCCAGAGGTGATTATGCCCAGCAAAGGATATGATGTCAAAAAAATACAATGGAAACACACCTTCATGATGTTCCCCAGGGCACATAGGTAGAAGGCAAAATTATTTCTCTGCTTTCATGAGTATTGGTTAAAGTCTGGTAAAGGATGGGAGTTTTGTGACTATTTCCAGTTCATTTAAATAACAAAATACCTAGAGATCAGTTGTCAAATCTGGCTCACTATTTGGGTAGCATGTTACACTGACCTCTTTCCCCCAGCTAATTGCCAAGAATTTCCTAAACCTTTTTACTTTCTAGAACGGATGCAGCATCCCATGACCTATTTCATAGTCACCTCACCTCTAGACTCCGGAAATACACTCGTACAGAAGTATCAGGGAGAAAAATCCAACTAGTTTTTCAAATCAAAGGCAGAATAAGCACTACAGGCAGCAGGAGTTGCTAGATTTGTTTTATCAAAGCTTAGATTTCAGTTATTGTTTTATATTATTAACTAAAATTTTTCTCTTTTAGAAGTATGATATCTAGTGTAAATAGGATATTCTCAAAGCAGTTAACTGTGTCTTGAATTTACTGACCTGAAAATATTTAATTGATTTTTGTTCTGTTTTTTTCTTGGTCCTTTATTCCTCTCATTGCTTCACCAATCACTGTGTCCTGAGAACAGAAGTCTGACACCTTGCCCTAAGCAGACAATATGCCAAACAGATTTTTGCTTAGTGAACTATGTTTGATCTTGTAAATTATTAGGTGGTGGTTTTTTCTCTTCTTTGATCCAATAAACCCACATTCTCAGATGGCAAGTCTAAGGAGAATGGAAGTTTTAATTTTGCCAGAAATTAAAGGATAAAAATTGAATGAGCAGAAATGAGTTTCAAGAAACATTGTTCTTTTAGGACCAAAGTAATATGGACTGAAATATAACTCTTTAAAATTAGGTTACTCGAAGACAAACTGACTGAGCACATGGAAATCAAAATTCTCACTTCTGTTTACCCACACCATCCAGCCTGCAGAAGAAAAAGCTAAGTGGAATGAACACATCTGTATTGTTAATTTATCTGATGCAGAACTTCGGAGGAGAGGTTGTAATTCTCTATGAATTTGATGTATCAAGTAGTGTGACTTTTTTCAAGACACAATCACAGTCCTTGATCTATCTCACAGCATATGTACAAGTGTTAACACAAAGACTCTTTTGAATAAACATTTTATAATTCTTGATAGGGTTTCTTAAAATATTACATTAGAAGGAGAAAAATTGAAGCAAGTAGCTACCACCAGAATGGAGTTCAATGGTACAAAGATCAAAAAAGCATGTTTTGAGGACTGTAAGAACTCTTTGGATGTTTCAGAGGCAGAAAGATGGCCAGTTCTTCTTTTCTTGGTCATATATAAATCTATGTATTGGAAAAATTAGATAATGCACGCTTAATATCCGGATATATATACACACACATACATATTTATGCACACGCATATATTTATAAACACACTCACACACATATATGTAATCATATATATTATTATTTGCTTTGTGTTGATGCAGAAAATCAAGTTCACAGTTAAAAGGAAGATGAATCAGATTAAAAGAAAGATATCACCAGCATGAGCAAAAAAAGCCATTTTTTTCACTGTTGTTATCACCAAGATTTCATACCGGATTATTAAAAGAATACTTCAAAAGCAGTAAGTCATGTTTGATATTTTTATTTATATTTCTTTATCATGCTGTAGTTTCTCTGCCACACTTTACAGTATTGTACTGCAGGTCGAATAGAGACTCTCCCCTAGCCCCCGACTAGCTCAGATACTAAGAGAAAGCTTGTATCCCCCGCATGGACAGAATAAAAGATATCCAAAAGAGGCTCTTCCCCCCCCTGAGGAGAATCCGAGGTTTATTCCTTGTGAGGTCCCAGGAGCGGAAAGAGGGCGAGGTCAGGGCACAGAGGTCTTTTCTAGGGTCTGGGAAGGGGGTGGGGAGAAATTGGATCTCTGCCAGCTAAGCAGACCAGGGGGGAGAAGGGTCAAACTACATGACATTCCAGGGGTGAGGGATTTACCATTTCCAATACATTCAGGGTACTGAGTTGCAACATTGTACCACATTAATTTCACAGACAATATACTCAGAGAAAGAGCAGATCAAAGAAAGGAGAAGAAAAAAAATATTCTAAGAACTTAAGGTTCAGCTGCTTGCAGAGTCTGATTTACTAGTCTACATAATAGTTTTAAAAGTCAACTTATTATGTTATGTAGGTGATAGCATTCTGTACTTTCTTTGCCTTGGGAAAAACTAATGATAGGTATGGGCACATTAAAAGACCCATAGCACAGTTATATGATCATATTAAAAAAAAAAATATGAATAGAAGTTTAGCAGATATGACACATAGCTCAAATATAGTTTGAATGCTGATGAGCATCATTGTGTTGAGCAGTGAGATAATGTTTGCACAGTTGCTTCATCATGAATGGGCTGAAATGTACACTACGGGAACCAGACAAATATTTGTTCACTGAAATGGCTATACACACCAAATTTCCTGTGGTCTGAAAGCAATTTAGAAGCATGAACTTAGCTGTGAGAGGCAGCAACACAAGAGATTTAATAGGTGACATTTGCCTTAACAAAGCTCAGCCATAATAGAAAGATGGGAATTCCAGCACTGGAGTCCTCAATATGTTGCTTGTTATCCCCTTGGAGTTCTATGTACATTATGGCTACTGGCATTGGTGGCAACAACATTCAAGGGCTATTATAAACATGACAAAGACTTCCAAGAAAGTTCAGCTGGCTGGTTATTTCAAATAGCTGAAAATTTTGATATATTTTTTATCTTTCTTTTGGAAAGAGGTATAAGGTGGGACATTGAAGTCCCATGCATGTATCTGTTGTCAGCACTGGAGCATGGAACTGGTTCATGGAATTGCATGCAAGTTGCATTTTTGTTTTTAATTTGGGTGAGCTTCTATGGTTTAAGATATCATGAAAACCAGTTTCAAAAGACTGCGAACTTCTGTTGATGTCTCTTTCAGAGGAAAAATGTAATATTGTGTAGGTGAAATTATGAAATTAGATTGGCTCCATAGGCCCCTGAAACCCTTATGAAAACAAATGTCATTGTGAGCCATTATTAATATACAATTAAATGTCAGGATACCTCCATCTTTCATATAGTTTTCCCTTAATTTCAAGCTGTTGGGGGTTGGGTTTTCTTTTACTCATTGCCTGTGGAACTTTTCCCACTGACTTGCTAAAAAAACACTGATGGCTAAACACTTGAGATAGAGGAGGGAGACCCCCTCTAGTTTTTGGAAGTTTCTCTTGGAGGGAGGAACAGAGACACCGCAAGATTACAAACAGATAAAAGGAAAGCGGTGGGGGGGGCAGTTGTTCTCTCACGTTCACTCTTGGCTTCGGAGGAGACAGGTCACTGCTACCACTGTCATAGCCCAGACAGGAGCTGCCTTCTGCTGGTGCTGGACTGCACACCCTAGCCCTGCTAGGACACCCTGCTGTTTCAGCTGGCTGTTTCTGAGCGTCCTGCTGGAGCACTGGGACTGACACTGCCCCAGGGTTTGTGAAGCAAAGCCTCTCTTTTCCACCCCTTCCCATCTGCGACAGCTATCATTGCCACGTGCTCCCCGAGTTTGCGCCATAGTGCCCCCTGCAGGCACGCGGGGATCATCGCACCTGCCCTGCCACTGGGAGCCCGTCAGTGCTCCCTGCCGACTGTGACATTAACTGCTGTAATGGTTTAGATTTGCCCATTTCAATATACTCATTTTCGGTTGTGAGATAGGATTAGGAGCAAAAGCAAGGCAGGCCTAAAACTTAAAGAGTGTAAAAAAAAACTTTATTAACAACATAAAGAAATAATAAATCCAGAATAAAATTTTCAGACCACACCTCCTTCTCTCACACACGCCCTTTTCTCTTTCTTAACAGCAACATAAACACTTCAGTCGCTTACCAACTTAAAAATAATATTTTTCAGTTCGCTCTAGGGAGAGGAGCTTGTCAGGCTATAGGGACTTCTCCAAGAAGAAAAAAACTGTTCTCTCGTGGCTTCACTTTCCACAGACCGCAGCTGCCCGGGAATCTGCAATCATGAACTCCTCCCATCTTCACAGCCTTTCCAGACACTGTGCTTATGGGCCATGTTAAACATATGGGGTATTTACTTTTAAGAATTAATTGTTCAAGAGCAAAGGTTCTCTTCATCTCTCTTTCTCTCTATTCATGCTTCATC
>VWZS01001154.1:18615-37420 GCA_013397075.1 Rhabdornis inornatus
TCTTCCTTCCACTCCACGAGCCAGCGAGAGAGCAAGAGCGACAGTCCAGGCCCCTGTCCCACCTTTCCTTTTCCAGTCTCCCCCATCCCCCACCTGCCTGCGAGAGAAAACTATTGCTACTAAGGTGTAGCCACAAATACTTAGCATAACAATGGGAAAAATTCCACAGAAAGAAAAGGGAACAATTCAACCCCCAACAAGTGATGATGAGGAAAGGTCCAGTTTTTCCTCTGGAATCCAGCGGAAAAGGCTGCCTTGGCATTCCGGATCTCAGTTTTTATCTAGGTAGGAAAGGCTTGGCTCCTCCCCCCGGCTGGAGCATCTCCCAATGGGATGATGTAATTTTATCAGTCATTCAGTGGAACCCAATGGCCCATTAACAGACGATATCTTCCTGGAGGAAGGATAGGTTGTGGAAAAGCTAAGGATGACTGCCCCACCTGGTTTCAACAGATGGTGATAGCATACATACTTTTGGTCACATCCTGCACTGCAACCTAAGACAACTTTATAGAATATGTGCAAATAAAATATAGTTTATGTGTCTCTGACTTTGTGTGCAGGTTACAACTACATCTTGTATATAAAGATTCATTATAAAAACATTGGTGTTTCTACATCTGTTTGCTGCATAGTAGATACAATGTAATTAGGAAAAAAAATAAAGACATGCAGCTTTTCAACAAAATAAGAGCCTGATATTGCCAGATTGTTGCCATGGTTTGGGTGTATGCATGTCTGTGCTTGTGCATGTCTCTGTACCTTTTTCTTTTTTTTTTTTTGCATCCATCCCTGCCAATCTTTGCACTGCCAATAGGGAAAATCATATCCATGGCAACAAAGTGCACCATTCTTACCCACATCAATGACAACTCCAATCTAAACTGTCAAATATTCTATGTACATCATATAAAATGGGTCTCTTTCCTTACACCCCTGCGCACTTCGTTTCTGTGGCTACACATGTATGCAAATAAAAATTGTCCCTTTTCTCTTAGGTCAATTGAACACTGAATTTGTTTTGCACCTTGACAACGGAAAGTCATGCTCTCTTGCCATCTGGTTTGACACAAAATTGCATTATAACTATAATGGTTCTTAAATTAGCTGGATAATACCAGCTCCCTCAATTGTGAGAAAGATGTGGAGTGTGCTTCCAAAGAACAGTAATATGGAGCTGAGATATGTGAATAATGTTTAACTGGCTCTTTAAAGTGTACTGATTTTCAGGGCTGGAAAGCTACCATATGATTTGCTATTTACAGTTAGTGGAAAAAAAGAAAATATCCTAAAAAATCCTCAACATATTAGTCATAATTTTTTGTACAAAGACATCAGATTCCAGAGATTGCCCTTTTCCTACTTGAAAGGGAAAAAAAATTAAATGCTCTGGGTTTCTGCCCCATATTTTAATGTACATACAGACCAATCATTTTTCCTTGGTCTCTTTCAAATGGCGATTCCTACATGTTGGGGTTTAGGAATTGCACTTCCCAATTTAGACAGACAAAAGGCGTAGTTTATGGGCTGAGACAAGAACAATTTAGTAGGAACAGCAATAAGATCGCAGAGAGTTAACAGCAACAATAGTGATAACAAAATGTGTAAAACAAAGAAACTACACAGAAAAAATGCCACAAAATGCCACAAAATTCCACTTGGTTCCTTTTGGGAATTGCTGCAAGTAGGACGGTCAGGACAAACTCAGGCGCTCTCTGTATTCTGGTCTTGAAGTTTGCAGTTTACTTCNACATTTCCATGCAACCTGTAGGAATCACTATATTACCATGTTTTACTGCTTTTCTTATCTCTAAATGTTATCTCGGACCCTTCCTGACATGTCTGGAGAGGATGTCTGCTTGCTTCTTTGGTATTCGCAGCATCTAACATTATCTAAACAAAGGGGCCTTCAAGCATTCAGTTGTTTTCAGTCCCACAGTCGAAAATTGCTATCATTTCTATTTCGCTTATATTTTCCATATTCGCAAAGTCTTTTGCTAGGCACTCGTATTTATAAGGTTTTCCTGATTCATCCATCCCAACAGTTCCTCCCCACCACACCTCTGGTGCTGAACTACAAGCAGGACATACTACTAGTCTCAGGCCCCAGAATACAAAGCAAACTCTACAGAAGTGCAAGACTTTGACTATTACTTTGCATACAAAGAAAAATTAGGATGTCTAGACTTTGTCAATGTTACCAGGTAAATATAAAGCTGTGGACAAAAGATACAGCATTAAAAAGTATATTATTTTGAAGCAAAGATCTTTTGATAGTGGTTTTCTGTGACTTGCAAGAATAATTTTGAGTCTAAAACATCATTGTGCACTGTGGGCTCTGGGAAGGATGAAGCAGTTGCACATCTGTGGCTTAGCAGTGCAATCAAAGAAAGCAAAATTGTTCTTGCTGAAAAAAACAGCCCCAAAATGTAATTTAACAATGAATATCCAAAAGAAAGGGTATTCTTTTTGGCACAAATGCTGTAATTTGAACATCAGCATATAAGTGCAGTTATCTTTCACAAAGTTTCAAATAATCAAAGACAAAAAATTTATTATAAGAATGAGTGTTCTCATGAAGTAAAATGCGTAGTTTTCTGTGAATATGTTTTGTCAATTGATATGAGTTTGTCATACCTTAAGTAATAAAGTGTAATACACAACTCAGTGCTGTACATACAGCACACTACACCTGTGAATCCAGTACAAATTGCACCAGTGAGACTTACCACTGGTGCCATATCCACCTCCTGGCATTCAGAAGCTCATAAAATATAATTCCACTGACAGCATTGTGTCTGGGTTTTCTCCAAAGGCATTTGAAAGGAGAGCATTTTAAACCATATTTAACAAAACACTACCAGTGCCTCCTATGAAGGGGGAATGTGGAACCTAGAAAAGGTTATTGCAGACATTAAAAATCAGGATTTCCCCTGGCCTAAGGGAATGTCTTGGTTTAAGTTTGTTTTTCCCGGCCAATGCACTAAATAATGTCACGGTTTTGATTTGCTAATTAAAATATACTCATTTTCTGTTGTGAGACAGAACCAGGAGTAGAAGCAAGGCAGGCCTAAAATTTATAAGGGTATAAAAAGAAATGTATTAACTACACAAAGGAAAAAAGAAAAGAATTCAGAATAAGATTGTCAGACCACTCTTTCCTTCCCTTTCCCAACCTTCATAACAATGAAACAAACATACAAAAAACTACTTCAATTAATTTCCAAATCAAACAGTCCCTTCTTCCGTTCACTTTGGAGTGAGAAGCTTCCTCTTGTTAGGCTATAGGGATTTTTTCCACAAGAAGGTAGAAAACAGTCTTCTCNTCCAGGGAGGATTGAAAAAGTCTGCAAGTCTCATCTGAGCATTGAAAGAGTTAAGACTTTTTCACAGGGAAAAGAAAAAAAAACAAGGCTACAGTGCTGGAGCTTTGCCAGGATCTCAGAAATCAGCCACGCTGGGGAAGGAGGTTGGGGGGGTGGTGGGGAAAGTAGCTGGGATTTTTATATGAGTTTGAGTCTCTCTGGTCACTGTCCATGGCCACCCCCTCTCTCTCTCTCTGCCAGGACACGGCAGCTCCCCAGACAGGGGGCCCAGCCCGGCCCCCCTGCCAGGCCCACAGGCCTGCAGTGGAGCCAGGCCAGGGCCCTGTTACCTGCACTGCTACCGGAAAAGCCAAGAGCGCTCAGTTCCGGATTACCTCCTTCAAAATATGTGTTCACGGAGCAAACTAACTTTCTCCAATTGGTTCTTCACGCTGTCAATAACCAAACCAGCTTCTAATTGGTCACTATCAACTCCCAGGGGAGTACTCACAGAGAAAACTTCTCTTTGAGTTTCTCCTCTCCAGGTCAAACTAGCACAGGGAACCTGAGATATAAGATACAGGATGGCATCACTGGAGCTGTCAGCTTCCTTTTGAAGTTTCCAGCCCATCTGGTGATCAATGGAGATGTGGTGGGAAACCATACTCTGCTGGTGGTGCTCTGAGGAAAGCTCCTCAGCCAGACAATCAGAAAGACAGGAATGTGATTAAGAGAGAATGGATGAATTGAAAGGAAGTATTTTTTCTTATAACATATCTGAGTATATATTTGAAAATGTAGAACAAATCATATAATGCTCAAATCATATACACTCTTAAATCATCATACCTCAATCCTCTAGAAAAGTGGACACCAGCTTTTATCATTGGAACATGGGAGATTTCATGTCTTCCTGTCTAGTAGGGTGTTCTTTGCTGAAATGAATTTTTAAAGTATTTATAAAGATAAAAAGAAAATAAAAAGAAGCTGCATTTTTTTTTTTATTTCTGTGATAGTCAGGAGTGAGGAGAGTATATTAACACGATATGGTAACTCCTAATAATAGAAACCCTGGTCTCAGTCCTTTGTCACCAGCTGATGTGTTCCTATGAAAACCAATGGTGCGATCCTGCTGTGAAAGTTAACTAGATTAATTGTGTTCCTATATTTAGTAACGTAAACATAATCATATAATCAGTGCAAAATCAGGAGGCAATTTTGTACAAGAGTATCTATTACAAGACTCAGAACCTAATGCTTAGAATAAAATCCTCTGTGCTACTTTTTTCACCTTTATTATCAGTAATATCAGAAGATAACATGAAGATGCTTTCCAAATGTGACTCTCCACAAAAGCACCATTCAGATTATTATTTGTGCGTGAGAAAGCATGTGCATAAGAAATCCATCATTTACATCTATACCTGTTACATTGAAAAGTGACAGGTTTCTTATTTTGTATAAACATACGCATTAATACACTTATTATAGTCACAGCACACTCTATTATCATAGTGCAGCAACACCTTTTGACTGACTTTTGTCGTACTGTGGATTTGAGTCCATTCTTAATAAACCTTCTTCTTGAAAGCTGTTCAAATTCAAATGATGCCACAGGGACAGTCAAGGCACTTCTATTAAAAGCTCGTTATGGTCTCAGAGCACCATCTGGGGTACCTCTGACATGACAGAACAATAAATTAAATTTAATAAATTAAATGCGTTTTCTTTCATAGTTTGAATGACATGCCTGCACTGCCTATGTCAATATCTCAGAGAGTTTATATCTTCCAACTCATGAACTCATACGATCCTCACCAATATGATAAGTCCCATGCTGGGGACTGTCTTAGGTTACAATGTAAGATGCAACCAAAAGAATGTATTCCATCACTCACTTCATAAGATGTTGAAAACAGGTGGTGCAGTGTTCCTTATCTCCTTTGTGACTCATCCCTGATAACTCCCTCCAGGGCTATCTTCTGCTAATGGGCCATCAATTCTCACTGCATGACTCATAAATTACATCATCCCGTTGTGAAATGCTCTGCCCAGGGGAGGAACCAAACATTCCTACCTGGATATAATCTGGGGTTTGGAACACTATCAGCTGCCTTACCTACTGGATTCCTAGAGGACAAGAGCTACATAACCACCACTGGAATTTAGAGGAAGCTAAGACCCTTCTACAGTATCACAGCTTCAACAGAGCCACATCCATCACTCCAACAGGACTGTAGTCACCATTTGATCAGACTTCTACCACCACCCTGACTAACAGGGTGTCAGGGTGTATCCCAACTCTGTCAGGTTAAGCCAGTGTTTTCTGCTGAATGGTAGTTCTAACCTGGAATCTCCCACTGGTTTGTGTTCGAACTAGTCCAGGGATGTAAAAAGCCAAATGCATTGATCATACCTGGCTAACCTTTACATTGCCAATTCCAAATTTGAAATTGTACTGTTTACTGTTTACAATTGCAACAAAATTATTCTCCTTTACAAAGCAGAGTAGATTGTCATCATGTCTAATGACACCATTCATGTAAGTGGAAATTTATCAACACTCAAAACAATTCTGTTCATATTTGATCTAAATAGCCCCTTTGGCCTGGATGCATTTTTTCTTTTTTGGCTTGTTATATGATCTGGATTGCAGCAGACAGCGTGAGACTGAGGAACTAGGGACATCAAATCAAGTGGCAAAGATCGATATGAAAAAAACACAAAGTGGGATCTGTCTGTGCTATGTTGTTAGTTCATTCAGTTTCCCAAGTGTCTTCCAATCACCAGTGCTACTTGTCAGTTTCATCAGAGTTGTTACAAATGTCTTTATTGTTTGCTTAATTGAATTTAGACAGTCATTAACAGCTCCATCTTGTGTCACTCAGATCTTTCAAATTATGGTGGAGAGGCATTAACTGAAGTAATTCTCTGTGTTTTATTATTTCTAAAGTCAATTGCAGCTGCTGAGACTGTTATTATCATCTAGATGTGTGGAGCTTAGCCATTGCTTCATTGTAAACAGAGCACACTTTTCACGGCTGTAAACCAGAGTTATTACAAGAGGGTTTTCTCTCCATTATGAAAATCCATTCTGACTAAGGTGCAGAGCTGGAATCAAAGGGAAGCCAAACATGGCCTAAGGAGGACTTGCACCCACAGATGTAAAACGACATGTCACTATTCTATGAAACTGGAAGAGAATCATCCCACTGCTTATTTCCCTGCAATATGGTTGGGGTTATGGAAACAGTTCTCACAGCTGGGCACAGAAAACTGAGAAATTTTACGACCTACATATTACTATCTATTATTATTATTATCATTATTTTGTTTCAATTTTTTTACTTGGTCTGTTTAGGAAATTCTTTTCACTTATGCGTCATAAGAAGGTCGGAAAAGGTCAGTATTTTCACAATAACGGAGTTTAAAAATTAGGCACCACATTTCACATTTCACACAAGTTTCATGTACCTATTTACAAGTCAAACCCAATGTGATTATATGCTCATGCTCAAGGAGGATGTGACACAAATACCTGTTAATGTTGGAAAACAGCTGAAGCTGAGGCATAAAAGATCATTTTCAGTGTATTATCAACAGTACCAAAAATTGCATTTCTAAAAATCCCAGAAATTATTTTACTGGATGCTTTTTTGCAGTACTGTTTTTTGGAAGTCATGCAACACTTTCCTTACCTTCACTTTCTTGTGAAAGAAAAACACTGTTGTCAACAAAACTGTCCAGAGACTCCATGAGTCAAAGAAATACATGTGGATACAGATTTGACCTGGGATTGCATTTACTGCTGTGCATCTGAACATTTATAAGTCACAGATGAAAAGATTACCTCCTCTGGAGAAATATTGAACATGGTGCTGAACCTATTCTCTAAAATGTTATCATAAAATTCCCAGCTATAAAAATGAACATTTTAATACACAATAAAGAAAAATCTAATTACTTTTAAACTGCAAACTATAGCCTCCTGTCAAAAGTTATCAATTAGGTGTTAATAAAGTGCCTATTGTGCAGGTGTTTGGGGTTGGCTTGCTTAATTTCTATTTATGTCTTAACAGAATACAAAATAATTATAAAATACTATAAAGCTACTTGGTATAATACATGCACTTGTGATAAGAACATCAGTATTTTTANCATCAATTCTCACTGCATGACTCATAAATTACATCATCCCGTTGTGAAATGCTCTGCCCAGGGGAGGAACCAAACATTCCTACCTGGATATAATCTGGGGTTTGGAACACTATCAGCTGCCTTACCTACTGGATTCCTAGAGGACAAGAGCTACATAACCACCACTGGAATTTAGAGGAAGCTAAGACCCTTCTACAGTATCACAGCTTCAACAGAGCCACATCCATCACTCCAACAGGACTGTAGTCACCATTTGATCAGACTTCTACCACCACCCTGACTAACAGGGTGTCAGGGTGTATCCCAACTCTGTCAGGTTAAGCCAGTGTTTTCTGCTGAATGGTAGTTCTAACCTGGAATCTCCCACTGGTTTGTGTTCGAACTAGTCCAGGGATGTAAAAAGCCAAATGCATTGATCATACCTGGCTAACCTTTACATTGCCAATTCCAAATTTGAAATTGTACTGTTTACTGTTTACAATTGCAACAAAATTATTCTCCTTTACAAAGCAGAGTAGATTGTCATCATGTCTAATGACACCATTCATGTAAGTGGAAATTTATCAACACTCAAAACAATTCTGTTCATATTTGATCTAAATAGCCCCTTTGGCCTGGATGCATTTTTTCTTTTTTGGCTTGTTATATGATCTGGATTGCAGCAGACAGCGTGAGACTGAGGAACTAGGGACATCAAATCAAGTGGCAAAGATCGATATGAAAAAAACACAAAGTGGGATCTGTCTGTGCTATGTTGTTAGTTCATTCAGTTTCCCAAGTGTCTTCCAATCACCAGTGCTACTTGTCAGTTTCATCAGAGTTGTTACAAATGTCTTTATTGTTTGCTTAATTGAATTTAGACAGTCATTAACAGCTCCATCTTGTGTCACTCAGATCTTTCAAATTATGGTGGAGAGGCATTAACTGAAGTAATTCTCTGTGTTTTATTATTTCTAAAGTCAATTGCAGCTGCTGAGACTGTTATTATCATCTAGATGTGTGGAGCTTAGCCATTGCTTCATTGTAAACAGAGCACACTTTTCACGGCTGTAAACCAGAGTTATTACAAGAGGGTTTTCTCTCCATTATGAAAATCCATTCTGACTAAGGTGCAGAGCTGGAATCAAAGGGAAGCCAAACATGGCCTAAGGAGGACTTGCACCCACAGATGTAAAACGACATGTCACTATTCTATGAAACTGGAAGAGAATCATCCCACTGCTTATTTCCCTGCAATATGGTTGGGGTTATGGAAACAGTTCTCACAGCTGGGCACAGAAAACTGAGAAATTTTACGACCTACATATTACTATCTATTATTATTATTATCATTATTTTGTTTCAATTTTTTTACTTGGTCTGTTTAGGAAATTCTTTTCACTTATGCGTCATAAGAAGGTCGGAAAAGGTCAGTATTTTCACAATAACGGAGTTTAAAAATTAGGCACCACATTTCACATTTCACACAAGTTTCATGTACCTATTTACAAGTCAAACCCAATGTGATTATATGCTCATGCTCAAGGAGGATGTGACACAAATACCTGTTAATGTTGGAAAACAGCTGAAGCTGAGGCATAAAAGATCATTTTCAGTGTATTATCAACAGTACCAAAAATTGCATTTCTAAAAATCCCAGAAATTATTTTACTGGATGCTTTTTTGCAGTACTGTTTTTTGGAAGTCATGCAACACTTTCCTTACCTTCACTTTCTTGTGAAAGAAAAACACTGTTGTCAACAAAACTGTCCAGAGACTCCATGAGTCAAAGAAATACATGTGGATACAGATTTGACCTGGGATTGCATTTACTGCTGTGCATCTGAACATTTATAAGTCACAGATGAAAAGATTACCTCCTCTGGAGAAATATTGAACATGGTGCTGAACCTATTCTCTAAAATGTTATCATAAAATTCCCAGCTATAAAAATGAACATTTTAATACACAATAAAGAAAAATCTAATTACTTTTAAACTGCAAACTATAGCCTCCTGTCAAAAGTTATCAATTAGGTGTTAATAAAGTGCCTATTGTGCAGGTGTTTGGGGTTGGCTTGCTTAATTTCTATTTATGTCTTAACAGAATACAAAATAATTATAAAATACTATAAAGCTACTTGGTATAATACATGCACTTGTGATAAGAACATCAGTATTTTTAAAAATTCCAAACTGCTAGATCATGCTGCATTTTGAAGAAGAAAAGGGAAACTACCTGTAACTCTCATTCACAGCTTGTTGTATAAACAAGATGTGCAAATTAAGCCGTTTCAAGCATGATTATAGGGAAAACCTAGTTTGGGATGGAGAAGTAAAAATACTCAAGAAAGCATATAAAAAATGTTTTGATTGAAAAACCGTGCTTTTAATTCTGCTTGAGGAGAATTATGCAGGATAGCATATATGAAGGGCAGCTTTGTGTACTCAAAATGATTCAAATCTTGTTATTTGGGATGTGATCATGTGAGTAACATGTGATGAATCAAAGTACAGGAACCAGTCCAGCCAGGAAATCCATGACGTTAAAATAGAAAGACAGGAAGGATGGAGTGGCCTCAAAACAAAAAGGCTGCTATTGTAACAAAAATAACAAAGAAAGAAACCATGCTACTTGCAGGCGCACATCCAAAGACCCTGGGGGAGTGGGTGAGTGGTAAGCTTAACAATATATACGGATCTCTGAGGGCAAAGGTCCAATCACAAAGGTGAAATAGGAACACGTCCAGACATGCCCTTACATGTCCCTACATGTCCCTACATGTCCGATGGCTTTAGATTAAAGTCTCCTATATCTGCAGGTGAAGCTACACCCCTGTCCCCACCCACCAGATCCAATTCCACACTTCCAGACCTTCAGGATCATCAGTGATGAGACATGGGTCTTTCGAAGAGGCTCTGCAGGGTAAATAATCACCGAATTGCACCAAACCAGTATTTTTCTTTCCCACACAGCAATTTTTATATGCTTTTTAGAGAAGTCTACTGCATCCTTGGTGCCTGTGTTAGAGATGTCAAGAGAAAGTTTTCTGTCCTGGTGCAGTCCTCAGATTTTTATCTGTTGCAGCTGTTCATGTTGGCAATGATTCAGGTGCAATAAGAGCAATTGAGATATTTCAGGGCCTAGGTATTACTGGATAAGGGAGCAAGGATTCAAGAAGTTTCTTCCCTGTCCTTCCAGAAGGAAATGACCAGCAAGTCAATATGTGAGCCTGGTATCACCAGCAGAATTTGGAATTTTTGATGATGGCTTAGTCTACATGACACCAGGCTGGAATGCAACAAATAGGGTTCATCTTTCTCAAGGGGGAAAAAGGATCTTTGCTAAAGAGTTGGCAGGGCTCGTGGAAACTGCTTTAAACTAGATTTGAAGGTGGAAAAGACAGGGGTAGCCCTGTATGGTAGGGAGGGGTTTGACTGTCCAGAGTTTGATAATGGTGATGACAACATCAGGTTTTTATGAGTAAGAATCAGAGCAAAGGCCAATGAGGAAGTTATCATGGCAAGAATTTGTTACAGACCACCTAATCAGGGTGAAGAGGCAGTCAAAATAATCTATAAGTGACTGGGAGAAGCCTCATGTTCACTTGCTTGGGAGCTACGATTATTTCCCCTAGAAAACACAATTATTTATGGCATATTGTGTCAGTTCTGAAATCAAAATAGCTATTATCTGCTTCAGCAAAAGTGACACTCTTCTTCTGTCCCACACAGTGTAGAATTAATGATACAACATAATAAGAGAAGTTAAATGCCAAAAATTTATCTTGGCTGTGTCACAGCTGGGCTACCAGTGTGTCCAATCCTGTCCAACAGCAAGCTAACAGAGAAGAGCAGTAATAATAATTACAGAGGCAGAGGTTCTTGGCACAGTGATGACTTATTTAACATTATGAGAAGGAAAAGGTCAATAATAAGTAAAATTGGAAGGGCGGAATGGAAAATCAGTCACATCCATTTTGCACCCACCCCTAACAAAAGATCAACAGAAAAAATAAAATTATATAAGACGAACTGGAAGGAAAGCATCCTCATACAGTGCACTGGCAAGAGGAAAATTCACACTGCCTTACAGTCAAATTGTTATAAATTCACTCACCACAATCAGGTAGGTCAATCAATAAGACAATTTATTAATTCATTGATAAGGAATGGGCAAGCAGCGCTGGGGATGCGGGGAGTCTGCGCTCCGCCAACACTTCCGTCCTACCCCTGGTCACTGCCCCTTTTATAGGCAGTTTCTGGTGAGTCGTGTCGTGCTTACTGTGCTGGGGTCCAAGCCCAAGCAAGCCCGAACACGCTGGCTACCATTCAGGTAGCAGTAGCTACAAGCCCCACCAGGTCTGGACAAAGGTCGAACATGTTGTCAGGTTACACTCTTAGCAAGCAGGTAACAGTAATGACAAGTCTGTTCACGTCCACACAAGCCCGTGCTTCCTTGTACATAAAAAGTGGATACAACTCATAATTATAGTGACAAAATAAAAAATACATTAAAAAGTCAACAATTTACAGCAAAGTGATTTAAACAAATACAATGAAATAATTAGATTTTCTGTGTCTCATTTCCATGCTTTACTTTGGATTCAGTATTCTCATTTATATTGATCCCATGGTGTATTTTCATAACAACATGAATCACTGTGTAATATCTCACAACATTGTAAGCACTTGGCACAAAAAACTAACTTGGCAGTTAGTTTTATCATCTTTTTTATCACCTTATCATCTTTTAACATTTGCTTTACTCAAGTAAAGTAAGTATGCAGAGGAAAATCAGAGCTGGTCATCAGTCTGTATTAATGTTGTCTATCCCAGTAATATTGTTGAGGAAGGTAGATGAATTACAATGGGTGAGATATATCAGTTCTTGAGAGTCTCAGATCCTACTGTCCACCTCCAGACCAAGTCACCCTAATTAATTGATTAATGAACCAAGGAACAATGAGCTTTACCTCTTCAGTGCCACTTAATTCAACTAGTAGCTCTGTCATAGGAGTTCCTTTAAAAGTTCTTATATTTCCTTTACAGAAAATATAAGAACCTCCAGTCCTTTTAGCCAACATCCTCAGTCCCCAGCCTCAAGCTTATCTAATATATATGTAAATTCAAAAGATGGAGGAAATCTCTTTAAGGCAGCTCTGAGCAGCAAAATGTGGAATTACTAAAGAATCCACCTTAACAGATTGTTTCATTGACTGCAAGACAGTGGTAAAATTAGTCAAACCATTGAGGGAGTTGCTAAAGATAGATGTGTGTTTATCTTTCTGATATTACAGTAGCTGTATTTCAAACACCTCCGCTCCCAGAGCATACCTACTTGACAACATCCTTAATCACTAGGCTTCCTGTATTTTCATGCATATTACTCTCTCTGGTATTTTTAATATATCTTGCTTCTGCTTACAACTCCTTCACAAAGCTGCAAATTTTCTGAAATGTTTCTCTCACTCTTTCCTTTTTCATACACATCTAAATTTCTGATGATATCTACATGATGAAAGGCTTAGCATCCAATTTAAAGTATGAACATTCAATACTGCCAGCCTGCTTTCCTACATTTTAAGAAGTTCAAGAAGCTTGTTTATTTCTGCTGTAACTTGGTGTCATGGACAGCACAAAACCCACCACAGATACCTCTGAGGAGCCCCTGACAGCCTTAGCTGAATCTTTCTTTAGGCTGGGGTCCTGGACTATTTTTCTTTTATTAGATTCCAGTAATTTTCACTGTTCTGGACTGACTACAAACTTTTGCATTTTATACCCTACCAAAAGTATATCTTTGGTATTTAGAGAGAGCTGGTTTATAGATTAATTATACCAGATTGGTTGAATAATGAATGTAATTAATGAATTTTAGCTAATTGACATCTTTTATGTGTCTTTGCTAATGTTTCTGTTTATCCCCAGCCTGCAGGAAACCTGAATATCTCTAAAAAGCAGGACAACCAATGTGGTCAAATCTAATGGTTTAATGAATCTTTTTTCCTCGTTGGATCTGGGCACAGTGGGACTCTTCTGGGGGGTTTTATTTCTTTCCTTTTGCTTTCTTTTCATCTCTTCTGGGGGGTTTTATTTCTTTCCTTTTGCTTTCTTTTCATCTCAGAGAGAAAAGCTACTCATTGGCATTCCCTTCAGAAGACATTACCCAAACCTGCAGACAGTGATTCACTCCCCATCCCTGCCAATGTCTCTGTTGGCCTCTGTTTCCAGCCCTGCATTAAAACACAAACCAACACTTCTTGAAAAGAGCTTCCGTAACCTGCAAGAAAATTTATTCCTTGGAATTTACTGCCCAGGAAATAGTTTGGGTATAATCCATGATATGAAATCAATCCTCTTTTCAATATCAGCACCCCAAAATTTGGCTAATGTGTTTTTTCTATTTATTTCAGTGCTCTCAGGACATCTCCAAGTGGGGGTGGAAGGGAAAACCACTTTAATTTTTTAAAAAGTGTACATATTATCCTACCTCCTGGAGTAATCTGTTTGCTAAGGACATATAGATAGGGTTGGAGTTCTTATAATATTTCAGAAGCTAATTTCATGTGGAGAGTGGAAGCTGGTCATTGATCAAATGCTGGACAATCAAATATTGTCTTCCTAAGCAACTTAATTGAATATTTTAAGGTTGAAGCCTCAAGGTGCAGCGTCAGTCTCAAATATTTACCACTGTTTGTGTTTTGGTCCATAAAGAGATAATAAATCAAGTGTAGACAAGAGGAGTTATTTTTTAGAGCTGTCTCTCAGCATCATCTGTTCTTTACAGAATTGAAAATACTGAATGAGTGTCTAGAGACGGACAGGTTTTTGTTCTCTAAACTAGGAGAAACTCCTCAGATTATTAGCAAACATCAATTAATATATTTTCTCCTCAAATTTCATAATCTCTTTTTAAAATCTGTGAGAGAAGATAAAAAAATTTGGAAGACAGTATCCCTGGGTACACCCAGGGAAGGCATCTCCTGATTATTTAATAGAAATATGTTTAAAATACTTAGCAATTACATTTTCATTAACTTGTCTTTAGAAGAGGTGCACATTATGTGATTCTTCATTCCCTCCCTGATTTTGAATTTTGCTCTTGGAAATTGATTTCTTCGCCTTAACCACATCCATATCCTTGAAAAATTATATCTGATTTTTTTACTTGCCTAGATGTCGATGCTAAAGACTGAAATAGGCTAGCTTTTCTTAGAGCACTTATCTCTTGTATACAGTTTTTTAACCTGAATTCAACTGCTGCAAATGAACCACAAATAATTTTTATATAAATAAAATTGACATTTAAATTCTTCATCCTTTATCCTTCAGGATAAATGTGGCAAGGAGAGCTTTGAGGACTTCACAGAGACAATGGGAAAAAGGCAATACTCTCTATTAGTGGAGGGGTTGGGGTTGTTTTTTTTGTTATTTGTCAGTAAACTTGGGGCAAGAGCATTTAAGTCACTTCCCCTGCTGAGTCAAGGGATATAGGGAGGTTAGAATTACAAGAGATGGGGCAACTGAGAGGCATTTTAAAATATGGTTTATTGTCTCATGACATCAGTCTCATAGAAAGGTGAGACATTATAGGTGTTACATCCAATGACATAATATCAGAAGCTGCTTAATTCTTAGTTACAATGCCTTATGTTAGTTTTTTAGCCAATCACATACTTCTAAAAAACTTGTTAGCATCTTTTTACACCAATCATTAATTGCTTTTCTTTTCATGGCTTTGCTGCAATGCGTCACTTTTAGACCAATCATATAACACTTCACAAACCTACATTGATACATCTTAAGCTTCTTTATAACAGGTTCTATTCCTAAACTGACATCTTTTCCTATTTTACTTAACATACTGCTTTGCTTACATAATACATATGTCTGTTTGCTTAAAATATATTTCTACCTAAACTACAAAGTTCTACTCTTGTTTTAGGTCTGTTTCACTTTTACTGTTCTAATTTTCTAAGCCTTCTCCAAGGTCTTATGTCAAACATTGTATCTGTCTCTATCTCTGAGCCTGTATGCACAAGGCCCTGAGAGCTCTCTGTGCTTCCATTTCCCATAAGGGGAGGTTTAGGGTGTATACCAGGAAAACGTTTTTGACCCACAGAGTAGTTGGCCACTGGAACAGACTCAGGGCAGTGCTCACATCACCAAGCCTGACAGAGTTCATTAAGTGTTTGGGCAATGCTCCCAGGCCCATGCTGTGATTCTTGGGGTGTCCTGTGCAGGCCCAGGAGCTGGACTCCATGATCATGATGGGTCCCTTACAACTTAATATATTCTATGAGTGTATGATTCTAGGAAAAATCAGAATGGGACTGTGTGAAATAGTTAATATTCTGAAATATACAGATTAGGCTGAATTCTAAAGCAAACCCTTACAATAGTGGCAAAGTGAGTGTATTCTCAGCAAATATTTTTATGGTGTTTTTATTTGTTTGTTTTTGATTTGTGGTATTGCAAATAAAGAGTTTGGATAAATCTATGTTGTACTTCCCTTTACTGTATAAAACATGGACTCCAACAAATTTATGTAAATAGGAATCAGTGCTATTAACATATTTCTGTATTTTTTAAAAATAAGCATATAAATAAATAGATCTAAAAATATAGTAGCAAGGAGAATTGTTAATTATGCGATGTCAGTGCCTAAGTGCTGATGTAGTGCATGCCCCATCATGTTCTGTACATCTCCAGTGATGCAAGGATATAAACTTTTACACCATCATTTTCAAATGTAATGCAGTACAGTTACACTACAAATCCAAGAAATAATAATATTTGTTTAAAAACTCTAATATCTTTAAAACATAGCAAATTATGTCATAAACATACAAGACTACTTATAAAACGGGGACTTTTAGGTGAATAAACAAAATACTGTATGTCCCATACTTGGACTTTTTACAGTATGAGCATATTTCTGTTATTGCTGCACATAGAAATCCGCATGTCTGGAAGGAGATATCTGTGCTGCTTGATGTTTACTCTCTTTCACACATCAGCCTAACACCATGTTTTAAATTTATTTGGTGAGCTGTCCACTGTGAAATTGCCTGGACTTTGTGCTCTTATATCACAATGGGACCCAATCCTCCCTTTCCCACAATTAATTATGCAATATCTCCTGAGTAAGGCACCAAGACCTACACAGTAATAATAAAGTCAAACTAATCACAAGAGATCTGTGTTTGACTACCTCGTAAAATAGAGTTGATTGTAATGACATTTTCAAGTTCTCTTTGAAAATAGCACTTGAAAAACATCTCCTCCAGTCTTTTTCCCATTTCTCAATCCAAGAATTAGGAAAAAAAAAAAGAAACAGAAAAAAAGGAAAGGGAAAAAAAAAAAGGAGAGAAGGAAAAATTCGAAACCAAAACAGAACATAGGAGCTGAAAATATAAAACATTCTTATTTCATAAGTGTAAAAAATTGTTGTAGAGAATCGAGGGCTATTAGCCTTTTCTTCCCATAGTGCCATGCTGTTGGGGATTGAATTGTTCCCTTTTCTTTCTGTGGAATTGTTTCCATTGTTATGCTAAGTATTTGTGGCTACACCTTAGTAGCAATAGCTTTTCCCTTGCAGGGGGTGGGGGATAAGGGGAGACCAGAAAAGGAAAGGTGGGACAGGGGCCTGGGCTCTTGCTCTCGCTCGCTTGCTGGTTCATGGGGTGGAAGGAAGATGGCCAGGGCTCCTACCTAGCATCTTCCCTGCCATCCCAACTCCAGGAGCCACGTTCCCTGCTGTCGGACATCNCAAACCAAGACACATGCCAACACATATGTGAAAGATTTCGTTTTTTTAATATGCCCTGCATTGTACACTCTAGCAGCTGATTTTTAAAGAAACAGGAATTTCCAAGAGTATGATTCACCTTGCAGCTCTGGATATGCAAAGAGCTCATTCATTGTGTAAAAGTGCTCCCTTCCATTGCGGGTATTTTTTTTTTAGTGTTAATAATCTGTCAGAACTTTCATTCTAAATGCTGATTTACAGTGGTAGGTAGCAGAAAATCCTCAAAATATATTTGATGTCGATTAAAAGAGAGAATTTGTGGAAGATTAAATGGATACAAATGCATTAAGGCAGAAAATGTAGGTAAATGCTTTGAGAAAAAACCTATTTACTGAGTATCACTGTAGCATTGTTATTCTGAATGCATAAAGATAAAACACACTTGAACCACACATTTTGAGTCTGTAGCTTATGCCAAGGTCTATGGTGGCACAGCCAGAATAGCTATCTATTTCATTTTTTGTCACTAAGAAAGCTACAAAAAATTCAAAGCTTGATTTTCTCCTTCCTTTCTTTAAGTTGTCAGCAGCACTACAGCTGATGTCAATGGTGTCGCGCCAGTTAAAACTAGGGTGAGAGAGAGGTGAATGAACATCGCAATATATTGTTTCACGCCAAGCTAATAATTTTCTTTTTAGGACTTAGTCCTACAATTTTCCAGCACAGCAACAAAAATCAGTGATACTGTGCCTATGTAATGGTTACTCACAATGGAAAATGAGAATTAGTTTTTCTTTTTCTTTGTAAAACAGTACACAAATCCCTGCAAGCCTGTTTGCTTTCTTTTTGTCCCCAATAACTTTTTCTAATACCAGGAATACAGGTTTTGTTCCATGCTGTTGTCAAACTGGAGTATGCCATCACAAGGACTGGAGGAACAAAGACAGTAGAAGTGGCATC
This sequence comes from Rhabdornis inornatus, assembly GCA_013397075.1. NCBI lineage: Eukaryota > Metazoa > Chordata > Aves > Passeriformes > Rhabdornithidae > Rhabdornis > Rhabdornis inornatus. The sequence goes on from VWZS01001154.1 coordinate 36,771, forward strand.
TTCTACATTCAGGTTTCCTTCTTGATTTTTTGTCTGCTCAAGTGAAAATCTATAAAACTGTTGAATTAAATTTCATGCATTGTTGCCCCCCCAGCTGGTCAGTTAAGGATAAATTAAGTTCAAAGTTTAGTCTCCAATCACAGTGTCCCAGTTTGAAAGACAGGTGTCTGCTAGGGAAAAGCAGGGCCCTCCCTTGAAATCAGCAGGGCCTTCCCTTTGAATTAGTATCCATTTGAAATTAAGGGGCTCTCAGGCAAAGATATGGGGATAGGAATAACAGTTCTTTACTAGTATGTATAACAAGGCAAACAAAGCAACAGCAACTATGGAATTAATAACAAATAGAACAGGAACCCAATTCAGCCCTCTCGGCCACAGGCACTTGCCCCTTGGTGCAGTTCCCGTCATCGCTGGCAGGGGGCGCTGGTGGCTGCTGGTGGGTGGGGCAGGTGCGATGCCCTCCACGCGCCTGCAGGGGGCGCTGTGGCGCAAGCTCGGGGGGCACACGGTAATGGCAGCTGGGCCCAGACGGGAAGGGATGGAAAAGAGAGGCTTTGCTTCACTAATCGTGGGGCAGTGTCAGTCCTGGTGCTCCAGCAGGGCGCTCAGAAACAGCAAACTGAAACAGCAGGGCATCCTAGCAGGGCAGG
>VWZS01001188.1:0-84433 GCA_013397075.1 Rhabdornis inornatus
TGCCCAGGCAGAGCTGTGCCCAGTCAGGGGTGCCTGGCTGTGCCCCCTGCCCCATTCCCTGCTCCCACCCCTGTGCTGAGCAGCTGTTCCCTGCTGGAGAGGAGCCAGCCCTGGCCAGGCAGGGGAGCGGAGCGTGGGGCTTTTATTACCCCGAGTGACCTCATTTCCCAATATTCCCCTTTTCTCGCTGCTAATTGCAGCAGGGCCCATCTTCTCAGCCAAATGGGCACGGCTTCAACCCTGGGGCTGGCTTTCCCATTCCCTTTAATGAGATGGAATCCTCCAGACCTGGGCTGTGGCAGCTGCTCCCTGTCCCGGGGGGTTCCTGGTCCCTGCCTGGGAGGGTCCCACTCGTGCTGGGAAGGTGCCCTCTGCCTCTGTGCCCGGTGAGAGCTCAGTGCACATTGCACACTCTGCACAGCAGCTGCTGGAACCAGCCCCTGGCTGCCAGGGAGTGACCCTGCTCCTCCTGCCTGCCCTGCATCCCACAGCTGCCATTATGGAGCCCTGAGCCCCAGAACTGCGGGGTGGCACCAGGGATGTGCAGGAGCAGAGCTGGTCTGCCACCCTGCTGTCTCCTGGAGGGATTCCCACGGCAGAATGGACCGAGGGAGACCCTGAGGAAGGAGGGAGCCTGACCTGCCCTGTGGCCAAAACATGGCATTTCTGGCCCATCTGGTAACAACCCCCTGTGTCTCTCAGGGAAAATACGAAGAAAGATTCCTGAAGGATGAAACCATCTCCCAGCAGATCAACTCGGTGGAGTCCCTGCCGGAGCTGCACCTCTCCCAGGAGGACAAGAAGCCCGAGCAGCTCCTGCAGAGGAAGCTGGGGGTGAGGAGCAGGCCTCCTTCCAAGCCCACCATTGTCCGGGGGGTCACCTACTACAAAGCCCAGTCCCCCGAGTCGGAGAACGACATCGAGGAGACACGTGAGTTGGGTCTGCAGCCATGCTGGGCATGGTGGCTGCATCCCGCAGCAAAGCCAGTGCCTCATCCCCTGGGAATGTGTGGGAGCAGCAGGGGGAGGTGGGACAGCTGGAGCCTCACGCTGTGCAGCCTTTGAGCTGTGTTTGTGGGGCATGTGGCTTTGTTACTCCGTGGAAAATCCCTGGTAGCTGAGGAAATAGCTCGCTGCTTTGCTTCAAAAGACCCAGCATCAACACCTTTCCAGAAGTAAATGGAGGTTTATGAAATATGCTCGTGTTTCAAATCTGCCTGCCACAGACAAATCTGAAAACTGGAGGGTTGAGCAGTGTTTGCTGTGCTGGGAGGCAGCTCGGAGCTGGGAGCAGGGGCTGAGCCCTCAGGGACCAGCAGGGTGGGCAGCAGGGCACAAAGACAGTAGGGACCATCAGGGTGGACAGTAGGGCACAAGGACAAAGGGACCAGCAGGGTGGGCAGCAGGGCACAAGGACAATAGGGACCAGCAAAGTGGACAGCAGGGCACAAAGACAGTAGGGACCATCAGGGTGGACAGCAGGGCACAAGGACAAAGGGACCAGCAGGGTGGGCAGCAGGGCACAAGGACAATGCCCTCTCTGTGCAGACTGGCTCAGCATCCAGCCCTGCCCTGGGGGTTTGTGAGCTCCTGGAGATGATGAGGAGGAGCAAGGGGTGCCCCTACTGGCTGGGGAACCCCAGTGATGCCCTGGCTGAGGCATCTGCTGTGGCATCCTTGGTTAGGTGATGGGATCAGGGTGGGATTGCAGCTGGGTGTCCATCCTGCCTGGTCTCTGGAGGTGAGGGAAAAATGGATCTCCATCAGCTCCAGCCTGGCATGAGTGGTGGATGTCACTCAGCCCTGGCATGGGCACTGTCAGCCTCTGCAGGGACATGGGGAGGGGACACAGGTGGGTTTGGTCCCAGGCAGCCTGCAGAGGTGGGCAGGGAGCAGCTGGAGGGGCTGTGGGGGCTCACTGCCCTGGCTGTGGGACTGACCCCTGTGCTGTGTTTGGCAGCAGATGAGCTGTTCAGTGGGGACAACACGGTGGACCTGCTGATTGAGGACCAGCTGCTGAGGCCCAGCAGCAGGGCAGGAGAGCTCATGAGGAAACCCTCCCCAGTGGGGTGGCCACCCACCCCTGGCAGTGCTCCCACCACCCTGCCAGTGCCTGTGACAGCCACGGTGTCCCTGTCCCCTGCCACGCCACACCCCAGCACTGTGAGCCAGCTGGCCACTGCCCCAGAGCCTGTGACTACCCCGGCTGGGCTGGCAGAGGAGGGCATCCCACAGCTACCCACAGCCTTGGCCAGCACAGTGGTGGCCACAGCCACAGAGGACTTGCCCACGGCCACCCCCGCTGGAGGCTGGGGTGACACGGAGAGCAGCCCAGGAGCTTGGGTGCAGGCAAACACCCCCGTGACACCGGTCAGCCCTGCCACCCCAAAGGAGGGCCTGGAGGAGGAGGACATCAGGAACATCATTGGTGAGTGCCTGCAGGTCTCCAGCTCTGTGAGGGGGGTGGCTCGTGCCCACAGCACACCTGGGTTTGGTCACAGGTGGGAGGTGTCATGGAGGTGGCAGCTGGGCAGCGCTTCACTGGGGTGCCAGGTTTAATTATTAACTCTGGAACCTACTGAAGTTTCCTCCCACCTTTTGGGGCTGGGCTGGGCAGAGCAAAAAGAGACAAGACCTGAGACAGGCAGCAGCCTCAGCTGGGGCAGTGACATGGCTGAGGCTGGGGGCAGATGTTTGTGGGCAATCCTGCTGCACCAGGGCCAAGGTGGCAGGGGCACCTGCTGGGTGAGCAGGTGGCTGTAGGGGGCTGATGGCTCCAGGGACAGTGTGGCCACTCTGCCTCTGGGCTCAGAAGCCTTTCCCTGCCCACTCAGGGCGCTGCAAGGACACGCTGTCCACCATCTCGGGGCCCACCACCCAGAACACCTACGGGCGCAACGAGGGAGCCTGGATGAAGGATCCCCTGGCACGGGAGGAGCGAATCTACGTCACCAACTACTACTATGGCAACACCTTGGTGGAGTTCAGGAACCTTGACAACTTCAAGCAAGGTGGGTTTGCACCATCTCTGGTACCATGCCAGCCACCACTCAGCTGGTACAAGTGGCATCCTCATTCCTGGGGATGCTGCATCTTGGGTGGGATTATCTCTCTTGGGTGTGGGGGTTACAGAGCGTGGGCCAGCTCAGGCTGTGGCTGGTGGTTTCATGTGTGGGGGTTACAGGGCGTGGGCCAGCTCAGGCTGTGGCTGGTGGTTTCATGTGTGGGGGTTACAGGGCGTGGGCCAGCTCAGGCTGTGGCTGATGGCCAGGGAGGGAGGGCAGGCAGAGCTGGGGGCAGGCGATGCTGCTGGCACGGCCACAGCACAGCGAGGTGTCACAGCCAGGCGTGTCTGCCCTGCAGGTCGCTGGAGCAACTCCTACAAGCTGCCCTACAGCTGGATCGGGACGGGGCACGTGGTGTACAACGGCTCCTTCTACTACAACCGCGCCTTCACGCGCAACATCATCAAGTACGACCTGCGGCAGCGCTACGTGGCCGCCTGGGCCATGCTGCACGACGTGGCCTACGAGGAGGCCACCCCGTGGCGCTGGCGAGGCCACTCGGACGTGGACTTTGCCGTGGACGAGAACGGCCTGTGGGTCATCTACCCGGCCATCAGCTACGAGGGCTCCGGCCAGGAGGTGATCGTGCTGAGCAAGCTCAACGCCGCCGACCTCAGCACGCAGAAGGAGACCACGTGGAGGACGGGGCTGCGCAAGAACTTCTACGGGAACTGCTTCGTCATCTGCGGGGTCCTGTACGCTGTGGACAGCTACAACAAGAGGAACGCCAACATCTCCTACGCCTTCGACACGCACACCAACACGCAGATCATCCCCCGGCTGCTCTTTGAGAACGAGTACGCCTACACCACGCAGATAGACTATAACCCCAAGGACCGCCTGCTCTACGCCTGGGACAATGGCCACCAAGTCACCTACCACGTCATCTTTGCCTACTGAGACCCCCCACCACAGTGGGGCACTGCAAGCCAGGGGCCACCAGCACCTTTTATTATTATTATTTTTATTGTTATTATTGTTATTTTGTACAAATCGAAGAGTAAATGATGGGTTTTGTTTCGAGCTGGTTTTTTATGGCGGATTGTAGATCGATCCCCAGGCCAGAACCACCCCCTTCGTCTTTGCTGTATCCTTCTGATTTTCCTTCCCAGGGGAAGGAGGTTCTCCTTTGGAAGGGCAGGCCCGGCTCTCCTGCCCAGGGAAGAGGAGGACAGAGGATCCTCCTGCCGATGTTTTTAGCTAAAGATGATCAGCAAGCCACTCTGAAGCAGTGCAAAGCTGCACTCACCAGGTCCCAGCGGGATGCTGCCTGTCCTGCTGGAGGAGCTGCACGTCCCATGGGAATGTCCCACCTCTCAGGACCACCTGCCCAGCTGATGGCCAGCAGGCCCCTTGGAGCTCCTGCTGTACAACGGGGCTGCGAGCTCAGCTCCAGCAGCCCCTGGTGCTGGTACTGATGCCCAGGACTGTCCCCTCCAGCCGGGGCTCTGCTCCCTGTGGGCAGCTCTGGGGGCTGGGCACACCCCAGCCCTGACTCACGCCTGGAGGGAGCTGCTGGCAGGAGGGGCATGCTGTAAATACGTGTAGATGGCTTTTGTTTGTTCATTTTGTAACCCAAAGTAGTCCCCCTTGGCATTTGCTGGGCGCTGGGCAGCCTGGGCAGGGGCTGGCAGAACCCTCCCTCCCTGTGCCACTCCATCTCCTCCATCCCCTCTCACTCCCATCCTGCTCCTGGACCATCAGGATCCCTCACAGAGGCACAGCCCTTGCCCTCCTGCCCACCAGCATCTTGTATTTACCTGCTGTCAGTAATAAAGGATCCAGTACCTTCGCAGCTCTTCGGGGCTTTCTTTGGCTCTGGCTCACCCTCTGGGAGCATGAAAAGGCACAGGGTTGTTTTTGGGTGGGTTTGGTCGGTTTGGGGAGAGCCAGCTTACACACCAGGTGGGGACAAACCCCAGAGGGCTTTAGGCTGCTTGGGACTGGCACTGGGGCAGGGGGACAAGGCCATGTCCAGCCCTCATGGGCTCCTCTGCAGGCTCTGGGTGAGCAGCTCGTGTAGGGTGCCCCGTCTCCAGCAGCAGGAAGGGGACAGGGTGGATGTGCCACTGGCAGTGCCAACACTGTGCCAAGCAGAGCCACACTGCAGCCCAAGAGCTGGCAGACCAGGGCAGGTGTTCCAGTAATTTGCCCAAGGAAAACGGTACTAACAAGTACAATAATAAAGTTATTAGTAATAAATAAAAGAAGGTTTTTATTGCCTTCAGTATTAGGGACACAGAGAACAGAATTACACAGGATGAGAGATGCTGTCCATCACCAGAGCCCAGGGGTGCTGGCTGAGGATGTGGTGCTGCAGCAGTCCTGAGCCCCCAGCCCTTCCCAAGGTGCCAGGCTGTGCCAAGCCCAGTGCCCTCCCCAGCCCCCTGGCAGCAAACTCCCCCAGAGCAGCCAGCAGCCCCTGCCCACGGCTACAGGGAGCCGTGTGCCTCTGCCTGGGGCACTGCTGGGGTTTTCACTGCTGCCTGTTGTGAGCTGGCCCACAGTCAGGTGGGGCTGGGCCAGGAAAATGAACTGGTGTGAGCAGAGCCAAGCCCGGCTCCTTCCCAGCAGGGACGGGGACGTGGCAAAGGGCACAGGTCTTGGTGGTGTTGCAAGGCACATTCTTCACAGGGGTGTACTGCTCCCCATCCTCCTCCTCACTGCCGCTGGAGCAGTTTTTGTCTTGCTGCAGCATCGACCTTTATTTCCTAACAGCCACACACATACACCAATAATAATACTACTAATTAATAATTAAAAACCCCACATGAGCCAGTTAGCACTCAGAGCATGAAGGCAGCTGGCTGGCAAGCTGAAGCTCATCATCTTCTGTGTGAACTGCACAGGGGAGAAAAAATAACGTAACAACATGCTGAAGTCATTATGCAAGGCTGATGCTCTGCTGGGGCTCACCCCAGCTGAGCTCTGGTGTGGTACAGCTCCTGAGCCCAGCTCTGGGGCCTGGGGCTCGGCTGAGAGATGTGGGATCAGTGACAGAGCTCACAGACACTCTGGGATGGCAGCAGTTGGCTCCGCCAGTGTTTGGGGTAAATGGGACATTCCCCAGTGCCTGGTGGGTGGCTGTCAGTGCTGGCAGGGCAGGGAGAGTGTGGGGCTGTGTGTGTGACTGGTGTGGAGCTGGCTGTGTGTGACCTGTGTGTGGCTTCAGGAGAAGGTGCTGTGGCTGTGTCCCACGGAACTGAAGCAGCCCCTCTGCCCCAGCAGGACCAGTGCTGCTCCACAGGCTGCTGCTAGCAGTGAAAAGTATTAAATAGCACGCACAAAAAACCCACGCAAACAAAAACCAGGAAGAAAACAAAACAAACAAACTCAAAAACCCCAAACTTTACAAATGCATCTGCTGCATGAAATCACTTCCTTTGGGCCAAGCCTTTAGTGCAGCCTTGTGGGCTGGGGAAGGCAGCAGCAGGACCCTGGAGAGCCAGGCAGGTGTGGGGTGGGCAGTGCCTCAGTGGCAGCCCAGCCCCGGGGCACTGGGGCTGTCCTGCTTGTAGTGCTTTAGGGGTGACTGGGGGTCCCAGCACCCTCCTGGGGGGCTGGGCTGGGGTGGGCTGGGAGGCTGCATGGGCAGGATTTGGGCAGGGAATGGTGAGGACTGGGGCTGCCTGGTCAGGCCCCTATTCCCTCACTGGAGCTGGACACAGCCTCCTCCTGCTGCCCAGGTACACTGCAGGATGTGACCCCAAGTGAGGGTGTCTGCTGCAACGTCTCTGGCTCATCAACCCACCTCTGGCAGCCCAACAGGGACAAAAATGCAGAACAACCCCAGTTCTGGACAGTGCACAAGTGGCAGGGATGGCCCCTGTCCCCCATGCTGTGTGGGGTCCCCAGGACTGTCCCTGGCCAGGAGCCAGCTGAGCTGCACAATCCTGGGCAGGATGGGGCCACTGGGGAGGGTCAGGCCCAGCAATGGGCTCAAGGGGACTGTCCCTGCTGTGCCCACGGGCCAGGAGGCTGTGCCCAGGAGTGCCAGGGAAGGGCTCAGGCTGGCATCAGGACCTGCTGCATGCCGGGTGCTCCCTGTGCTGTCACAGGAGCTACTGCAGGGACTTGACAATGGCCCTGAGGGTGTGGGGGGTCTCTGCGACCGAGGGGGACGAGCTGTAGAAGGGGTGGCTGTGATTCCTGCGCTGCTCCCGCAGGTAGGGAGGGACAGATGAGCTCTTGATGTGCAGGATCCTGGTGTCCATCACCTCGCAGTCAATCTGCATCATCACCTCGTAGTCCTGCCCATTGATCACGTTCTCTGCAAAAGGAAGGATAAAAAAGAACAGGTCAGACCTAGCCCTGCAAGCTAGGGATCCAACAGCACTAAAAGAAGAACTTCCAGGACCTTTTTTTCAGTCTGCAGCAGGAGCTGCAGTGGGGGAACTCCCTTTCTGCAGCTGCACACATGGAGCTCCAGCTCACACAGCAGAGCCCCAGACTGCTCGTGACACCTCAAAGAGCCCAGAGCACACTTAGCCTGTGCAGTCACACCTAGAAATTGATGTCTTTTATTTCCCCTTCTTCATCTGCACATAATTACTGACGGAGTTCGCACTGTGTAACATTTATTACAGAACTGCTGATCTTGAGCCACTAAAGCACAGGAGTGATTGAGGATAAGGTTTATTTAAGAAAGCTGAATGTTTCACTTTCTGTAACCCTCCTGACACTGAGGATCTTGAGGAATTTCTTCACTAATTTATTAATTAAAAAAGCTAAAATGTGATCTCTCAAAAGAATTAACTGTGCCTCATTCCCACCCTGATCTGGCTGTTGTACTGGAGTGATGTAGTGACACTGGGCAAGGCCACTCTCCTGGCAGACCCCTGGACAGAGGAAGAGCCTGGCCAGCACCCCAGTGCAGCCCCAGGCCCCATCTGCTGCCACAGGAGCTTCTGGGCTTGCAGGCTGTGCACATGGCTAGCATCTGCTGCCTGCATTGAAAGGTGGGAGACTATCCCTGCATAGACATCGTGCCCAGGAATGCAAGAGCCCAGATCGGATTTCCAGGCACGACCAATCCCTTCAGAGTCAGGAGTCTGCCACTGGCAGGGTTTCCTTTCTGTGTGAGGAGGATGGAAGATCACCTAATGGAAAGCGTATGGACTGCAGGAATGCAATATACATTACTAATTTTTACTGTTTTCCTGGATTAACTCTGACTCTGGATGACAGCTGACAACCGTGGCCGGACCCTCTTGTATCCCACAGCACCTGCAGAAGCCATCAGATCAACTGTGTCTGCTACAGTAATGAAAAGCAGCAGCAAACCCTTGCTAAGGGGGCTGAGAGCCTGCAAGGGAAATCAAAGCTCCCACCTGCAAGAAATGGAATGGAAAAAGCTCTGTATGTGCCACTGAGGGACTGAAGCCAGGAGCAGCTGTGCAAGTCCCTGTGCCATCGACCCAAGCCCCTGAGAAGCCCCTGATCCCTCCTGGGTGCTGCACTGCTGCTAAAGCCCTGCCATGTGCCCAGCTGGGACCATCCAGAGGCCATCCCTGCAGGTCATCCTTTCTCTGTGCCTCTGGACATGCTTTTGGCTCCCACCCCACAGGCTCAGGACAGTCAGCGGAGGGGCTGGGCTGCCTGTGCCACTCAGGAGAGGGGGCTGGGAAGGGCAGCACAGGGGCACAGAGCCTGGAGCCAGCAAATGGGCACAGATGGGCTGCCTGTGACCCAGCAAGCTGGAAACAGCTCCTCAGCTCTCATGCTGCAGTTGATAGGACCCCAGCTATGTGAAAACAGTGCTCCAAAGCCACAAGTGGGTGAGGTGGGATGGGATGGGATGGTGGCCAGGGCCAGGAAAACGTCCTGGTAATGCAGAGCTTCCCTGCTACAGCAGCCAGCACAGAGGGCTGTCATTAAGGTCTGGGCATTGCACAAGACAGAGGAGAAGAGCAATCCCAAGGGCTGCCCAGGCAAGGCAGGGAGCTGAGCTGTGTGGGTGGCACTGGGGAACCAGCCCAGCCCATTCTGGCCAGCTGGGATCCCACTCCCCCTGTGCTGACACAGCTCCCTCTCAGCCAAGTATGCCAGGATTAAGTAAAACCACAGCTCTGCTACCCCATGGCAAGAGGGACTGTGTGCTCTGAGCCCACCACAGCAGAGAGAGCTGGAGGAGGCTCAGGATGAGCCTCTCTGGCCAGCAGCACACAGGGGATGCCCACCCCCCCACAGGTATTCACAGAAAGTACCCAAATCCTGCCCTCAGCCTGTGAGTTAGCCCAGGAGTTACAGGCATGTTTGAAGCTGGCATCTGATTCTTTCCCATTTTGGGGTGAAGGTACTGAACTGCTGCAGAAAGCCTCTGCAAAGGCTTTGATCTCACTTTGAGCAGGGGGAATGGCTCAATGCCCACCACAGGCATTTCCAGCAGCCTTTCTCATTAGCATTAGCTCCAAACCAACCTAGAAGAGGAGGTGGGATGTTCCCCAAAGACAGCTTGGTGCTGCTGCCAGGCACCTGGACCAGCTTTGTTGTAAGGAGGGGTCTGGAAGTGTGGCAGCCCCGGGACACTCAGCCCAGGGAGGGGCTGGAGCTCTGGAACACCCATGTGATGGTCTCAGCACAACAACAGCAAACGTGAGCTGAGTGCAGCTGGCACAATTCCCTGCTTGGGAAGACTGGCTCACTGTCATTGTAAAAAATGATTCCACACGGCTCCATCCTGAGCTGCAGGCCATTAAATGCTTCAGGATCTGGATGAGGAATAGACAGCATACTTGGAAGATTTCTGGAAGATGCTAAACTGGGGAGATTCCAACCACCTTGGAGTGGCTAGATTGGATGAGACTGCAGTTTTGATAAAAGAGAGAAGCTGTCCAAAATCTTCAGAACACATTTCAACCATGGCCAGAGCTGGAAAACATGAGTAAAAATGGGGCTGGGCAAAAGTACTACAGAAAAACCTTGAGGACTGCAGAGGATCACTGTGGGTAAGCCAGCAGAATGACAGGACTAAAAACAACAGCTCAACTGCAAGAGAAACATATTTAACTCTGACCAAGTTTCTGAGGATAATGAAATACAAGCCCTGGATGAAAGTACCTTGGGGAGATGAGAGCATCTCCATGATGAAGAGTTTTTAAGGCAAGGCTGGAGGAGCAGCTGCCCATCAAGCCCTTGGGTACCAGAGCTCCACGGACACTTGGATTTCCTCCTGGGTCCCTCTGGCCTGTCCTCCTGTGAGCTGCAAGTGCCTGCTCATGACTGGAGCTGTGCTCATCACCTTCCCTGCACCTGGAGCTGTGGGTCCTCCATTGTCTGATCTGATTCTCAGAACAAGCAAATGATTTTGCCTTGTGATTCCTGTGTCAGATCCTTCCAACCCAGCCTTGTCAGGCTTTCTCTCCTTCCCCTCCCATGCAGTACCAACACCTGGAGGCACCACAGGGGCACAGGGCAGGTGTCCAGAGGGGCTGTGCCCAGCCCTGAGCTCACCAGCTGTGTGTGGCTGATCCCTGGAGGGATCGGTGTGTGTAAGCAGTGCTCAGGCAGCCTGCAGTGCCCTGCCTGAGCACACAGCCACCAGCCCTGCCAGCCAGGCACAGGTAGCAGGGTGTCTGTGAAGCAGAGCTGACAGCCCCAGGCTGCTGCCTGGAAGGTCAGTGTGTGTTAAACAGGCTGCCCAGCAGCCCAGAGCAAGGCTGACACAGTGATTCCCAAAGTTTACTGTCTGAATTACCTGTGCCTGATGCTTGGTGGGATTATGTAAGTGAAAACACAGGAAGGGATCTTCTGTAGAGGTGTCTGGATTTATAAATAGATTTATTGCTCCTCTTTGAAGTCAGAACATACAGTTTCTCATACAGTGCAGACTCAGGCTTAAGAAGCCATCCTTGCTGGGCCAAGAGCCTGTGCTGCAGTTAATTATTTGTTAACAGGTTTAAAAGCCATGCCTCAGATGATTGACTCTTTCAAATTGATAGCAAAGGTAATTGTGCCAAGCACTGCTGCTCTGACTGCCCTTCCCCAAAGAGCCTTGCTGGCTCCTGCAGGCTGGACCAAACTCCCAGCACGAATTCCCACGGTCTAGGAACAGAACCCTAATTCCCAGTGCTGCTCTCCCCTGAAAAACAATCATCTTGCAACATCCAACAGATGAAAGCTGAAGTCTGTAGTCCAAACCAAAACCAAAACCAAATAAGGCTGAGGGCATTAATTACTGCTACAAATTACTAAGGATGATGGAAGATTGTCTTCATATTTGAAGCACTAAATTTTTAAAACTGTCTTACTGAAAAGGCCATAAAACCAAAATCCTCCTTTTTCCCTCAGTAGCATGGACATCCATCAATCAGCTGACTGTTGGAATGTCTGTGAGATTGAGCACCTGCTTCTATGGGAGATGCTCTCAGAGAAAGGCACAAGACAGGCAGAGGGCTTGAAAGGCAGGCAGTGAAACTTTTGTTCTACAGTTAGTAAGAACAAAGGGTGACGTCAACTGTCTGCACAGACTTCAACTTTACATATATCATTAGGTTGTTTGGCCCTATCTGTCTTAAAAAAGATGCAATTCTGAGAATTTGTCCTTTCCTACTTACATCTCCCCAAAAAGCTTTGCTGCAGCAAATGGTCATTGTGACAACTGGTGTCTGCAGAGAAACTGAAACAGAACTTCCCTGAAAGGCCACCTGAGCTGTCTGGACTGTTTCAAACACCATGGAAAAGCTTTACAGCTTTCTGAAGGGGCACTCATGCCATAGGTACATTTATAGAGCCTTATTCTACCAGAACTATGAATTTTACCTTACTCTTGGCAATATCACAATGGATTACCAAAAAATACTCTGTGGGACCAATACTCTATTATTCAGTGAGGTCCTCTGTCCTCAGGCCCTTTTCTAAGGCCCCAGCTGCCTTCAAAGCAGATAACCCATGTACCTAGTGGCTGCTTTCTGAGTAGGTGATTTTCAAATAGTCAGAACCTGCCTGGCTTATCTGCTGTGCTAACTGAACACACATTTAAAGTGCTATAAACCACACAGATGTGGACTACATGTCCTTGCTCCTAGTAAGGCACAGGGAGGGCAATCACCTGCTCCATCCTTACTTTAACCACCTTTGTCAATAAGGCTGGAGAACCACCCCCTCCTTGTGGGGGGAGCAGAGGGTGACTGCTATCCATGGAACTAGTTTGACTGATGTCAAAATAAAATCATCCCTGGGTAAGGTGATCCAAACCCACCAACTTAACAAAGCCATCTATGCTGAACTACTATACTTTGCTGAGCTACTCACACCCTGGACTTCACACAACTCATTTTGAAGAGAAACTTTTCAGTCTGTGTCAGCATCAATCTATACTCAGAGCCCCTTCTGCAGGCCCATCTCTCACAGCAGCAGAAGCCAGGGCAGCTTTCAAAGAGCCACTAAGGTGTTCCAGCACCTGGATGCTTTGTGCCAGCTGTGCCAAGCTGCCAATGATGAAGTTCAGCTTTAGGAATGATTTAGCACCGAATCACCCAAACAGTTTTTATTGTAACCTGCCCTGGCCCAATCCAGAGCTTGTGTTTGGGGTAGCAGGGTTCAGAAAGCTGAGCTGCAGGGGCTGAAGGCACCAGCTGCACTCTGGCACTGCTGAAGGGCTGCAGCTGTCCCCACAAATAACTCAGGGGCTCTCTCCACACTGTCACTGCTGCAATCTTCCATCTCATCCCTGTTGAGAAGCCCTGACTGACTACCCACACATCTGGACAGTGTTTCCATCTCAAGGGCTGCTATACACTACCAAATAAGTATATAAATGAAGCAGTGCTGCAGACTAAAAATACGCTCGCTGCAGCAGCGCAGCAGGATTGCTAAAACATTTACACATTGACTTGTTGGGCAGGATTGTTTGAGGAAAGGGAGGAAGTCACAGCGTGACCCAAGTAACTTCCCTTTTAAAAAGTAAATTCCCACTTGGAACTACTTCCAAACAGAGAGGTTGCAGTGGTCTCACCTCTGTGAATTCAGCTGTCCTCAGTCCTGGGCACAGGCTAAGTGGGATCCTGGCATTTCAGTCTCCAGGTCTCCTACCACCCCTCAGACTGTGAGCCTGGCATCTCCAGGAGTACAGAAACACTGGATCCACAGCATCAGAGTGACCCTGACCAGCCATGAGCTGACAGCAAGGAGACAGGGTGTCTCTCCATGCCTAATCCATGGCAGCAGTGGTGTTACCCAAGGTTATCAGGGTTATCCAAGGGAGATATACACAGGCAGGAGAGGTAAGCAGGAAAATCAGAAGGAATGAGCCCTCTGTGGCTTCACAAGTAACCAATGGAGCCACCAGAGAGACTGGCACTGGCTGTGGGTGAGGAGCATCACCTGCCCTTAGCTTACACCAGTGTGGTTTTTGGACAGGTCAGCAGCCCTGTGAGCAATGTGGTCAGTGGCCAACCTGTGCCAGTCGGGGCTTTGCAGGACCTGCTCTAGACTGGGAGGTCTCAGGGAGAGGGAAGGAAAGTTGGCTCTTCCCAGGGACCATTTCTCACCTCCCTTTCCAATCTTCTTTCACGCTGCATCACTTCCCTCTAAGAGAGAGAACATGAGCTGCTGAGAAGATGGCCCAGTGTGCACTTGGTGTGATTGCTCTTGTTTTGGAGAGGGAGCCACTGATCACCTCAGGAAAGGAGGATCAGACTCTCCAGTGTTGATCCTCGCAGGCACTTCATTTAAAACTCCCCCACATGGAGCATTTCTCGGAAAAACAGAGACATTTCTGACAGCTCTGGCTGTGCATATGTGTGCTGTTGGCAGGGCAGCATTGCTGCAGGATGACCATATTTAAAATCTAACCAGCTGTGCCAATGCTAACGACAAGAGGCAAAAACCCAAAGAGAAAACAAAGACAAGGGTAAGGAGCTCTGCTGCACAGAAAACTCTTGGGAGTGAAGGGAAGAGGCTGGAGGAAGAGCAATGCTCGCAGCCAGAACCATCCCATGCCCACTTGGGAGGCACTCAAAGGATAAACAAACTTCCCACACTGCCTGCAGATCCAGACCTACTCACTTTACAAGACATAAACTGCACACAGGAGAGCAGCCTGGAAAGGCATTCCAGTAAAGGCTTCTTTCGAGAAGCAGGGCTGGGGGGCTTGTCCCAGAACCAGGGCACTGCTGCCTGTGAGTGCAGCAGGGACTGGAGCCAGGGCATGGCCCCAGCACAGACCTGTGTGTGACCCCACTGGAGCAGCCCCCTCACTGCAGAATGACACCAGCTGTTTGCACCTTTTAGGGACACACTAACCCATGAGTGAGCCTGCTCTCTTGCTTCCTTTCAGCAAGTCTCAAAGAACCATCTTTGCCCAGGTTTCTGAACCCTCAGCATGTAACTGTGCTGCAGATCCCACTCTGACCCTCACCCACTCCCTCTGGGGCCTCCAGGGGAGCACTGAGGATGGGCACCGAGGATGGGCACTGAGGATGGGCACTGAGGATGGGCACTGAGGATGGGCACTGAGGATGGGCACTGAGGATGGGCACTGAGGATGGGCACTGAGGATGGGCACTGAGGATGGGCACTGAGGATGGGCACTGAGGATGGGCACTGAGGATGGGCACTGAGGATGGGCACTGAGGATGGGCACTGAGGATGGGCACTGAGGATGGGCACTGAGGATGGGCACTGAGGATGGGCACTGAGGATGGGCACTGAGGATGGGCACTGAGGATGGGCACTGAGGATGGGCACTGAGGATGGGCACTGAGGATGGGCACTGAGGATGGGCACTGAGGATGGGCACTGAGGATGGGCACTGAGGATGGGCACTGAGGATGGGCACTGAGGATGGGCACTGAGGATGGGCACTGAGGATGGGCACTGAGGATGGGCACTGAGGATGGGCACTGAGGATGGGCACTGAGGATGGGCACTGAGGATGGGCACTGAGGATGGGCACTGAGGATGGGCACTGAGGATGGGCACTGAGGATGGGCACTGAGGATGGGCACTGAGGATGGGCACTGAGGATGGGCACTGAGGATGGGCACTGAGGATGGGCACTGAGGATGGGCACTGAGGATGGGCACTGAGGATGGGCACTGAGGATGGGCACTGAGGATGGGCACTGAGGATGGGCACTGAGGATGGGCACTGAGGATGGGCACTGAGGATGGGCACTGAGGATGGGCACTGAGGATGGGCACTGAGGATGGGCACTGAGGATGGGCACTGAGGATGGGCACTGAGGATGGGCAGTGAGGATGGGCACTAAGGATGGGCACTGTGGATGGGCACTGAGGATGGGCACTGAGGATGAGCACTGAGGATGGACACTGAGGTGGTCACTGAGGATGGGCACTGAGGATGAGCACTGAGGATGGGCACTAAGGATGGGCTCTCCCCTGCAGGAGCTGTGCTCTCTTCCCAGGCTGCTGCACGTGCCAGGACACACTCAGTGCTCACAGATTCTGCCAACTGGTGCAAAACTGACACTTTGGTTGTAGCTGTTTTTTAAAGTTTGCCTTATTTGTCACCTGCCATTCTCCTGATATTTACAGAGCGTCAGTGTTTAACACCAGGACAAGAACACTTTACTCTTCCTTCAGCAGTGCTGTCTTCCACTTCAAGTGCTCCTTTACACCTTGGTCCTTCACAGGCACAAGAGATTCCCTGGCAGGCTTCCTCTGAAAAATATTTTTGCTATTTTTTTTATGCCTCAGGCATGCTGTTGCTCAGTATCTTTTTCTGGCTTAACTTCTTATGGTTTGACATTTAGTCTGCCAGAAATTATCCTCCTTTTTTTTTTTCCTATTCCCTCATTTGGCTACAATGTCCATTGTTTAAAAGATATCTTCTTACTTCTATGAATTGACTTTAATGTGTTACTTAAGCCCATTGGATTTTTTAGTGTTCTTTTAAAGATTTTCGCTTTTAACCTTTAATCAATCTTCATTTGCCAGCATTTTAACCCCCCCTAGTTTTTCCTTTCATGTTCTCCTATTTTATTTAGCCCTTACCTTTGAACTGTGGCATTTCAAGTTGCAGGGACTTACTGATAAAATTAATTTAACTACTGGAATTTTCAAGAGGCAGCATGATGTTTTCATTGACATGGACCTTGCCTGTCACCCAGTATCACCTGTATCCTGGTGTTAAAGTGTGTCACTGATTTAAGACTGAAGGCTGGTATTTCCTTACAGCTGAAATGTCTTTACAGTTTGGACAGTATCCAAAGAGTGAGCTGAATTTTCCACCTGTCTCACTTGGACACATAAAGTTACCTCATTTATTTGGACACTGCAATCAGCTCTTGATCACAGGAGAGGATTTTTAACAGCATCTTCTGTGTGTGTGGGGTGAGCACTCTCCTCCACAGGAGCCTCTGTGATTCAGAGCTGTGTCAGTGAATGATGAAAGCACTGTCTGAACGCAGGGTGCTAATAAAGACAGACAGTGCAAACATTTCTGTCTCCCACTACAGCAACAGCAGATTTACAGCTTTAATGTGTGAGCCCTGCTCTCAAGAAGGGCTCCTCCTTTCCCACAAGAGGGGCAGCTGGGGCTGGCAGTCACTTCTCCATCCACATTCACCCAGAGGGTGTCTGTGCTGGACAGGGATATGGCACAGCCTCTTCCTCTGGAGCTGCTACAGGCTCAGGCAGGATGCAGGCAGATCATTTACTTAATCAAGTGGGGAATGAGCAAAAGTGTCCTTCAGGAGCTCAGCATGTGTTTTTCAAACACTTTGCAAGCCCACAGGATGCCCAGGAAGCAGAGCAGGAAGCACCAGGGGTGAGGTGGGCTGTGTGAAGAGGTGAGGAAGTGCAGCCTGGAGCACAGAGCCAGATCTGAGGAGCAGGGAAAAGCCTCCCAGCCCTGCTGGCAGGAGTGTCCTTAGGGACTGACCCAAACACTCCAACAGGCCCTCTCACACTGCTGTGTTTTCACCAGGCCCTAGGTTTACTCCAGTGATGTCCTAAGACAGAACTCATAAATGTGAACCTCCTCCACCAGCTCTGTTGCAGCTTTTCATGTTTTTATGGGCTGAGCTCATTATGGATAATTATGCTTCAGATCACTGCAGAAATAAAGAGCTACCAGAGTTGGCCTGTGCATCACAAACATAAAACTGTTTGCCACCTATAACTTCACACCAAGAGGAATTATATAATCCTGAATTTACAACATTTGAAGATAGATTAAGGCAGATTGGCTGGGCTGGAGGCTGGAATTACAACATGCTTCAATAGTAAACTCACAGATTGGGGTGAAAGTTCCCTCTTTGCTTTTTTCACAGCGTTTCACAGTGCTCTCTGTGAACCCTGGGAGAGCACACATCCAGGGCAGCATCAGCATCCAGGGCTGACAAACACCCAGCAGACACACACAGCCTCAGTTCAAACCAACTCTGCAGTTCCACACTGCCAGCCTATGGCACGGCTTCTTTCTAATTATACTGTGAATTGTGCACAAGTGTGTCATTCCTATGGAAAAACCAACCTGCTGTAATAACTCAACACTGGCATTGGAAATACACAGTATGAAGTCCAATTAATCTATGAGTAATTCTCTGCCCCCTAGGCGAATGGCACATTCCCAGCAAAATGCCATCTGCAGCATCTGGAGCATGTCTGCTCCAGCCAAACCCAGGAGATACTCTTCTCTGTATTAATTAAGGGGCAAAAGGCACTGAAGATCCTCTGAAATAACCTTCCTGTTATTTCCAATGCATAAAAATAGATTACTCATTTAGCAATTTAGGTAAACAGCTCGTTATGAAAAGTCATTAGGGAATAAGCTTTCATGATTTCATTTCTTGATCGTTTCCTGTCTAAATAAATAAACATGAACTCAAGTGACACAGATTCCATTACTTTTGTGCACAAATTCTTGAATGATTTCTTTCATACTTTTTTGAATAATTTAATCTCCTCCTTTCTGTCAAAGACAACATACTAACAAACATGACTAGGGAGAGCAAAGTCTTTCAAAGGTAACAAAAGCTGTTGAAAACTTCTATTTAAGGTTTAATCTAAGCAATGAGCAATTCTGATTCAAAGAAGTTTGAGAGAATATTTTGTTTTGACAAACTGCACTTGCACATAACTTTGAGACCAGAAATGTGAATAGCAGCATCTTACAAGGTTACTAAAATCTGCTGTTAAAATTCCTTGTCAAACAATGTTCTGTCACCATTTCCATCCTGACCTCTGCAGCACAGCTTTACATGAGCATGGGAGCAGAAGTACAAGTCTGACATTGGCAGATCCTCCTAATGCCAGGAGCAGCACAGGAAATGCTGCTGTCCATGGATGCACACAGGACTCTGCAGGCTCTCCTCTGTCCCAGCCCAGGCTCAGACATCAGCTGCTGCACTGAGGTCTGACCACAGCTCTGATTCTTCCCTACTTCACCAAATTTTATTCCTCAACTGGTAGCTCAAGAACAAAAGAATGGCAGTTTCAGAACTGGAATGACAGCACTGGAGACGTTCTCGGATGCACTTCCCTACATCCTGTTTAGAGAACTTGATGGACTATCAGTGACTTTACCAAAAAACCTCAGCAGTCACTCTTCCTCCATCTCCCATCCAGGTTCTAATCCCAACATGCACAACTTCCAGAGCTTTCTGGTCATCCACTGCAGCTTGTGAGGCTGTGCTGAGTTCTCAGCACTTTCTGCTAAATGCACTAAGAAGCAGGAACACCAAGGGAAGTATCTCTGCAGCTCAGGCTTGTGCAGCCAAGAGATGTGTCCTTTATACCTGGTAGAGTGGCATGAGCTTCCCAGCCTGGTGCCCAGGACAGCAGCTGTGACAGGGACCCATGGGCATCAGGACAGGGGGAACAATGAAGGACAAGAACTATGGATAGCAGGGACCATCACCCTCCTGAAACCACTCTGGAGCTACCCAAACAGAGAGAGAGGCCTCCCAAAATGTCCATCAGCAACCTTCAGAGAAGGCAGCTGCTGTTCAGTCAGGTATGTATTGTTTTAGACTTTCCTCAATGACTGACTATGAATTCTGTTTCTTGCTCTGAAAAAAAGGAAACAGCATCTTCTGTTTGCTTGACCCTGAAAGGCAGAGGAAGTTGAAGACTTTATTTATTCAACCCTAAGACATGGGAACTTACAGACCATTGTCACTTCCCAAAGAGCTTTTGTTTTTATTTTCCTCCTCAGCCTGTGTGGGTTCTGTTTGCCTTACAGATTTTTCACAGACAGTTTGCTACCAGCCTGGGACATCTGTGACTTGCCTGCACATGGCTGTCAGCTGAAAGGAGGTTCTTTGTAGTTGCATGCAAATAATCATTCTGTTTGATGGCAGAAATCGCTGCAGTTTTGATCAAAAAGCCTTACCACTGGATTTGTTTTCCACCTTTTTAATTAGAACTGTATTATTTCAGAGCACTTTTGAAGTCTGTTACATCAGTACAATGATGGATGGCAAGAAGGAAAGCTGATGGAACTGGTCAGGAATCACAAGTTGGCCAACACAACAGAGCACATGGACTCTGCTGAAGTCACCACTCCATTCCATTTCTGCCTTTGGAAGATTATTTTGCTGTTGGATTTCATGACAGAAAGCAATCTTTAGGAGAAGAGGGCTCTTTAAGAACCCAGAAACACAGAGGTTATCAAGGGTCAGGCACACAGACAGCTTTCTCAAAGGCAGACTGGGCTACATCAGACTAAGGACCTATCCAGAATATTTGTAAAAAATTTATAACTCTCTCTCTGTCGCAGCTAATTCCAAGAAAACGAGC
Source organism: Rhabdornis inornatus (assembly GCA_013397075.1). Classification (NCBI taxonomy): domain Eukaryota; kingdom Metazoa; phylum Chordata; class Aves; order Passeriformes; family Rhabdornithidae; genus Rhabdornis; species Rhabdornis inornatus. Next base: position 19,772 of record VWZS01001188.1, read on the forward strand.
CTTAGATTTCACCAGGGCTTTCTCATCAGATGTCTCACCTTTGTTTTGGCCTAGAGCACAGACACCAACCCTCAGTTTAACGAGAGTGAATGATGGAAAGACTCCCATGCAAGGAACTGTTTTGCACAGGGATCCTAAGAAGAACAAAGGACTTTTTGGTCTTTGTGCTGCTGCTAAGGCCACCAGTACTGCTGGTGAGTCCACACCTGCACAGACACTTGGACTGCTCCTACCAAGAGCAAGTGCAAACTGTGGGAGTTCCTCAGCTAATCCCAGGGAGCTGCAGACACAGCAGCCTTGTGCTCAGGGTGGGGAGAGTGCTCAGCTATGCTGCTCTCTATAGGTTACTTGGATCTAAAGTAACCCACTGCAGCTAAATAAATAGAGGGCTAATGGCAGATGGTTCCACTTAAACTTCAAGAAAGGCACCGCCTATATGTCAATTTGGAATTGGTGTAGGGAGCCAACAACATTCTGAACTACAATAAAAGCAAATTTAGGAATGAAACCTACTGGAGACTTAAGTGGTCTCAAGTGCATAGTTAGATTTCTAAAATAATAGCTGCAATCCAGCATAACAAACATGACTTGCTTGAAAACAAAAGCCTGAGTTTAACTCTAGATTGCAGTTCATTTTCATTCCCATGAGAAACTACAAGATATTTCTTCTTGGAGTTACTTCTCAGGAAGGCACACCAATGGTGCCTCCAAAACCATGTAGAGTGGGACTAGGACTCCCCAGTTCTGCTTTTTTCCTTCCAGGCTTCCCAGTGCTGAGGTCCTTAGGTACCACCAGGCAGATTTTCTGTGAGTATTGCACGTGTTCACAAATGCTGGGCAGGAATGGAATTGGGCATGGCTGGCTACAGGGCCAAGGGCAGAGCTGTACCACAGGGTACAGCAGGGACACGGCACAAGGGCCAAGGGCTGCCAGAGCATCTGGGGAGCCAGAAAAGGAAGAGCTGCCACCAATCATTGGCTGTGAACAGGGGGATGGCCCAGAAAGCTTGGAAAAGGGATATGACCAGGTGGAAAGAAGGAAAAGGGAGTAAGAGGTGGAGGAATAACATGTACCAATGTATAACAAGTTCCTATACTTAAAAAAAATTAACCATATTTAACATATCAAACATATTTAAATAGGGAAATATGTTCCTGTGCACCTGCACAATGAGGATCTGGTTCTATCCTAATGCTCTGCGAGGGGCATGGGTGATTCAGGCTGACTGTGAGAAGGAGCATCTGGCACAATGTTACAAGGTAATGGCTGTTTTTACTCTTTTCCAGCACAGAGAAACTGAATACCTGAAAGCAAGTTCTTATCTGGAAAATTAATACCAAACTGCTGTTGCCTTGTACAAGATCTTCTTTTAACTTCCATCTTATTGACTGCATACATGTGCATGTGCACATCAATTACAAGACTGTCTGTTGATATTTGCCACTACCTCACAGCACAGGGACTGCCACTTTCCTCCCAGAAAAACTCCTCAGGCTGTAACCTTGGCTCTGCTTTGTACACTGGTGAAAACTGCCAGGTCAGTCCTGCAGAGCCATGTCAGGAACCACCACGCAGAGCCATGCAGGACAGCAGTGGACAGCTCATTCCACTCTGTACTCATTGTCCATACTGTTCTCTGCCCCTGCAGCCATGGGGGGAATGGCTCAAGCCAGCTAAAGGCAGTCTCTAGTGGAACTCAGAAGGCACCAGAACAATCAAAGTGACCAGGAAAGGGTGGCTTCCCTGCTGGGAAAGGACTGTCCAAGTAGTTCAAAGGGTTGGTTCTCAACTGCTCTGTCAGGTATTTCACCTTTGGAAACTGCCATGGGTAGGCTTTAGTACACAGAAAAAGACTCCACAGAAACAAGTGATGGAGGTCTGAAAAAGCTTCAAAACAAAGCTCCCTTCACTTGCTTTCCTGCCATCTCCTCTGCCAGGGCTGTGGCAGTAAAAAGGAAGGGTAAGGAAGTGGCACTAGAAAAGTTTCCCTCTTGCACAGAGATCTGGCTGAGGCACAAGGAAAGAGGGGACAAGTTCTTTCACTGAAAGTTTTCCCAATTTCTCCTAAGGAGGCTCATCCTTCTCCAGCAGCCAACTCTCTGCAGGTGCACAGAGAATGAAGGTGGGCTTAAAAGAACAGCTGGGAGGAAAGCTTTTTTGTCAGTTAACTCCAGATGCTCACGCAGATCATCTCCGGTCCCCTCAGAGGCAGAACAGGGTGGAGAAGCAAAGTTCTCAAAGGACAGAATGGGTTCTTCTCCATGTAAAACATTTTAGGGAATTATTTCCTATAGTTTACCAATAATAAAATTAAAAATCAAGCCAAGTTACCTACTGGCCCTTGTGTGTCTTGTAACTTTTCTCCCAACACCTGGCTGGGTGTTTGACGCTGTTGTTTACTTAATGCTATTCTCGTGTCTCATCTGTTTCGACATCTCTGCCCAAATCCCTGGACATTTTTTTTTTATTTCCTGGATTATGCTGATGTTCCAAAGAAAAAATCCCGAAGAACTGATGAAAATATAATTTCACAATGTTTCATTACTTATGGGTAAGATTTGTCACTGGAGCCTGATGCGTATTTTCCAAATTATATTTACTTCAACAAATGAAAAGTTATTTCAAGTAAAAACAGGACTCAATAAAATGTTAAGAAGAAATAATTTGTAATTGAGAAATAGTGTTTGTACTTCAGTGATAAAGTGCCCACTTGCATGTGATAATTCAGGTCAGCCAGAAAAGGATTTTTGTAACAGACATAAAAAGGGAGTTTCAGGCAGATAAATGCCAAAAATAATTCTGATACATCTAATAAAAATTCCCCTAGGACTGCTGTACAGATTATCACACTCAGCTGTACTGCATGGGAAAGTGCAATTATCAAAATGCCGAAAGCCTGAACTGATTCTTTTTTTTCTTAGTTTATGGAAATTCGCATCAGCAGATAATGCTTTCGGCATGCTGGGATTTAACAATAACATTTGAGTTCATGATTCACATGTACTGTAAAACACAGATGTTTTAAAAAAGTATTATGTGCACAGTTGCTCAGAAAGTAAAGTTTACACTGCTCCAGGGTTCTCAATGCATTTGATGAGGGTGGCAGCGACCCTGTGTCCCAAACACGTCCTAACTTGGCAATTCCTCCCCATGTGAATCCAGGATACATTTGTGCAGGTCATGTCCTGTCTCTCATGCGGGGCTGAAATGCTGACCCAGAACATTTCTGTGCACTAATAAGCCCGTGCCCCAGTGCAAAGCTGTTTTCTCTGCTGTCCTGCAGCACTGTAATGTGATGATTATTAATCCTGAGCAGGCAGTGCTGAGAGGTCCCACTCACACTGAGTGTTGTATAACAGTGTGGTAAACAGCTGGGGAGGGCCAGGGAAGGCACTCAGCATCCCAACAAACCAGCAGGGCCAAGGAATTTGCCCTGCTAAGCAGGCGTAGGAGGAACCCAAATGAGGAGATGAGGACAGTCCCCATGGGCCACTAAGCCAGAGAAGTTCAGTGCCATCCATGTAACCCTTAACCAGCTGGGTACAAACCACCAGGACTGGATGGCACCTCCCTGTCCCTGATGGAGCCAGAATGCACAACTGCTGGCCAAGTGCCACCCCTCCCCACAGTCTGGGTGACCAAGCACAGGGGATTTGCCAGTGCTCCTGCTCCAACAGAGACCCTGGCAGCCAAACCCCAGTAATGATCAGTTTGATTTCTTCTGCAAAGCTGTAATGACAGACACTCAGCCCAAGCTTGCTCTCCATGTACAAGTCAGGCACATCTCTTTGAAACTGCTCTCTCACAGTTCCCTTTCTTCTCTTGCACTTACCATTGATGTTTACAGCTGGCAGCACTATAGACATCTTTGGTCTCCTGGTCTTGTTGTGTGTGGTGGCTGGCAGTAACAGGTGGTCCTGGAAAACAGCAGAGAATATGTGTTAAATCTGCTCTCAGAACAGTTAAATCTGTTTCTCAGAGACCTGGGAAAATGCCTCTCCATTCTCTCTTACTGGCATTCCACACTGAACTGTTTACAACAGCTCAGAAAATTCATATTGCTGAGGGAGTCTTCCAAAAGTCACAGCAATTGCTCATGCTGTGTAACCAAGAAGAAATCCCTGTTGCATGCAGCAGAATATGAAAAAGCCTTGATCATGTGGAAAGAGATGGAAACTACTATTAAGCCCTCATTCAACAGAGTGCTTATGTATATGATTAAAGTAATTTAACTTGACTTCAGTGATATTTAAACATATGGTTAAGGACCTTGCTGAATTGAAGCTTTTACTTGCACAGCTGTTTACTCTCTATGTAAGTTGTCTCGCTGTCTCAGTGAAGCTCTGCACCACACACCTTGAGCAGCAGGACTGCATTTAAAAGCTCTGGTCCAGGCATCTCCCATATTATGAAGCCAGTCTGGTGCTCTCCTTTCAAGCTTTCCCATGCTTTTCCCATACAAACATCTCATACTTTTGGGCAAGGTTATCTTTTTGGCAAACTGAATTAGATTTCCTTCAGGACATGTTAATTTATTAATGTCAGGCTAACTGTAATTCTGCCATTTGAAAATATAAACACTACAGTGTTATGTGTAAGACTTGGGGAACTGAGTTACACACAAAGTTAGGTGTTAAATGTATCAAGATATTCTGTAGACACATTGCAGAAATATCACTTTCTTTCTCTTTTTTTCCCATCAAAAACTTCCCCCCCCAAAACACCAAATGACTGACCATGAGAAGAAAACATTACTTAAATAAATGTCTGCAAAAACATCTGGGTACCAAAATTATAAAACCACTCTGGTGTAATTCTCAGATTACATATGCAATTCCCATTTCACTTTTGAACCGCTTAAGATTAAGACAACATTCACTAAGACAATGAACCTTACATAAAAACTGTTCTTGAAACCCAACGTTCCCAAAGGAACAGGCCAAAGATAAGATGTCCATTAAATGACATTTTCTAACAGTGCCCTTGTCATGATTTGATGACTATTTTTAGCAGAGCTTAAAAAAATGCTTATACTGTGTGTTCTTTTTTTCTTTTTCAATGCTTCTGAGAGTCCATCATTACCTACCTAACCACAAGTACTGCTCAGATGATCACCTGAGAGTCATTACAAGTAGCAACTGCTCTTTGCTAACCTATCTGAAGACTGGAGCATTAATTTCTGCTGCCTTATAATGGCACCTCTATTTACTGGACGTATAAATTGTATTAAGAGCTACCACAAGGACTTTACAGTTGCATTCAGACGTGTTTTGGAGCTCCCAGTGATCCAACACCAACTCCGGAGAACACAGGCCAACAAAAAGCTCTAAACCCAGACTGCCACCAGGAGCTAATGTGCAAGATGAACACATTGGCTGGAAGCTGCCTATGTATGAAGAGACATTTTACAGATCTGGAATTGGTGAAATTTATCCATCTCTCTAATCATCTTTATCCTTCATATGCATTGTGGCCATCAGTGCAAACTTGCAAGGTTACCTAACTACCCTCATTCTTCACTGAAGTTGAAGGGTATGCTGTAGAATATCAGATATTTTTACCACAGTTAGCCACCCACAACTTTCTCAGGCTCAAAAGTCTTCAAGTAGTCCAAACCTTTTATTTGAAAGCAGTACATAATTAATTCTATGCCACAGAAATGAGTGTACAGATGAACGATTTGGAAGATATCAGACATTTAGAAGCATTGTTTGAATGTGTCTCTAACATGTCCTGTGCTGTTCTGAAGGATGCTGAACTGCATCCCAGAGGGGGCTGTGACACTGTCACTCATCTCTAATTTTAAATAGTAGACAAAAAAAAATCTAAATTAAAATACTGTTTGTGATATTAACACATGGCATAAAACTGAAAATGAATAAAAGCATATTTTGCAAGTCAGCATCTGGCTCAGGAACATGAGTGTCAACCCGAGGCAGAATAAATCAGAACTATTACCCAACAACAGATGGCCTTGGCTTGGAGCAGGAGCTGCACTTAAGATGACAGTTTAAACAGACAAAGCAGACCTGAGACTGCTGGCAGAATGACTGGAAAAATATCAGCCTGGAAAGAATATTCCAAATGAGACCCTTGCTTCAGCACTCTCATTTTGCTTTTGATCATCTCTGCAGTTCTGTGATACTGCAGCCAGATGAGATGGACAGACAGATAAATATAGACACAGATACTACAAATCCAGTCACCAACACCTTACCTTAATTCAGCAAGTCTCAACAACACATGGGACTGACATAAGGATTCTGAGGTTTCTTGCATATCAGATCAGTGTTATCAGGGCTCTAGCAGGGATAAAGCTTGAGAGCCTCATGTATCTCTAACCCCACAGCCAAATGGCAATAGAAATCCTGTTCCACTGTGCTAGAATATTCCAAAAGTCCTGCTGCTCCTGCAGCTTCAGCCTCAGTCTCATGACGTGTGGTTTGTACCCAAAGTCCCTCCCCCCTAGATGCATGAAAATATGGAGACATTTTAGCTTTCATTTCCATTTTTTTGTTAAAAATTGGTTTTAACTCTCACAGTTTTAAGGATGTAAACAAAACATCATCACTGCATACCATGAGGTTTCATTAAACAGAGAAAAAAATGCTAGGCATGGCTCTTTTTGATTTCATTTTGTTTCTTAAACTATCACCATCACTTCTAAGCTGGACTCTTGGCTTTTAAATTAACAAACTGGCCATATTATATTGCCTGTTTTGGCTTTTGCAATGCACCTCCTCCATCCCTGCTTCACTGTGTGACAGAAACACACAGGAATTAACCCTCACAGTGTGCCCACGATGGAGGAAAACACTGCAGGCAATGTTTGGAGGAGAGGGGCACACATTTAGGGGAAGCCTGTGTGACAGGGACACAAAGGAGAGAATTCCAGCCCCACAAGGCTCTGCACTCCCAGCAGGAGCTGTCCTTCCTCTTGTCCCAGGGGTTTCTGTCTGTCAAATCAATTCCCTCAGATTTTTCTTACCTTCTCAGCTGTTGTGCTTAGGTATGGAGAAGTGTTTTTCAAAAGGCTTTTCTGAGGTCCTAATTAAGGACACTTGACTGAGATGTGCTTTGCTGCAGCACACTCAGCACATCTCCCTGTGTGCACCCTGCTGGTCCTGCCCAGCCTCAGACCCTTCCCAGGGCTTGGAGCACAGACCCTGCAAAGCACAGATGTGATCCATGGAGCCAAGGCTCAGGAACACAGCCCCCAGCCCACAAAGACTTTGCCAAGATGTCCCAATGAACCCTGCTGATCGTTACAAGACCCATCTCTGGCACACCAAGGATAACCTTTTGTAAAAACAAGTGACATTTGCTGCTTTACAGCAATAAAAGCTCCGAGGAGACTGGATTAAAATACCAAAGGAAAACTTTAATGTGCTGTTCTGGTAATTTGCCTTGATGAGGAGATTTGATCTTTCCCATTGCCTTGGAGACCAGCTCTGTGCTAAACTATTGCAACCAACAAAGGCAGCTGCCAGAGCAGAGGGGGCAGCAGGAGCCAGGCATGCCAAAGGGCACTCTGTGTGTCCAGCAGCTTCCCAGGGCTTCTCACAGCAAACAAACACTGGAGCTGGGCATTTCTTCATCTCTGTTTATGACTAAGAAGTCTCCCAGGGAACTGTGTGCCTCAACCTCTTTCAGGCTGAATCTTCCTGCTGTGGTTGCAGGACCACAGCACAGCTGCTGCTGCCCCTCATCTCACTGTTCTTCTTTCATGGCACAACTCTTGGCAGTGCTCAACACCTCCTGACAGCTTAAAAACCTCATCTGTTCACTCTCTGACCACACCTAATGAGTGATCTCAAGATGGAGCAGAGAGAAAACAAGTGTGCTTTTTTGATCATATAAAAATTGTGCACCAAATCCATGCACGGTCTTTCAACTCTTATTTTTTCTGAACATCTTCAGGATTTTGAGTCTGACATGACACTGAACCTTCTTTCCAGGTATGCTTTTGACAACACAAATAATGTGCAATAAAAATGTGCTCTCCCAGGCCCAAAATACTGCATGTCACTTCAGAGTACAAATACTCCAAGAAGCTAGACTTCTTAAACCCCTGGGTTGACAGAGCCCCTGAGCCAGCTTTTTCTTCCACAAACCACAGATTTCACACTTTTTAAAAACGTCAGGATCGTTGTTTCAGGCTTTTTGCTGCTGCCAGAGGTGTGATGTGTCTGTCCTGTTCTCCTACCCAGGGCAGTGACCTGGCCCTGAGCAGCATCCCAGCCTTTGGCACACAACTGCTGGCCAAGCAATGGTACCTGAGAACTCCATTCCCAGGAATGCAGGGCTGGATGCCAGCAGCTCTCTGAATTCAAAAGGAGCTGTTCCCTAGGGAGGAGAACTCACCAACGCACACTCAGAGCCAAGGGCTGATTGTCACCTACCCCAGCAGCTCCCAAAGCACAGAGCACAGATCAGGATGGAAATGGGAGCCAGGCCTCTGCCAGCTCAAAAAGGATGTGCATGCAAGTTTACAAATTTGTAGAGGAAATGGCTGTGTAATTTCATTATTGATTCTTCTGGGGGATGGCAACCACATGGTGCCCTGAGGTTACACCACACTGGATGCAGCACTGGTCCATCTGAAAATGCCAAAGTTCCTGAAACACTGCCTTCAACACCAGTGGACGTTAGGGCACAAATGCAGAGGGGAGGCTGCCTCTGAGAACATTTCTGACCCTTGTATCTGAAAAGCAGGGGGTTGTTTTTGAGAATAGGAAAAAAAAAAAAGAGAGGAAACCAATTGAAACCTCTACACAAACTGTGACTCATAGCCACCACTCCTGCTCATCACACCAGGAACTCAGTAAAGCTTGTTTTTAAAGTTGGTGTGTTGAGGTTTTTTGTTTAGTTGGTTTCTGAGGCTTTTGTTAAAGGTAGACCGTAGAAATCCAAGGAGATTTACCCAGCTCATCATGGATCCTTACAGGGAATCCATGACAGGAAGAGTATGGGAGCAGGTGAAGAATGGGATAATGACTGCAAGGAAGCCACAGAAAACTCACAATGAAATTTCACAAGGTATCAGACTCTCTGCAGCCCACCCTGAGAGCAGCTTTAGCACTGTGAGTTTAGCAATGCCATCTAACTGAATTTGAGATTGTACCACTTGTGCCTATGTTAACTGTGACATTAGCCAGCACACATTAACACAGTTTGAGTTTGCTGCACACTTAAAGAAGAGAGCTTGTAATTGAGAATTCAATCCCTAATCATAGTGTCTAATTATTTTTCTAGGTTTTAAGCCTGTTTTGAGGGATGGGGAGAAGATTGGCCCAGAAGAAGAAAGCTCCAAAAAGCAATGGGAACAGAGATTCTTTTTCTGCTTTCATTTTTGCCAAAATTGCTCCTTTCCACCCCAGTGCTGTTTCAATCCCAGTGTTTCTGTGCACAGGTGGTTTTTACAGCCTATACTGTGCACACAGTGATGGAATGAAGTGATGAGATATGATTTTTATTTAAGTGTTTTACCAGAAATAGCTCCATCCCACAGTCAATAAAATGTCCTCTAGTGTAAGATTACACCTTTCTGCCATTCCCAGACAAATTTTCATAAATTAAACCTCACTGCACTTTGGAACAGCCTCCAGTCACTGTCCCTGCAGAAGAAGGAGTTGCTATCCAGTTTAGTTCCCACATGAGAGACCTTTTAATGAAGAAGTCTTTAGTGCCTTTTATTGTAGATTGTGCTACTGCCAGATGTGATATGGCCTGGACTCCAAAACCAAACTGATTGGAAAGCACCTCACTGTGAGTCAGAGAGCCCTGTGAAAATCCCAGAGACCTCAGAGGAATGGAAAATTCAAAAATTCACTCTGCCACAAGCTTCCTTGGGAGGAAGTTTCCCCCCTCCCTTCAAAGGCTGCTTGTCCAGGAGCAGGGCTCAGCTTTGGGGAGTTTTCTCTGTGTAAAGGAGAACCAGCAGCACAGGATCTCTCCTGGATCAAGAACTAGAAAGGTTATGGAGACTCCTAAGGGTAAGAGACCTGCTGGGAACTGTGTCCTTTGCTGTCCACAAACATGCAAAGCATTATGGAGATGCACAAAAGGCAGCTGTAAAGCAGGGGTCATAGAAGGGTGGAAAATATTGATACACTGCTCAGTTTTTCTATTCTCATGGTTTATAATCCCCTTGTTCAACACACAAGGCCAAAGAGGAGGAATCATGCCCTAAGATAACACTGAAATATGAAATAATCAGGTATCCCAGTGGGCTCTGAGAAGGCACCAGGTCTCCCTCCAGGCAGTGGAACATGAGCACACTGCACAGACAGGCTCATTAACCTCCTGTGCTACTGAAACATCCATCCTCACCCTGTTACAGTGACACCAGAGCAGCAAAATTCCCAGCTTCTCTCCAGCTCCCTGTTCCTCTGCAAATCCATCCTTCTGGAATTACCAAACATGAACCTGCCTCATTTCTCTCTAAGCTATTTCAGGATCATTTTTGACTTGCAGGACATCCAAAATAAGAGGCACTAAATACCATCATTGCTGTTCTGTGAATAGGGAATGCCCCAGGAAATCACAGTTTGCAGAAGCCTGGATGGGGCACACCAATGCCAGTCCAATTGCAAGGGAGAAATGAGGTGAAGGAAGCCCCTTTGGACTTTATTTCTCTCATAAATGTATTTTTCCTTGTAGTTTTCTCCTTTTTGATTTGAATAGGAAGGAAAAAGGCCATGTGAATGTGGAGGGCACAGGACAGAGACTGGACAGAAATCCTGCCAGTTAAACTTGTCTGCAGAACTGCTCTGTAGCCCCAAAAGTAAAGAACAATGCATGCATTTGCTATGATGTAATTTTGGTTTGGCAGCAGATTAAAAAAAATTCCTAAATGCCAAGTAAGAGGATGTGAGGGACAGAATTCTATGTTTAAGTGAACAGTTTTGGTTAAAGTCATATAGGAAGGTTCTAAAGGACTTGAAAATGCTTTGATAAGTTGTGTGCATGCTATTTGTGGAAATTATTGGAGTTTCAAAACAAACTGGAGAAGGTATGTCTAGCTGATTTAGTTCTGTGCTTCTGTGAAGGAGAAAGAATCCCTTCTTGTACTGGTGGAAAAGTTCCTCCGTGGTGTTTGATAAGGCTCAGATTTTCTTCTAAAGGCTCTCTCAATCTAACCAGCATCATAAAATTATACATGTTTGCTTCAAATTATTTGAAAGTTTTGTTTCTCTGACATTTTCTGTCCTTCCCAGGGGCTATAGAAGCACAGAAATGCAGCTCATCTGTAACTCCCAGCCGAGTCTGTCAACTGTCTTTGCAGATTTCACAAAGTTGTAAGAACCAAAAGGAATTAATTGTTTTATTACTATTACCCATAAAAAGAAATACCCCTCCTCCTATAATTCACTGCAGCAGAGCTCTGCTTTTGCATAGCATCTGCAGGCTATTAGTTTTGCAACTGCAATCTGTAATTGCAAAAACATGTAATTTAGGTAGGGCATGTGAATCCAGTCCAGTAAAACCAAAAGGGATACAATCCAGATTCTTTGCTTCTCTCACAAAACATTAACCCAAAGTTTCTATACTTGTCAGCACGACCTCAGGTCTTCTCCAGGAGACAAATCCTGGATTCCCAGAATTACAGCTCAGCTGGAGACTGCCCCAAAAAGCACACACAGAGGGGAATGCTCCTATCAGCAAACACCTCTGTGGTGCTGTTCTTTGGCAGCCCAGGCACACAAGCACAGAGCCAGCACAAGGACAGGCCAGTGCCACGGGCATACTCCTGGGAGTGGAGCAGGATGTCTTCACATCACATTCCTGTCAAACAGAAGCTGCATGGCTAATAAGAAATTGATGCCAGGCTTTCTCCAAATGCTGGCTCAACCTACCACTGTGAATAGTTCCAAATCCATTTGCTAATACAGCTGTCCTCTGCTCTCCCTTCCAGCTGACTTCAAAGGACAGGGAAGTACCAGAACACTTTGATCTCCATCCTGAGAGCTCTTCAGAACCCACTTGACAATGCCACAGCCAACTCACTGTGTCAGCAACAGCCTCCTCCACACACGAGGAGGGCTCTTCTAAGCAGCATTTCCAAGATCCAGAAGGACCTGGACTCCAACTTAGAACTCTGTCAAGATCATACTTCTACCTTTCCCCTGACCCACTGACCTCTCATGAAAAGACTGATAAAGATGCTGATAGCAATCAGGGTTACAAAGATATCAAAGACAGCAATCAGGGTTAAATACACATGAGAAGCAGTTCAGGAATAGCTACACAAGCCCAGGAAATGTCACACAGCCTGTGACTGAACGCTCTTCTGGCAGAACAATTTCATTCCAAAGCAGGAGAAAGGATGCTTTCTTACAGAGCAAAAATGCCCACACATGCAGGCAGCTGGGGATTCAAGACAACTTTAAAATCCTAATCAGAAACAACTGCTAAGTAGAGTCAAGACTTCAATCTTTTTCAAATCAAGGCAATTAATTTGATCACAGTGTGTTCAGTCCTACAACACAAGAGCCAGCCCTGATCTGAAATTGCTGTCTTCTTGCCTTCTGCACCAACAGAGAGAATTTAAACCTCCCACTCAAGCTCCCCACTATGTAAGACAGCTGCAAGCCCAGAAGTAGATCACCTGCAGTTGTCAGTGCAGCAGACTCAGCATCTCAGATAGCTCAGCTGAGGAAGCTGAGACAGCCAGAATTTGGACACAAGATGCAGGATTCAATCTGAAGGGCAACTTTTATCCAGTGGATCTAAAGATGTTCCCATGCAAAGAAAAATTATATGCACTACCGGTGCACAGGTGAATATATATTTAAAGTTTTGGGTAAAAATATTACTGACTGCAAAACTTCATTTTACAGAAGCTGTTAATTATTCTAAAAGGCACATTTGGCACAACAGGACCCAACTGTCCATTAGCCCAAAAAATGAGCACACACAGATGCATTCTTGACTTGAATACCTGGGATTTATCTTAAAATATGTTTTAGTGTCTGCAAAGAGAGCATACGTGTCCTTTGCAGCCAGGGTATCAGGTACTGGAGGCAGATCTGGTTTGAGGGAATAAAATGACAACTGCAGCTTACACCTCACAGTCATTGAGACTTCCTACCTTGTCTGATCCATCCACTGATCTGTGATTGTTGTCAGCTTGCTGGAATTATATTCACTGGGAGGGGTAAACAAACAAATTGAAAGCAAGGCCAATGACTAGGGAGAATAAAGTAAGCCTAAATTAAACTCAGATCAAACCCAGTGGGAGCCAAACTCAGGGTGCTCCTCTCTCCTCCCTGCTGGGAGAGCCCCAGCTTGCTGTGCTTGCCCTCAAAGTGCCTGTCCTGCTTTCAACTGGGACGGAGTTATTTTTCTTCTTAGCAGCTGGCACAGCGCCTGTTTTGCATTTATGTTGGTAACACACCAGTTTTTTGGCTGTTGCTGAGCAGAGCTTACCCCAAATCAAGGACTTCTGGCTGTCCTATGCTCTGCAGTGAGCAGGTGCACTGCTGGGAGCTTGGACAGCTGACCCAAACTGGACAAAGGGATACCCCACACCACACAATGCTGTGTCCAGTACACAAACTGGGGAGAACTGGCCAGGATTGCTGCTTGGGACAGGCTGGGCAGCAGGCGATGAGCAACTGTACTGTGCATCATTTGCTCCTCTCCTCTCTCTCCTTTTCTTTGTAATTATTACCACTTTTATAGTCATACTTCATTTTAATTATTAAACTGCTTCTATTTTACAAGGTGCACTCTTTTTTCCCCCCCAGTTCTTATTTAGTGGATGGGGTTAACCCATGGTACTGCCCAAGAGCAGACAGTGGCAGCCTGGTTCACATCTGCAGCCAGAGATCCTTCTTCTGAGAGCACAGCAGATGCACAGGAAATTGGCAACAAATCTTTCCTAATTGTGGAAGTTGCATCAGTTACACAGAAATACATCAGAGCACTGGAAAGTCTGGGTTAGAAGTGTTTGTTATCCCTCAAATTCTTGGAAAAAGCAACTGACCTTGAGTTATGTTTTTGGAGATCTCCCATCCTTCAGCCTCATATGCTCAGGGTACCTGAATCTCCCTCTAAACCTCTACAAAGTTAACTCCTCTTCACTGAGATGGAGGTCATCACCTCCCAGGCAGCAGCAAGAAATTATATTTCAGGTCACCATGATGATAGTTTTACAAACAGAGGCAGGACTTTTACTAAACTGCCTTTGAGCTGGTTTTAAAAGCACAGGTCTCATTTGCATTGTCAGTAGCTGCTGGGTAAAGCAGCTTTGAAAGCACCTTTCCATGGAACCTAAAGAATGGGGTGCTCTTTCTTCTCTACCCATCTGACACTTTCTCTCTCTGATTTCGCTGCTGAAAGTGGTTTCTCCCTCCCCCCAAATCATGCCAAAGTTGAATAAAATAATACCTTTATGTAACTATAATCACCCACAATGCAAATGCCACTGCCAAAGCCACAAGAACAGAGCAACAGGGGACATAAGGAAAGAGACACACACAGGTACCACAGAAATGAACACTTCTCAGTCAGGTTGCATTTCTACCTGAACCCCCCAGCTCTACCCCGAGCTCTGCAATGAGTTCAGCTCAGGGCTGGCTGGATCTCTGCACAGCCTGGGCTGCCATGGCTGGACAGGAGTCTGGCACACTCAGGCCATGGCTGGGGCTCCAAAGCCAAGCTGCCTCCTGTTTCCCTCTGTTAAAATGAGGTTTTAATATCAGGATGAATCCAAATTGGATGGCAGCATTTTAAGCTGTGCAATGTGTGTTGCATTACAGCTGCTTGTTGGAAAGATGTTTCTCATTCTGCAGATCCCAGGACATCTGTATGGCTAAGGATTCATCAACTATTAATAGCTTCTTCTAATTAAAGAGATATTCAATATAATAATGTTCAAGAAGTTATTGCCTCTGTCAGTAATAATCTCAGTTAAGAGAGCATGAAGTTCCCTTTTTTTTGCCAATTGGTTTGTATTTGAAGCCCAGTCCAATGAAGCCCAGTGAGCTTCCCTCTTTTCACTTTTGTAGCTAAGTTTCACTTCTAAATCCCTAATTCTGAGTCCAGATTTTTTGCCAAACGTCTGCTCTGTTTGAATTTCTAGTCTTGCTGAGGAAGACACAAATCAGTTTTAAGAAACAGAGATCATTTTATAAAGGAAAAAGGATTATAAAAACTTAGCATTTTCCCCCAGAAAGAACCCCTCAAACCACAAGAAGAAAGGAATCTGATGGAAAATGGTCTGAAGAGCATATATAAGGTACATGATTAACTTGGAAGCATAAAGGATACTTGACATCGAGGATTCTTCATTAATCACCCCCAAGCTACCTTAAGTGCACTTCAGAATGGCTGGGCACAGCCTGAGCAGTCTGACCCCCATGACTGCCTAAAATCAGAGAGTTTCTTCTCCTCCCCTGCCAGCCTCTGGCATTGTCAGACTCTCCTGAAAGTCCCCTGAACTCCTCAGGTTGTTTTCCCACCAAGATAACAAAATGGCCCAAAGAGGGACCTGAGTAATCACAGCCAAGGAACTGCATGGACAATAGGAACCCTAATTCTGGCACTGAAAAACCCTGTGAATGAATGAGTCACTGCTCTTTACCTTTAAAAAGCCCTGGGACCTGTTCATGTAGCTCGGGAAGAAAAGAAATCATTGGTTTTGCACAGTGTGAGAGTACTACAGTGCTGTACAAGCCAGCACACAAGCCACCTGCACTTGTCCATTGTGCAGCTGGTAGAAAACAGCAGTCTGCACAGAAAAAGCTTCCTCTTGTGCCAATAGCTCACGTGGATCCTGCTCTGAAGCCTGAGAATGGATAAACAGAGGCATAAACTGGTGCATGAGCACCATGCTCCTTGTCCAGCTCTGTGCATGTGAGTAACTGCCTGTCTGCCACTGCAATTGAATTAGTGAGATCACAGGCACCAGATGAGATAAAAGAGAGGGAAAGGTCAGCTTTGGGAAGATAAAAACGTGGAGATGCTTGCCTGCACGCCACTCAGGAGACATCAGGCTGTAGCTTTCAGGCTGGGGCTGGGTCCCTTCCTGCACAGTAATATGTTTTCTTCTATCAGTACTTGCCAGCTCCCCACCACATTTAGAACATAACAGCTCGAGCAAATAAAAGCCTTTCATCTCCCCACTCAGGGTGAGATTAATTTTTCCAGCTTCAGCTGCCTCACAGAGTTGTCTGGGCTCCTTTTAAAACCTACAGAAGGAAAGGCACCTCTGGAAGGAAATCCAGTCCACACAATGGTAGGTGTTTGGGATAGGTGGGGAAAATTGAGAAGAGCTTTTCTGGTTCCACTTAGCAGAGGAGGAGCCTTGAGTGGTGCTTGAGAATTTGTGGTGCCTGGTAGTCTGTAAAGTAGCAACAGCAACCTGTGAAATGATTTAAGAAAGAAAGCCAGATGTGAAGAAATTAAGGAAGTAAAACAGAAGTATGAGAGGAATACTGCAAATTAAGCAAACCTAAGCCTTTATCAGTGCACTTCTTACTTGACATGTGCCAGCAGCATCCAGAACTACAGTAAAGGCTTTTGCCTTCAACTGCTCTAATTAGGTACATTTTGCTCGTGGAACAAGAAGTCTTAATTTCAACATTTTCTACAAGCATCCTGCAAAGTATGATGCAACCATATCAGAGAACCACAGAAGCTCTGTTTTCATAAATGTGGGTTTTAAAAATGAAATGCCCCATTGGCAACATTTCACCAAGCCACTGGAGCTTCCAGCTTTTTTGTTTCAAAATACAGGGGACTTTCAGGTCAAAGACAGCTCTACCAGAATTCTAATCACAGAATAAAGATGTGAGGAATGATGCATGGAGGGTGTTAGATGAGTACATACATCAGTGTTCTCTTGGACACTGAGGCTACAAATACTATGGCAAAATAACTGATTTCACTACATCAATTGCATGGGCACTTTTAAAATCACCTGAATCATCCTTCCATATGAACCCTCCCCTCTTTTCTTAATACTGTACTGGTTTTAATTCTACACAAAATAACTGAACATCTTGGACTCACAATTTCTGCAAAATATCAGAGGTACTGAGCACTCTGAAGGCACCAACCCAATCTTCTCTTCTAGCTGCAGGGCCACTCAGCTTGCTATTAACCAATTCAAAATGTGCAGTCACTACTCTCTTCATTACCTCAACTCATCAACAAAAATGCCTTATCTGGCTCTTAATGTGCAGCTCTACAGAAAAGCAAGAGCCTGAGGCTACTTCTCCGGCTGGATGTGCTTCCTTCCACTTCCATTGCCTCCTGCCCTCTGAACCCCTCTGGCTCTGTAGAGCCATCTCTGAGCCACACAAAGGCAGTGTGAACTGCAGGCAGTCCCCAAGCTGCAGATCATTTCCCCATGTCCCTCTGATCCCACACAGATCTGTTTGTAAGCACACACAGCCCTGTAACAACTGCACATGCCTTTACTGGGAGAGAAACCCAGACCAGGAGCACAGCAACACATCCTCTGATGGGCCAGATTCAGAACTGCACCTTCCTACAAACCCAGGCAGCTGCACCAAGGCTCTGTCAGGGCATTTTCAAACAGAAAAAGCACTGCAAGCAGCTAGAGGTGATTTGTAACAGAACTGGACAGAAGGTGCCACAGCTGAGGCACAAGTTTCCTTCTGGTTTCCTTCTTTCAATCCCCACCAGTCTTGTTCCAAGATGCCTGTTTCCTAGGAATTAATGTACTGGAAGTGAACTTTATAAGCAAACAGGTAAACTCTCAAATCAACCATTAGGATTTGGAGAGTAAGTCATAAGGGTGTCAATTTTGATTCATGTGAAGAGGTTCTACTCTGCTGGATACAGGCTCTGCCAGGAGAGTAGAGGAGGGATGGAGTGCTGTAGGGAATTAAATGGTCATCATTCCAGAACTTATGGGATGTCAGGTCGGGCTCCCTGGCCTATCCTGCACTCTTTACACTGCATGTGTGCATGACAATGAGACTGAGGGCCATGCATGCTTTTCACACGCATTTCTTACACCCTTTTGACAAGTGCCACGCTGTGGGCAATATCCTCCTCCTGGACTGCCATATCAAGCCAACACCAACCAACTCTGCCCTGCAATGGAAATACCTGTCAAGACACTGCTGTTTACCCAGCTGGCTTCACACCCTTTTTTCAGCATTTGTAGTACCCCACCTGTGTTTAGCCTGAACCTGAAGTTTCTTTCTGGTTGTGCAAATGTAGTTCTTTACACTTTCTGTTGTTCTCCTAGAGCTGCAATTACCTGATTTTGCCAAAATTTTACACCAAGCAAACTGCTGCATCTGTTGCTTTTCTCCAAATGACAGCATGTTTATGTCTAGTTTCACTTTTGTACACGTTTCTCTATGTTGGCACTTTGGAAACTGAGCCTGAGCAGTCAGGAAACTTCACACCTGGATTCCGTGCAGCACCTCTGCTGCAGAGTTAAGGCTTACAGCTGGTCAACAAATGCCAAACATGGTCCAACAAGAGCAAAGAGAAACCCCCAGTTATTTTGTTATTTCCCTGATGTTAAGGAGATGCCCTTCTGGAGGTGCTAGTCCCAGATTACTTGAGACAGCAGAATGGTTTCTTTTCAGCCTCCTTTTCCAGGAGTCACCTGCCCATGATCACCCACTGAGCTGCTGATGGATACTGCAGGTCTGAGTGCTCAGGACTATTCTTAGAGAGAAGAGCTGATTTCCTAGAAAGGAGATTAAACAAGAGCCTCCCAGATGCTAACAAGTGACTCAACCTAAGAACCTCCAGGCTGAGGAACAGCCTGGGAATTTGCACTTCTGGAGTCTCAGGAGAGCTTTGTTTAACACACAGGAGCTGGCAGGCAGGACTCAGATCCTGAGAGGAAGGTCTGGAACCTCTCACACAGCACAGAGACCCCTCTGAGCACAGCCCAAGCCACCTCCCTCACTGGATACCACCCTCTCTAAGACAGCTGACACTTCCTACCTTGTTTTGGAGAGTCAGGGAACCAAGGAACAATTAACAACCACTTGTGCAATGCTTGGTGGCCCTTTGCCAACCTGCTCCAAGGGCAGTGGCCCATGGCACGTAGCCAGCAGGCCACTCCTGCACATCCTCACGGTGCAACACACTCCTGGAGCTGTGCACATGCCCCTCCTGCACAGCTCTGCCTTCTCTCCATGAAAAGCACTTCCAAGTGTCAGAATTATTCACAGGCACATTTTAACATTTGCAATCCAAACACAAAGAGGATTTCCTGAACAGTGGTTTCCAGTGTGAAGGATCTCTCAGCTTAGCCCACGGCATTCCCAATTCTTACTCACTAACTCAAAGCCCCACAGTCTCTACCAAATGTGCTGGCAAAACTGGAGTTTATCCAGCTGCAGGGTGAGGAGCAAGCCATACCAGGCACGAGGCAAAACAAGCTCTTCTCACACCCATCACCATCCCAGCAAACAGAGCACAAGCAACCAGGAAGTTGAAAACAAGTTTTATGTTCCACTTTCAAGCAGTTTCAAAGTCAGTTTAAAGACAAAAATGTACAGTGAATTCTATTACATTTCTTGTCCTAGGAGTGTCAGCTGTTTAAAAATAAAACTTGAAAGCTGCAAGAGTTCTGTTCGGTCCAGTGGGAGGTGATGATAATCTGCACATACTCATAACAGCACCTGGGCTCTTACTTCATAAAATAAGCTTTGTGTGCTGTCCAGCTAAAAATCTGGCAAAAGGATTAATTCCAACTGGAAGCAAATAATTTCATCTGACCAGAATTAACTCTAAAAGTGTTCCTAAGATTTTAAATAATGGTCTCAAATGATTAACTGTAATGATTAACACTGGCTAAAAGGCAGGACACCAATGAAACCAAACCCACCTCTACCTGCATGCTTTACTTTTATACAGACTCTAGAGAGTCAGATATAAAACCTGAAAATGAACAGAAAAGTACCACCAGTCTGAAGCTGTGGAAGTGTGAAGTACAACTGAGAAAGCAAGCATGGGTACTTCAGTGCTCTATGCATGTGCTGTCACTCAAGGCAAATGAAGTATCATGAATGTCATTTTTTCAAGCAGTTCACTCCTACCAGATTCAAGTGAGTGTCCCAGTGGCTGCTGCAGCTCCAGAGCTGAAAGTACCATTTATGTCTCTGTGCAGTCAGGGCTTGGTCAGCATCAACCTCATAATTAAATACTGCTACAGATCACAAGCAGGAGCTCATCATTTCCTTCTGGGAACTGTTCACAATAATCTCAGTAAAACTTTCTTCAATGCTATCACAAAAGAAAGATGCACTATTATCTGGCAAAATTAAAGTATTATTAATGCATTACTGAACTTGGGTTATTTCCTGAAGGAAGGGAACTGCTTCAGAGCAACATATTTTCACCACCTGCTCTAACTGAACACAAATTAATTGTCTGTGGATAAACTTGTGCTCCTGCTCACTTTACTGATAGCACTAAGTGCTATTCTGTACTCTCATTAAGTGAGGTACTGCTGTCACTTCCTTTGCTGAGACAATTCCCACTGTATAATCATGTCTTCCTCCCACGCCTCCCAATTATACTTCTCCAGCCTGTGTCCACACCAATTTCATAAGCAGTGGGTCTTTCACAGAGGTTTTCCAAACCCAACAATCTCCCTTTCCTTCTTGCCCACAGCTCTGTGTCTCTCAAGCATGCAGCACATTTTAAATCCATGTATGCTATTACTGATCACGTCTCTCTGCAACCGCTTTGGCTTCTGGAGACATTTCTCGTGGCATATTTTATTTTCACTATAATTATCTGCTGTGTATGTTGTCCTTCCAAATACTAGTTTTAAAATAACAAAGTATTAGTTAGATCTGGGACACATAAAGAAGTTCAGCATTAATGTGATTCATGAAGTTCCAGCAACTATGGAGAGGACAAACGAATCAGGACTATACACACAAAATCCAAGAGGAGCTTTTGCTTCATGCCAGACATTCGAGTTGACTCTTCTGCCTCTGCTTACACATCTGTCCTCAACACCACATCCATTCTCGACTTTATTTGGAGGACAGTGGGGTTCAAAGGGACCCAAGGAGATAAAAATCAGTGACTAAGACTTTGCTTCCAAAATGCCTTGGGAGAGATTCCCAGGCAGGAGCAGCTCTCTAAGCAGGAGCTAAGAACAGAGCAAAGGAAACAAAACCCCACTTGCTGTGGCAGACATTCCTTCCCTTCTCAGAAGGGCCATTCTGCACTGCTGTTCTGGTCCCTCCCACCCCTGAACAGGGGTGCCAATGCAGCTGGCAGAGCCAGGAGGCTGCAGGAGATGCTGCACTGCAGCTGGCACTCTGGCTGCCCCTCTCTGGGGACACACCTGGGCTGTCTCACTGCCTGCTCCTCCTCTTCCCCCTCCTCTCAGCCTGCTTGTTCTCCTCAGCACACACACAGCTCTCTGCTGCTCTGCTCCCCAAAGGATGTCCTCAGTGACAAACGATGACACACCCAGGTTTTCTGGAAAACAGTAGAAGGTGTTGATAGAAACACTTTTTAAAGAACTGCTGGCCTTTATCTGTAAACTTAAATTAACCTCTTTTGAGTTTCCTTTTACCTATCTCACACTTGTGTTGTTCTCATACACGAGTATTTTGAGAATCCCAGGACTGAGGTGAGGCCATTTGTGTTCTACAGACCAACTAATTTTTTAGACTTGATTTTAGATTATTAGATGCCTCTCTGGAAGTTTTTAGACTAAGCTCTAAGATGCTACCAAAAGCAACATCTTCCCCCGTTGAGTAACAGGAAGAAGCACAGAGAAACCTTCTCCTCACCACTGTTTCAAAGTCACCTCTCCCTCCTCTCCCCCTACCTGAAATATTCCATATCAGAAAGGAAGACAGCTCAAGAAAGACCAGAAAAAAAGCTTGCTTCACTGTTTTCTCACCAGGGATTCAGGAGGAGAAAATTCCCTGACACAGAAAGAATCCGAAGTCTGGCCAGAAAAGAGGGAATTTGTAACAATGAATGCAACAGGCCAGACTTAACTTTCACTATCGACACTTAGATGCAAACAGGAGGTTTTCATAACAGATTTTCAAATTTGAAAGTCAAATACAGCTGTAGCTTGACAGGCTAACTCACTGAGCTCCAGGGCATGCTGAAGCACAATCACACTGTTTGCTTCCTGCAGTTCTCCCAGAGAGGCAAGAACTGGCATCAGAGAGGACAGGCTAAAGAGTGACCTCTGCTTTGCAAAGGACAGACAATTTTATCATGGATACTATGCCCTGAGCCTCAGTTCTTTTACCATATATTATTCTCAGCATATTTATAAAATATAGGACAAGATCTAAAAATCCTAGAATTTTTCCTCTGAATAGCTACGGTCAGGTTCCACAGGAAAAAGGGCAGTTTGTAAAATCTTTCCAAAATCCGCATGTTAACTTGCAGCAGTTGCAAATCCACAGGGCTCAAACATACAGAAGAGCTGCTCTGTCTCCAGAGCAACAGGACTATGTGAGTCAAATCAATTCATCTGAATGAAACACCAAATTACACATGCCAGTCTGCAGAAATCCACAAGAAAGTCAAGAGCAGAAAATTCCATGTTCAATAAAAACCACCCATTGTCAAGTGCAACAGAGGAGGAGGAAAGTATATGTTATGACTGAATTTTTGGCTGTGAAACATCATCTGAAGCCAACTTCTTATGGAGCAGTTTTGCCTGCAGGATGTAGATGGCATCAGGAGTGCAGTGAATTGGAACCTGCCTCATGCTCTCTGATATATTCAAATTAT
Organism: Rhabdornis inornatus; assembly: GCA_013397075.1. Classification (NCBI taxonomy): domain Eukaryota; kingdom Metazoa; phylum Chordata; class Aves; order Passeriformes; family Rhabdornithidae; genus Rhabdornis; species Rhabdornis inornatus. Next base: position 42,504 of record VWZS01001188.1, read on the forward strand.
TGCTGCCAGAAGTGTGTGCAGCACAGCAAACTGCTGCTGCACAAGCATGTTATACAGAATATATGTCATAAAGCCAGGCTTTATAATCTTTTGCTTCCTGAAAGTAACAGATCATCGCAAATACAATTATATCACCTCAAATACAGTTAGCAGAGCACAAGCTTATTACCAACAGAAGCACATCACAATCTAAGACATTTTTATTCCTAGCAAACACAGAAAGAACAAAAGCTCTGATTGAAATTTGGCTTAATCATTTCAGCAAAAAATTGTTTGCAGAACTTGAGAAACCCTTAAACGCTTACAGCAGATGTTGGCTTGTAGGACCAGAAATTTACTTTCATAATAAGAGGTTTCCCTGGAACTCTTTGGTTTATGGCACTGAAGCAGAAATTTCCAAAGCAAAATCCTGGTCTGACAGAAGGTGGTAAAGGCTTTGCCATTGATTCCCACATCACTCTTGCTCTAACAAACAGAATCACCATTTAATATCTACTTTTGACTACATTCTACTGTAAGACACTCTATATGCACTGCAATATATGCAAGTGGCAAACTTTGATATTAGGAGACATTTATGCTTTGAAATAGAGAAAGCAGTGAGAGGAAATGCCAGAAGTCCACTGAATTTCCCAAGTGAATTAAACTTTAAACCGTGTTTTCCTTAAGAATAGCAATTACATTCTTACCCTAAAAAATGTCACTGTCCTTAACTAAGCCTGCAGAGTGGTTGTCAAAGGGTCACTGAGTGAACCTTCCAGGATGGAGAAATCTACTGCTTAATCACTCCAAGTTGTGGGGACTCTGATCCTAACCACACCAGGGTGGAATGATCTGCAGCAGCATTTACAAGCCAAAGAAAATTGGAAGGGATTTGTTTTCTCCAATGATTTACTTAATTACTTTTCAAATCAAGCTAGCCATTCAGGTAATTCTAGGAACAATCTCAAGGCCTGAGTACTCTGTGGCACACCAGATGTGAGCTCTGGCAGAGCTGTGTGGGTGCCAGGCTCACAGGGAGGCAGCCAGGTGGGGTTTTGTATCCACACATCAAGCAAACTTGGTATCACAGACATTACAGAGCAGAAATCAAAGGGCTTGGCAGAGCAGCAGACTCTTCTTGTGTTTAAAAATGACATTACAGATTCCCCTGATAATAGCAACAAATTAATCTCTGTAGACACCCAGAGCAAAAGCCCTGATTCCATGGACTCAGCTGATCCAAATGCTACTTTATTTTCCACTCTCCCCATTAAAAAGGAAAAAAACCAACATGCAAACTTCAACAGTAAATATGCAGACCTGCAAGCATTCCAAGGCAAGGAAAGAAAATAAACTTGCTGAGATCATGGGAATCTCAGTCTTACAGGTAGCAAGCATCACCAGAAGAACACACAGTGTGCAGGAGCTTTGCTTCCAAACCCTGAACTTCCAGAAGTCTTGGCTGAGTCCTACCATGTAAGAGGCAGGGGCAGCCCTAGCAAATCCCATTTTCTAGAAAATCCAAGGAACTCAGGGCACAGCTCCTGCAGTGCAAGGGAGAACACAAAAAAAACCAATACATTTTATCAGATACATCCAGGAAAAATGCAGGGGTTGTGAGGCTGGCACAGAGCAGGAAATGGAGACAGAGGATCAAGGGACATCAGTGGAAGGGAATTCCTGAGATCCACAGTCTCACCTTCCACCAGAAGCACCCACTCCCTGCAACTTCGAACTGAGTGATTCTTGCTCTGGTTTTTATGTCACAGGGCTGTAACAGCTTATTAAGCATGTGGCAGTGTCTGCAGGGCAAACAGCAGAGAGGAGAACAAACCTTTCATCTCCAGGCCTGGGCTCCTCACTTGGACAAGCCAAGCAGCACGAGTGAGCTGTGGGACAGCCCTGGGGAGGAACCAGCCCCCTGCCAGCTCCTAATCAGCACTGAAAGGGGAGCTGGGGGCCAGAGAAAATGAAGTCAGCAGTCCCCTGGAGGAGGTGAAAGGGCACCTCCCAGGCTGGGGCCCTGCTGATGGCACCCCTCGGGCTGTGCAGGAGTCCTTTCTTCTGCACTCACAAAGGAATCCAAGCAAGTCATTGAAAAGTGCCTCAGGGCAGAGCCTGCTGCTAGATCAGGTTTGCCCTGTTAAAACAATAAATGAGGTAATGCATGGAACTGCCTTCTATTTGAGGACATTTCATTCATAAAACAGAAATACCAAAAGCTTTGCAACCAAATAAACTTCATAGAGGGGTTTAAAAGCCCCCCCCAGCTCTCCCTGCAAGAGAGCAGAGCTGCAGGGAATGTGTGGCACAGGCTCAGTGTTTCCAAGGACAGCTCTGTGACTTGAAAGGAGAGCTGACAACTTCCAGGTCATTAACCCGACAGTGTAAACAGGGCTATGGACATGAACAGCGTTCAGGTGGGCTCCAGCAATGGCCCCAAGTGCAGAGCTCCACAAACACTGCTCTGCTTTGTCTTCAGAGCTTCCAGGAAAACTTTTATATTCTCCTCTCCCTTCTCCTCATCCTCAGGATATGTGGAGCCTGGTGCTGGCTGTATTTGTGTTGCTAGCTGAAAGAACAGCAGAACATGCCAAGCATTTAATAACAAAATTCCAGCCTTGTGACACAACCCAGTAATCCCAAGACTGGAAAGTAACTTCATATTTCTACTCAGCATAAAACTTCAATCCTAAGAAGAAGAGCACCGCTATTTTTATTTAGCCTCAGCCTTCTCTACAGATGTGCACCTCACAAATGAAGAAACTTGCTGTGCACCAGGTGGAACAGGGCTGTATTACCTGTGTACCTATGGCATCTCTAGATTGGTAGTTCTGACAACACAGGAACTGCTAAAACCAGCTGTGCTTATCTGTGTGCTCTCACAAGAACTGGCTTTAGCTGGGTGAGCTGCTGTTGTAGCCACTACTGGTCTCCCACGACCTTGGGACCCTTCTGGGGACACTCCTATGAAGAGGGGACAAATGGAGCTTTGCAGGGAGGATCACAGCTGGGTGTGAACATGCACACAACAATTCTCATCTAACACCCCCACTTCAAAATGGCAGGGCAGAAGGCTCAGCAAGACTCCAGGGTCAGCCCAACGTGCAATACAGACACATCTAATGACTCATCAAGACCTCTGCAGAACGAAGGCAACACATTCCTCCAGCTCCAGGTTGTTTGCCTTGATCACTTCCATCACCACATCCCAACCAGCTTCTCACTGCTGCAGCTGTCCTGGCTTCAACATTAGTCAGACTTGCAGTGCAGGAAGTGCCATCAGACACCTGAAATTCCATTTTATAACAGCTTTTACCACCACTAACTGTGCTGCAGATGTGAGGCTGTGCCTGACAAAGCTGCAGCATGAGCCTCTGCTGTATCTCAGCACAGATAGCAGACATGCTCATCTGTGTCAACTTACAAGTCACAAAACAGCAGAAAAATACACAGTCCTGTACAGCTGCAGTGTGTGACACATAAAACTGCAAATGCAAGAGTTCTAGAGGAAGACAGAGACTGTATTATGTTAACAGTAATAACTGATGCAGAGGGTGCATTTGTTCCTATACCCAGAAACACAAAAGGTTTGTACCCCTATTAAATAGCTCTAATGTGTGTTTGACCACAGGCTTCATGCAATTTTGGGCTGTCTTGCCCTGGCACTACAATGTTTTCTGCCAAGCTCTTTCCCTTCCCAGTGTGATGGGCATGCTTTGCAAAGACCATGATCTGGCCATGTTACTGCAAACCACACAGAGAAGCATCATTTCAGAAGGAACAAATTTACCTTCAGTCTGGACTAAGCCATCCTTGGCACCTCTGTTAGCAGCAGTTTTAGGGACACAGGAGAAGGGCAGGATCAGCCCCTGGCACACTTACTCTGCGGAATGACACCACGTAGAATGTGTCCTCCCTCCGGTGAATGGCTTCAAAGAAGTCTTGATAGCTCCTGGGAGAGGCATAATACACTTGCAGCTCATTCCCTGAGTTCCTGCTGAAATAGAGAAGAGCAAAGGTAATTATTTTACACAAGACAGTTAATTCCAGGCAGACAATGACTTTGAAGACCTGCTTTTTAAAGAATTATATGTTCACTTATGCACTACATGCTGGAGATCTAGAAAGCCTGAAAGCCAGTATTTAATGAAATAATGGATAAGCACAGCAATGGACTCAAATGGACTTTTTAAAAGGAAAAAGACACTGCTAAGCTCAGAGTGTGTTCTTAGTCATGAACTTCCCCAGTCTTCTCTTGAGCAATTAAAAAAATAAATACCCTGGCTTGAAAAGTAAAAAAAAAAGCTAGATAATATGACAAATATCACAACTATGCAAGCATAAATATAGATCAGAGGAAAAAAGCAAACAGCTGAACTGAAGAAGGTCCTGAAAGTCTTGCTGTCAAGCATCTTCCTCCACTGAGAGAAGCACGAGGAACACAGAACACAGGTGAAGACAATGAAACTACTCAGTACTTTCTGAATGTTCAAGGTGCTTCAAAGGTCTTACTGTGGCAAAGTTTTCCACATTTGTTTCTGTTTGTGCTTCTGAGGCCAGCAAAAACCTGTTTGCTAGCTCAACAGAAAAAAAAAGTTTCAACCTAAAGTGTCTGAAAAACTGTGATGACTTCTGAAAATAAATTTAAGGATAAAATGTCATTCTGAAATAAAATATCAAATAATTTAGTAATTTAATAATTTTCTTTTATTGCTAAGAATCCAAACCACCAAAATTGAAAGAAGTGCAAAGTTAAGCATAAACAGAGCTTTTAATTTACTGTCAAATGACAAATCCACCTTCTTTCTCACCCACCTTTCTTTTTTTTTGTTTTTGCTGCTGTGTCCTCTGGTCAACTCAAAGATTTTTCCCCTGGCCAACTCATAGATTTGCTCTTGATTTTCAATTGAGACACAGGAACAAAAATAAGATATTCACATAATTCTGGCTTATCGTTTCCACGGTTCTCATCTTACACACGTGAGACACAAGGAAAAGATGCTCTAAACCATTCCAAGCCAGAACACTGGCAAGTCCTACAATCATGGTACTTATCCACTGTTTATCTTGGAAAGGTGAGAGATTCCTAGCATATACTGCTATCATTTATACTTCCCCAATCCCACTCCAAAATAACTTATTTTATCATGCTGGAAAGCTGTACTCAGGGAAACCATTAGCTGGACCTTGAACCTGTCATTGTAATTCCCTCCACTTTAACAGCACACCGTGTCTTTGTGGCAAGGACGCTGACCAGGCATCCCTCCCCTCCCAGGCTGTCTCCTGCTGACCCAGGTTTCTGAACCAGTTGGGCTAATTTAGATTATTTTAGTACATTTCTAAAATACAACAAGGAACAAATCCATCATCAAGAGATTTTCTCAAGCAGCAGTAAGAGCAGGCTGTCACCATCTCCTCTTCCACTGCTACCAGAGTTCTGTGGCAAGCAGCCTGCCAGGCCAGTTCCCTTTCTGAACTGGGGTGGAAGTCCTGGAGCAGGGAGCTCTACTCTGCCCTCCTGCAGAACTGTGCACAACAGAAATCAACTCCCAACCTCCACACACAGCAAACAAAGATTAATTTGGAGCTAATCTGAGCTTGATTACTCATTCATGAAAACACCAAGGGCCAGCAAGGCATTCCTGAGATGGAGCAGGATGTTGGACCAGAGATCTCCAGAGGTCCTTTACAACCCAAACTACTCCATGATTCTATGATTTCATGGAGCACCTAATAGCTGGTGGCTCTGGGAGGAACTGGAAATCTGTTCTATGTTCTTAGCAGCTCCAGGACAGCCTCAGCATGCAGCTGCCATGACTCACTGGTCCTGTTCATATAAACATCATTAATCTGAAAAAAAAAAAACCCAAAAAAATCTCACTTCCTTTGGAGCACCACAGATGCTGAGCTGCATGATGTTGCACACTGTTTCCAGTAATCCAGATAATTTCTTTTCAAGAGTAATGCAAACATGTACATTAAACTGCCTTATGGCATGAAGCTTGTTCATCAGTCCTCAGTTAAGACACCTATCCTTCATCTGCCTGTAGCACTCAAAACACTTTTTTTTTTCTTTGTAAGTCAAGATTTATCAAAATTGGACAGTCTGTTTTTAACATTTGTAACATTTGCCTGCAGCTTGTTCTTTTCCCCCAGGCTGATCCTGCTTTCAAAGCAGCAATGCAAAGGGAAAGGCCACAGCTGCCTTACTTCCCACAGCACCATTTCAGGTGCTGCTCTCACCAAAAGTCCCCTCTGTACTCCATCCTGCTCCTACACTCCTCTCAAAGCAGTCTCACACAGAGATCAGGGGAAAGAAATTTGCTTTCCTAAATCTTTTCTGTCCAATACTTCCTGTCACCAGAAAGACTGGGAAGGGAAGAGGGACAGGGTAGTTATGAGGAGGGGACATCAGGAAACTCTGCATTAATGAGCCCCAATAATCAGCAGAGAAAAGGCAGCAGGTGGAGACAAAGAATGCAAATGAGATGCAATGGTACTTTAAATTCATCCTAATAATCTGGTGCTGGCTGTAATGGCTCTACTCCTGAAGATATGAGAGAAACCTTTCCCTTAGCAGACTCAGGATCCTTTGAAATCTTCTTACAAAATTACTTAGGATGTTCTCACTGAGAGTCCAGAGTCAGTTCCCCTGGTTTTCCCCTAAATACTCAAATCTGTTTAGAAAGGCATCCTTGAGAGCAAAGCAAGGATTTTCTTAAAATTCATGGCTACAAAGGCCCTGGAAGAGTGGAGCTGTGATACAGGGGTCCCTTTAAGTGTAATACCAATAATTAGAAGCAGTTACTTGCTAAGGGACAGAATTAGGCCAAGAAAAGTAGCTGCATTTGGCTTAAGAACCCTGAGAAGATGAAAATGAGCATTCTTTACCAACTGATGGTGAAAAACCAGGTTATTAAGTAGAAATCAATACCAAAGGAGCTGTTCTGCCCTACCTGAGACTGGTGTCTGTGTAAGGCATGGCCATTAGCTGGGAATCAGTCTTGTCACTGAGGGAGCTCTGAAAAAGGGGGAAAAAGAAACAGATGACACAAAGTGAAACCAATAAGCATTCCCTTGGTTTGCCACTGCATTAAATACAACACAGAACGGGGGGCAGAGGTCAATCAGTGCCCTGCACCAGAAATGTGCATTTTTCCACTGAAACATGAGAAACTGCAATAGTCAGCAATCAAGCTGGAACAACAAAACCAGCAAGATTTTAATACAGCCAAATTTGAAGTCAGCATTCAGAGACAAGAAAGGGAGCTTGGTACCATAGACAACATTTCTAAATATTCTACCATTCTGCACTGGACACCAGTGAGAAGGATCTGAAGGATACACAACACTTCTTCTTAAGAAAACGGTAGTATTTCCCACATTGTAATACTCAATTCCTTTTAAAGCTGTTACTACATCTAATCAATTGAAATACTTTGAAAATTCATTGTCTTAATTTCAGCCTTGATATCAGTATGCCATGTAGATAAAAGAGATTTTAAGAAATGGGAAAAAGAGCACAAGTCTCATAATTCCGTAGTCTTACAAAAAAAAAATCCCTCTAGCAAAAAATTTAAACAATATTTCAACACAATCAATCAGCTGTGGCCCTTATCAGTGAATCAGATGAATATGCTGTAGGTTGCATTTCTCTCCATTAAGCAATTGCTTATCCTTACAGAGAAGCCATAAAAAGAATAACTATGGATTTCATTTTAGAAAATGCTCAACATATTTTGAAGGCTGCTGACAAAATTCAAAACCCTGAATCCAAGAGCAGGAATGGAAGAAAACAACTCTGACAACATAATAATCAACCAAACTCAGCAGTTTAAAATGGGGAGTGCTGGCTGCCCTGGTAACAGGCGGGATGGTCAGTTCAGCCTGTTATGCCAAGGGAAAGGAGTGAGGGATGCCCCAGGGGAGGAATGGTCAGGGATGCTCCAGGGAATGCTCAGGGAAGTCTCAGGGATGCCCCAGGGCACAGCTCTGTCCTGCCCACCTGCGGCACCCGTGCTCTGTGCTGCTGCTGGCTGTTGCTGAGGCGCCGGGACCGCGTGCGCTCCACCTCGTGCCTGTGCACCCATCCCCGCAGCTCGTGGGTCAGCCTGGGAAACCAAGCACAGGGATGGACTCAGATGGACTTTTTAAAATGAAAAAGACACTGCTAAGCTCAGAGTGTGTACTTAGTTGTGAACTTCCCCAGTTTTTTCTTGAGCAACTAAGAAAATGTGCACCACCACCACAGGCTGCAAGCAACGCTGGCACAGCAGCTCAGGGGTGTGCTACAGCTTAGCCACCACAGAGGTGATGTCTCAGGATTCCAGATTTTATATTCTTCATATATTTGTAATCCTGCACTTCTTTAGTGTATAATTCTATCTCCATAGGCAGTGTCAGCTGCTGTTCTCCCATTTTGGTCAGACACAACAATTCCACTCCAGGCCTGGCAATCAAGGACACCTCACTGCTCAGGCCCCGAGAGATGGAAACAAAAGTGAGCTGGGGGGAGCAAATTTGGGGAAAATTACTTCATTACCTGAAGCTATAATTGAAAAATTAACCCCCAATATGCAAATGGACCAAACTTATAAAAGTGTGAAAATTTGTGACCTATGGTCCATTTTGGGTGTAACCCCTGGGTGGGTTTTAACTTTCCAAGGTGTATCTTTAATAAATACCTGCTTTTATTCTCTTAATCTTGTCTAGCCCCTGTTCTAGGTAGCCACTACAAGGCACCATAGACACTGAATTTTACTATTATGATAACTTATTTTTAATACCACAGGAAGGAAATACAATTTTAAGATTTATCTATAAAGTATTAGATTCATGGGTGTTCCCACATAAAGTAGATACAGTCCTTTCTTTTGGCTCACAAACAGTAATTTTGAAATTACTGTTAGGACTACTGACATTTATGATCAACAGTTGATCAATTCAAGACAAATTATTGGTTAAATTATGGCAAATAAATCTGGGAGAAAGAATGGACAAAGAGAATGGAGATAAGGTTAGTGACTCCTATCTACAGGAAAAGTGGAGCTGCGTGTTTTCTAACAGTGAACAAAGAAACATCTGCAATGTCAGGTTCAGTCTGCTTCTATCAGAAGCTGAAGAATAGAAGACCATCTCTTATGTAACTTTTAGGGAAAGGCCTTTAGCTGGACTTGATTTCCATATCATTAACACTTCTACATACTAAGTGATTTCTCTTTTAAGTCATGAAAACCCCCCCAGACAATCAGAAAACTGTTATTTGGTTATTGCAAATGACCAGTGTGAAAATAGAGTGGTGAAAATCATGGACAGACTACAAAGATCCAAGTGGATCTGTCCTTACCACAGCAGACATTGGACAGTGCAGACTCTTAGGAGACACTGGACATGTACTGGACAAACACCAGGAATGGACACCAGCACCATTCCCAGCTGTCCAGGAGCACTCAGCCAACACAGAGTTTATAGATCAACTTCCAGTAAACTCTCAGTGCTCACAGCAGGGTGTTTGCTCACCTCAGGGACTCTGTCCTGTTGATCAGAGGCCGGCAGGGGGGTTGTGGTGGTGAAATGTATAACAGTGGTTCTTCTGAGACTATCATTAGTGCTTTGTTATCAGACACAGAACGGTCATACCTGGGAAAAACCAACAAAACCACGACAAGAGCCCTTAAAAAACTTTTTCATGACCCTTTGACCAAAGCCAGAGAATGAGCACTAACTCCAGCAGATCCACAAATGTTACAGCTGTTCCTGTGAGAGCTCAGAAACAGGTGAGAAACAATTCCCATCACACATCCAATGTTCTCAGTCAATCCCTCAAAGGGAGCTGACAGCTCTCAATGCAGGGCAGACAGATGAGCATTAGCAGATGTTGGATCTCTCCCCAAGAAGGCCAGATATTGATAGAATATGTAGTCTGTAAAATATTCCTCATAGTATGCAAACTATGTGATCTCTGCAGACACAACTTGCTTTTTCATTCCAGAGCTGTGCAAGGCTTGCTACAGAAACACTGAATTTATTATCCACTAAAACCATGCAGCTAGAAAGACCATAAGCTATGTGACAATTGAGCAGCCACAAACTATATTACAACTGAGTGGAGAGGATTTACATCTCTGTCTCCAGAATCTAGCTTGGTTTTGATAAAAAGTGAAAAGGAGCATGTATTTCTCAGTACAAAAATCTGTAACACTCTCAGCAATTCCTGAGGGATTAACTATTTATCACCAAATACCTAGTGTGGGTTTCTCTCTCGACAGGTTATCAATTTAACAGCTTTAGTCCTCTTGGTTTTCACAGACTTCTAGCTCCTGAACCTCAAGTTCTTTCTGAAAAATCAGGTGTAAGAGCTTATGAAAGCCTTATTCATAGTCCCCTCCCTTTCCCAGCTTTCTCTCCAACTTCATGTCTGCTTCTCCTCTCTACTGCATCTCGGACTGATAGAGAATATGCAGCAAAGAGCTCACAGCTTGCCAAACCCAGGGTGAAACAGTGAAAGAAAAGGAGGTACAGGCAGAAGCACATCCTCCTGAGAGAAGCACTGCACTCCTCTGTCCCACAGGTCATGGTCTGAAACGTACCACGTAGGATACAAAGCCCTCACCATGGTTACAGCCTTAAAATGCTCCTGATTTATTGCTTTCCTTCTGCATGGCAAAATACATGAGGGCTTTCTGTACATCTGTGCCTGGCTTTGTTCAACCAGCCAAAACACTCCACTGGAAAGGGACAGTCTAATAGGATAAATCTTTTAAGGGGAAAACATGAGCTGTATTAGCCAGACTTCAATCTGGAGGCAATTATATGTTCACTTATGCACTGCATGCTGGAGATCTAGAAAGCCTGAAAGCCAGTATTTAATGAAATAATGGATAAGCACAGGGATGGACTCAGATGGACTTTTTAAAATGAAAAAGACACTGCTAAGCTCAGAGTGTGTACTTAGTTGTGAACTTCCCCAGTCTTTTCTTGAGCAACTAAGAAAATAAATACCCTGGCTTGAAAAGTAAAAAGAGCTAGATAATATGACAAATATCACAACTATGCAAGCATAAATATAGATCAGAGGAAAAAAGCAAACAGCTGAATTGAAGAAGGTCCTGAAAGTCTTGGTGACAAGCACTTGTGGATGTGCTCTCTTCCCTGACACTGTGCAGCACAGCCACGTGTACACTTCTGAAGCTCTGTGTGTTGGGTACTCTGGGAGATAAAACATATTCATCTGAAAAGCAAACTGAGCAGCTTTCAAAACACTGTGTTTAGGACTCAGGTACTCTGTAAAAGCAGCAAGAGCACTGGCCATGGAGGTGAGCAAGGCAGTGAGGGCTAAAAACACCACTGTCCCCTGCCACCTGAAATATGTCAAAGGTTTTCATCTCACCTGTTACTCTCCTCAGAAACGATGCCCTCAGGCACCTCCTGAGCTGTGCTGGACTCCTGGCCAGCTGAGAACTCCAGGAGATTCCTGGTGCGGTGGTTAGAACTTACAGTGGAATCTGCTCCACTGGGATCCTTTTCAAATACGCTGGAAAACATAATAAACATAACATAACATAATAAACATAACAGCAAAACCTATCACACACAGAAGGGGTCTGCAAGGCACTTTTCTGTAATGCATTAAATACTCAGGTGGAGAAGTTTCTGGCTGCTGTTAGATCACATGGATAAGGTTCATGTCACATCTACTGTAAAAAACTGATGTGTCATTATATTATCATTGCTCAAAGCAGTAGTAGCCAGAAAAGCACTTCTGTTCTTTTTCAGTTCTAATTGTTTGAAAGATTCTGATGCTCACACAAGCTTCACCTGCTGAAACTAAGAAAACTGCTTGTAACCCAGGTCTTGAGGGCTAAGAAAATTATCTACAATCAAATCAAAGCACTCCTAAACTTTAACTTTCACCAGCCTCGAAGTACAGTCTACATAGTTTATATGAATATAACATATAAGGAAAACTTAGATATCAAATTCCACACAGCTGCTGGAATGTTATGGCAGACATCTACCAGGACTGCACACAAACCTAAATATGTTCAATTCTACTTGGATTTAGAACAACTGGCAGGGCCAACAGCCCCATGGGCAGCAGGTCATGGTGCCAGATACCCTGTCCTGGCATGGACTGAAGGATCCTGGCCTGGAGGCTGCTCAGAGGGGCAGCCTTGCAGCACAGGGGTGTCTGTGCTGCCCCCCATGCAGAGAGGTAGCAGCACTGCAGTCTGAGCTGGAAACACAACCCCACCACTGCTGTACCACACCTACAGCCTCAGGAAGGTGAGCTGCAAGGGAGAACTCTCAAAAGCACAGAAGCAATACTTCAATTTCTCCTGTCCAAAGGCTGGCTTTCCTCTTTCATAACACGGTTGCTTCCTGAAATATGCATGTTTACAAGCCCAAGCCTTCTTGGCTGACAACAGCAGAGCATCACCAGCAGCAACAGAGAGAAAACATAAAAATCTCTGCCATTCATGCTGATCACAGCCCATAGAGTGTATTTTAACTCATGGCCCACCCCTCCTGTGCAGCAGAGCATAAACTCTGCAGGGGAGGATTTCCTGGTTTTACATGGCATCACTTTGTAACAGGCAACAAATACAAATAGAGACAGGCAAAACCTAGCAAGGAGGGCAGATTAAATACTCCACAACTAAGCAGAAGGCAGACAGAATTGCCTCGAAATTGCCTCTCTTTTGCCAACACTTTTGCACTCCTGTGAGTAGCAACCCAGGTGTCCCTGTGAGCAGTTGTGTCATGTTCTGAACCACAGGGATCAGGATAATCCCAGACCCAGGCTGACATTGCTTTGACTGCCTCCTCTCCCCCAGGTTTCTGGGCAGCAGCACAGAATGAGGGCAGCAGAAATGTGAAGGCTCTGCTTTCACTTGTGCCAATGGGCAGGAAAGTACTGACACTTTCTTTACTGCCTGTGTACACTGGTATCCAAATGTCTCATTGCTTCTACTGCATGGCAAGCTGGATGCTTTATTCAAAACCTCCTATCAGGCAGCACCAGGCCTACCCAATTTCACAGAAACAATCTCAACTACCTACTAGGTTCTATGAGATCACATTTCTTCTCTGCCAATGAAAGCATCGGCACAACTGGCAGCGTCTCAAGCCCAAGAACCAGAGCTCAAAACTAAGGCTGATGCTTAAACAGATGCCTCACGTTCCTGCTGGAAGCCACTCACCTGGGAAATGCCCTTGCTGAACTTAATCTGCAGTCATGACTGCCAGAAGTACATGGTACTTCATTCATCAGAGCAAGAATAGCCCCCAGAAGATCTGAAAGTTGTTAACTCTCCAGCAAATCCTTTCTCCACAGCCTGAAGTTTATCAGCCATGCAGAGTGCTGCTGGATCTCCTGGATCTGCTGTGCTAGCCTATCCTACCTCTTTTCTTTCCCATTCCAAACGACACACAGAACCAGAGAAACTTTCCATGTAATTAGTTAGTTAAAGCTGAGAAAAAAATCTAAGCAGAAGAACTGCAACAAATTGCTTTTTTTTCCATGATGCTTCTTCCTTCCTGTGTGTCTCATTCTGCAAAAGCAATTCCTGCTATTTCAGGTTCCAGCCTGGCGAGGTGAAGTGTCACATATGATGTGACATTCCTCCTGCAGTTCACCCTGAACTCTGAACAGCAGAGCCAAAGCCAAATCAAGGATAAAGACACACACTGCTCTACAATCACAGCTAATCTTCCTTTTTGTGATTTAGTTGTTTTAGCTACACACCCACTCTAAACCACACACGCCTCATTTATTGCATCAGTTCTAGAAGAGAGGAAATGTTTATTTCTCTCTTCTGAAGCATAAAACATCTTTATCTTTTCATCAAATATCATCTGACCACAGGATGTTTCAACCTGAAAGAAGATATCTTCAGCAGCAGAAGACAAAGAAAGAAAGAGGTGAGCAGAGCATGTTCTGCCATCCCTACAGGCACAAACCATAAACCATGGCGCCCACTTCTGACAGCTTGTGAACACAAACCTGAGAACAAAAGACAGTACCAGGGTGTTTTTTCCAATGCCCTTTCCTTTATCAGAATTGTTATTTCTCTTTTGAAGCAGGGCTAGCAGCAATTTCTGCTAGATGGGCCACTTCTGCACTCCCTATTTCCCATTCTTTTCCTCAGACATTGAAAATGACTGTTCCTTCTCAATGCCTCAGATATGTCTGAAAATAAATGTAAAAATCCCCTTTGTCGTTCCTCTGGTTTGTGGCAATGACCCAAAACCAAAATAACTTTAGTTTTGGATAAGGAAAAGCCTCACAAATTGAAATCCTGCTCCACTTCCACCTTCTAACATCTTGGGGAGTTTTGTTAGTTTTTTTTTCCCCATCTGAACAGAAGATGTTGTATCCTGTTGTATCATTTCTTCCTCTTCCCTTCTCCCCAGAGGGAACACCAGCGCAGTTTGTCTATAAATAGGGCTCCATCTTCAGGAAACAAATAGGGGAGGACATGCAGGTAATGATCCGTGTCCTCCAGTTTCTCCAAGGCCTTTCCTTGCCACATGGAGGGTCTGAGACAGGGTATCAGAAATATTCCTTCTTCAACATCTCAAATTCATATGGGGGGAAAAGTATGACTTAGGAGCAAGCAATCCCTTCAAGCATCTGGGATGATGATGAACCTGTCCTGCAGAGCTGCATCTGGAACCATCTGCCCACCTCAGGCATGCTGAGCTTCACAAGTGCCAAGCAGAACAGCAACAATGCAAGCAGCAACAGGAAGGGTCTGCAGAACAGATCCCAGCACCATGGCACTGAAGAGGAAGTAAATACTGGCCATTTAAAAACATCAGGCAGAAGAGGCCAGAAAAGGTGAAAAAGAAAGGTAGGAGATCCCATTCAGAGGGAAGAAAGCTTCAGAAAAACAGTATTTTCAACTAAGATATCAACAACTAGTTTAAGAACTGGTTTAATACGACAGATGGCAAAAGCATGGACAGTTTTTTCATCCTGTTGAGCTACAAGATGAGAAGGTGGAAAAGGAAGAGCACTTTGGCATACTTGCCCTGTGCAAGTCCTGCTATTTGCTGGAACCAAGTTACTACCCCACACTAAAAGTCAAAAAAGCCTGAAGCTGAGAACTGGCTTTACTGGGCAAGACAGTCTTTTAGAAGTTGGAATCTTTGCTGTTTGGCTCACTCACACACCTGGGGTGCCTAGCAAGGCTGGAGAGGCTGCATTTGGACATCCCAGATACCGTGAGCATGAAAGGGTTTTCACAAGCCACAAACACCCTGTCCAAGCTGGCTGAGCTCTCAGCTTGTTTCAGATGCAAAACCAGATCCAAGGGAAAAAATAGAGAACCACTAAATACTTCATGCAGATGTTTGTTCAGAAGTGTAGATAAATTTGATTATAAGAGGGAAAGAAAAGCAGCACTCCTGCCATGGTTTCTCCAGGCATTCAATGGCACCTGATATTTTAGCTGTATTTTTACTTCTTTGGTTTGAATGTCAGTTTGATAAATGTGAAAGCAAGTCTTGCCAGGAGCCCAAACTAAATTTCATTTGTGCTTCTGGCTGAACAAATCCTGTGCACTTCAAGTTTTCAATACTGACATTT
Organism: Rhabdornis inornatus; assembly: GCA_013397075.1. Classification (NCBI taxonomy): domain Eukaryota; kingdom Metazoa; phylum Chordata; class Aves; order Passeriformes; family Rhabdornithidae; genus Rhabdornis; species Rhabdornis inornatus. Next base: position 58,081 of record VWZS01001188.1, read on the forward strand.
AAGTTGTACAGTAATTTGCAGACGAAAGCCAACAGTGATATCATAACAAAGAGTTTTCTGGGGACAGAACCATCTCTGAGTATGAGCTGGGAAGCTTCCAACAAGCTAAAGTTGACATTGCAAGGAGACACCAACCAAAGACCTTGTCCTCTTCCTAACTGATTCCAGACAAGGCTGCCATAGTGCCAGACACTCTCTGGAAAGTATTTCTTGTTTCTATTCCTGATGAGTGCACCACCTGCTGACAGCAAGGCTCTGCCTCCTCCTCAGGGTTGCTCCAGAGCTGCCCTCTCTGAGAGCTGGGCTGCAGAGAGCAGCCCAGTCTTCTTCCTCTGCAGGGGAACAGGAGGAAAGCAACCCAAAGTGGAGGTTTTGTGTATTTTTGTTGTGTTTTGCATGCTTTAAATAGCAATTTATTCTTAATAAAGCCTCTGGAAAAGAAAGGAAGAAAGCAAATATTGACACCCAGAGCACTTTTTTTTTTTCCTTGGAAAACTCTGTACCATTATCTCGCCTTTATAGCCAAAGCTTGTGGCTGTGATCAGCAGAGGAGAGAGGAAGGAATCTCTTCCTGCTCCCAGAGTTGTAGTTTGTAAGAAAACCAAAGGTATCCAATTTTATTCAAGCATCAACCTATCAAGAGAAGTACTGGAAGGTCAGGAACCTAGACCCATGTCCAATTAATTCAGCCTGTCCTTTTCCTCTTGATTTCTCCCTCTGTCTTCAAGGAGAGGCTACAACACAAGACCAAAGGTGTGCTGCAGAAGCAGTTTTGTATCTCTGGGCCATCTCCAAAACAAATGTACACTCAACTCAGCACCGAGACCTGTTCTTTCAGTGTCACAAACATTACATTGAATTTCCTTCACTACAAGTGTTAAGAGCCTCAAATGTCTTCTGATGCTTCTGCTGTTTTTGCTAAAACACCCAGAGGGGTTCATCTTTCCTTGGCATCCAGGAGCCATGGACCTGGATACCATGGCACTGTTTCATGCCTCTTGCACTCATCTCACAGCTTTTTCTTCACATTTCACCAGTTCCTCTCTACGAGTGTGTAAGAAATCAATAGCATTTGACTGTCATCATTTGTATGTAGGTTTACATCACATTTAAGCCTACCAACCTCCTGAAGACACATGGAAGGCTACTGAGGCTTCCAAAAGCAGAAAACCAATCCTCTTCTATCCTTCACCAAGGGCAAAAAAAGCCCAGGACTGGATGAACTGAGGAAAAGAAACTGACCCTGAAGTACAGCCCATGATGTGCAGTTCTCTGCTCTCAGAACACCTCTCAGAGATGTTTCAAGCAGTCACTGCAAGTGACACTATTCCTGTAGCTTTCCAGCATCCCATCCCTGAGGTATCCCTACCCTCCTGCTGGCTGTAATATGGGTCTGTTTCTCTAATCAAGGAGTCCAGCATGAAGCAAACAACAGCAAACTTGCATAGAAACACTGCAGAATGCACCAGGCTCAGAATAACCCTGCTCTCCCACACCCCAGCTCAGGATTGCTCAGCTTGAGTAAGGACACTAGGCCATAGTGACACCAGTACAGGTGTGCTCAGTGGATGGTGCTGCCAGCAGCCCAAATCCTTCATGCTCCAAAAGCTTAGCAGACCCCAGCAGTGCTGACTAGCACCCTGCACATGAGGTGGTGCTAATCTGGGTACTGCTATCAAAGAGTTGTGTTTTCATTACTTTATCCTCACAAGCAGATGGTCATGGTAGCTTGTAAGCTGAACAATCCTTGGGCAATTTCCTCGTTTTTAGTAAAAGATGATTAATCTTAGCACTTCTGGGTTTTTTTTTCCCTATTTGTGCTACCAATTTAAGAAATTAGACACACCCCTAAGTCTTTCAGGAATCAAAAGCCACTGCTTCTTCATTTGCTGTAGTCTACGACGACAGCAGACAAATTACACTTCTCAGCCAGCAAGGCCAGTGTCTTTATTTGCAACTGCTCAGTGTATCTAAATTTTTAACAGATTATTCCATTTCCAGGATAGTCCTGGAAAGCAGAGGAAGATCCACAAGGACAGGCTGGAGAGGAGCTGCACTGAAGTCTCTGCTAAAGGCCAGCCCTTTAGTGCAGCTGCTGGAGGTCAGAGGGACACAGGAGGTTTGGAAGCAGCAGCTGTACTGAGCTGCATGGATCAATCTCCACCCCAGCCACCCTCCAGCACAAACACAGCTCTCTGCATCTCACCACATCTGTGCTCCAGTTTGAGAGGGGTCCCTTTCAGAGGTGGCCAACTTGTAAGAAAACACAGAATTAATAATATCACTAAAAAACCAGCATCACACCACCCTCTCAAACCTCCTGTTCCAATCTCCTTGCAAATCTGCCCTTCCTGCCTCCAACTTCATATTTTTCTTTGTTTTCTGTCCACTACATAGCTAAAGTGGTAGTTAGGACACATTCTGGCTGGCTGACATCTTAATGAATGCTCTAAGACTGCTGCCAGGTGACAACCACTGTGTAAGCTTACACAGACTGATTAAAAATAACCAGCAGAACACTTTTTATAGCCAAAAAGATAATGCTACAGCCACCAGCAAATACCTAGCTTACATACTTTGCTGCTACTGTCCCAAGAAGAGATGCAGAAAGCTTCTCTTTTGCATCTTCTGTGATTGTTCTCCTTTCCCTGCTTTTTACACATGACTTGGGTTATTTTCCTGCAAACATTTTACTGTCACATGTAGGACTTACATTAAGAAAACCAAAACAAGCATACAAGACAATTTATATTCAAATGAGAACAGGGAAGAGAATCAAAATAAAAATATTCCCAAAATAAATACATGGATTGTTTAGACTAGAACATGTGCTTGGTTGCCATTTGTTTCAGCCTTGTTTGTGCTTGTTTAACACGTTTTCAGATGTGTTTACTCTAAGGCACAGTCCAACACAAACGTGGAAATCAAAGAAGGAAAAAAAGGCATGTAGGAACTGCAATAATTTGAAAATGACCAGGTTTGATGTGGTAAGTGCCAAAAAACCAGCACAGCTAATTAGATGTTTGTCAATGCCAGCAACCAGCCATGTCTCAGGCATGCCATGCCAGCTGGGAGTGGCACCAAGGCTGGCTCCACAGAAGGCACACATGGAGGCAGGAGAGCCTGGCTCCCAGCACACCTGGCTCCACAGAACACCTGGCTCCAGGTGCCCTGTTCCAGCTCCCAGCACACCTGGCTCCAGGTGCCCTGTTCCAGCTCCCAGCCCTGCTCAGTGCCAAGGCCTGTGTGCTCACTGCCTCTTGTGCAAACACTGCTGGTTGCCAATTCCTGCCTTGCCCCTCACAGAACGCAAGGCTGGGGCAGTGGGGTGACCTCTGTAGTGAACTGAACCAAAATGTACCCTTTTCCCTCCACACACCTCACCAATCACTCTGAAATAATAATAAAAGGAAGTTTTGTACATGTTGAATCCAAATCCAAATAACTCACGGAGATTACAGAATAGTTCACTGACACACAGATGGGAGATTCCTGGGCGCCTTTCTTCTGGTGTAACACAAACAGATAAAATAGAAACACTGATAGAATTCCTGCTGAATTACTTCTGCTTTTAATAACTGAAAGTTTCAGCTTTCAATACAAAGCAGCAACAAGCCCAAAGAGTTCAGTAACACAGAACTACCTAATGCAGAGTGACCACTGACTCCACACAAGCTCCTTTCACATTCTCAAACCACACTGGCATTCAATTTATATTGAATTAGACTTACATTCTTTTCTTAGAGATACCATGGTGCTGTGTAAAAGACTGAAGGATGTTCTGAAAGGTTTGTAGGTAATTAAGCAGACTGGGCAGAACTTTCCCTCCAGTATTTTCAAATAGATTTCTTGTGTAAACAGGCCAACTTCCCTACCAGACTTTCACCCCCACCCCCCAAATTCCCAAGTTAGAGATTACCCCCACACATCTGTCAGCCTGAAAAAATGTGTCAGCAGAATAGCTTTATCTGCTAAACTTGTCTGCCAAGGGCTGCCACATCCTGGACTGTTTTCCATAATCTTAAAGCAGCTGAACAGCAGTCTCAGAGTCCTCCAAGAAACATCACAAACTCTCACCACACACACACAGACAACAGGACTCAAGACCAATTTAAAAAACTGTGTGTTAATCTTTATTAGTGCACCACACATCCCTTAATGCAGAGGAAAACACAGAACTAACTCCACAGCCACCCATCCAGATGGGATAGTTCTGTGGGATGCTGAGTCCCCAAACACTGCAGGCATGGAGGCTTTGCAGGACTGCCTGTTCCTCAGCCCTAATCCCCAACCCTAAACAATCCAACAATCCCCTGTTTTCTATGATTTGACAGGAAGAGGCAACCTATACATCTGCACTTTCGTTTTACCTCTAGTATTCAAAAAATCTACCACTTCCCACAAGAACCTCAGAAGCATCTTAAAATAAGGCCACCTAAGGGAATTACAAAGTCTGCTACAGATTTTAGGGGGTGAATTTCCCACGATTTTGCTTTTTTTGGATGTCACTCTCCCTTTGCAATGGTTCATTGGTTTTAAGTAACAAAATATTCACTGCTAATATGTTTGGATCAAAACATCCTGAGCCCAAATGCTGGGACACCTCCCTTCAGATGTGCAAGTGAAATGATTTCTTACATAGAAAAAATGGCAACACAAGGTTTCAGAATATATTTACCTCCAGCTGATCACTGCATGGAAATTAGGGATTCCACAGTTAGCTAATTTGGGGGTAAAGAGTGTTTTTGCTGAACTGTAAGCTAGCATGGATATTATCACAAAAAATTACTTATTTCTCTAAGAAATTGCAGGGACTGAAAAAAAGCACATATATTGGAAGCTTCTGTTGTTAAGGACTAAGCAATCCTGTCATGTTTGTGGAGTTGCCATTCAGTGACACCTTTATAAGAGGAAGAAAATGTGTATGGGAGGAGTGAAATCTAAAGAAACAGTCTGTATATGCCACATTCTGAGTTTTTAAAAGAGCATTGCGCAATCAAACATTCACACCACCTTGATACAGCCTAGGATTTTAACTGCAGTGTGAGCATTTCTTGTGCTAGGGAGGGGAATAAGAAAAAAAAAAAAACCATCCAAAAACAGAAAGAGTAATTCCTTGCAAATTTGCAATTACATTTCTCTTCATTGCCTAAATCCAGTGCTGATGCACACCGCCTGGATCAGGCACAGCACTTACACTGGCATGCTCAGCTACTGTCCTGGCCAGGAACAGACAGACATCCAAGGATCTCTTCTTGCTTTATCTACTTTACTAAACAGAGATGTCAGGAAGTTAACCCTGTCACATTGCTGTAGTCACTGAGTGCTGCAGACACGTGAGCACAACGTGACCTTGCAGCCCCCCTGACAGCAATGCCTTGCCATCCAGCTCAACACCTTGCCCATTCCTGGGGCAGGGAAGATGTCCCAGAACTCCAGAGCACTGTGCTAAAACACTTCCCACCCATCTCTCTGTGCTCCCAAGCCTTTCAGCACTAACAGGAGTTTCATGCATTCCATCACCTCACTGCAATGCAGACACAAGTGCATTTCCCCCAGCTTCAGAAAGATGCCTGGTCCTAGCAATTCTCAATCAAGTGAGTGGGAATGCTTGAAATGCACATGGGATGGACAAAGCAATCCCTTCATATCTGGAAGATGATTTTTCTGCCTGATAGTCAAAAACCACAATACAAATCCTAAATACAATAAGAAATGGTCTACCTTAACATCATCCACATCAAAGCACAATTATCAGCTGTATTTCACTTCCTGAGATAAACAACATTTGCAGGCAGTGCAAATACTTCAGAAGCCATTTCAGCTTTGGTGAATTTCCTAATACTAAAAATACAAACATAGCTTTCTAAAAATTTATCACAGTCAGAAACAAAGTCTTCCTCCATATTTATCCCATTCCCACAGTTTGACTGGGATTCTGGGGACAAATGGAGACACTGCTGACTGGGTTCCTACTGAACTATTATGCCTTTTGGAAAAAGTGAACAGCTCCATCTAAAAGGTCTTTATGTTCCAAAGCCAAATTAAATAGACAGGTATGTGCAAGAAGTATTTCTTTTTATTCTCCTTTCCTCTACAGATTTCCTAATAAGGTGTGTGGGAAGTGATGTAGCTTTTCCCTGCTGCTCTCTGGCTCCTATGCCCAACTGATCACAGTTCACACAAGAGAGGTTTCTGATTACAACTTCAGCTAATCAAGGAGAGGGAACAACCTCTTCACCAGACCTGGGAGACAAGGGCTCACTCCATAATGAGGGAGACTGCAGCTGGACACATCTAGGGGTCAGGACTGCAAGGCGTGGAATGTACAGCAGGATTTCCTGAGGATTTTGAGTACTAAAGCAGCTTCGAGGCATAGCTGCTGAAATTAGAACAGGTATGAGCAAGCAGATAAGCTCTCTAAGTCTGACATTTTTTCCTAAAAGGATTCTAAACACAGTACTTAATCTCTGCAGGCATAAATGGAGCAGACAAACTGCTGTATGCTGCACTGAATAAAAAAGTGCCAAATCAGGAGAAATGAGATGTACAAGATCTAGCTCTTACAGCCAGAAGGATTCCAAAAGAGGAACTATTATACAGATACGTCTTCCCCTAAAGCAGGAGGACAGTAAGGGAAAGATTTCAGATTTCAAGCTCAAGGCTTTAAAACACAACACTGGCTGTTATTAATGATTCAAACAAAAACCTCAGGACAGTAAACCTGCTAGGCGAAGAGGAATTTTTAAGCTGCTTACCTCAATGGACCATAATTCAACATGATAAAGGCCAGTATCACCATCACACACAGTGTCCTTCTCTTTGGAGATGATACTTTGAGCTTCTGGTTCTAGACAGAGAAAAAAGAAGATACTGAGCAAAAGAGCGGCATACATACGCAGGGGTATGTCAGAAGCCAAGAATACCAAATTACACTTGATTTTTAGATTTATACTTGTCTAGTTATGTGTGAATACATTCCTGAACTACTTAAAAACAAAACTTTGGTTTATACATTATGTTCAGTTTCTAGCCAGTGAAATATTCAGAAGCACTATGAAATAAAGAATTAAAAGTCTACCAGATAATGTGTCAGCTGTCCTCACCTAGGTGAAAGTCATGGGCTAGAAACCCACGAAGTTCTTCCAGTCAGCATTTCCCCAGCTCTGTTCTAGTGCCTTCCACCGGAACAACTGTTTTCATATGAAACCAGACTTCCACCACAACCCCTTACCTCTAATACCACTTCATCCAGCTGCCTCTTCAGCGTGCTGTTTTCTTTCTTGAGTTTCTCATTTTCCAGCAGGGCTGCCTCCAGCCTGGCCTCCAGTCCCAACATGTACTCCTTCTTTTTCTTGCGTGACTGGAAGGCTGACTCGCGGTTTTTGATCATGCGCTGCTGCCGCCTCAAGACATTGACCTGAGCACACAATACACAGGCTGTGAACAACACACAAGTTAAAACTGCCTCCATTCCACACAGAGTTTCTGCCTCTCTGCTTTGTCAAAGGTCTGCACAGACAGCTTCCCACTCTCTGCTTCAAATGAGCTGGAATGGTCAGCACAGAGGCACCTCAGGATCACGGTACACCTAATGAAAAAGCAGGTCCTGCACTGGCTCAGTTTTCCTCTGTATTCCAAACATCCTACATGCAGGGGTCATCATATATTCCAGTTTGATTTGACCCATCAAAGCACAAAGACAGAAAATACCTATCTTCAGAGACAGAGGGCAAGAATGTCTTTTACCTTGACTTCTCCCTGCACCATTTCACAGGCTACAATCAGTCACCTGCTTTCCTAACAGGAAACTTCTAGGGTTTCCCAGGCTGTTCTGTATGGGAGTCATTTCCACACTGATTACACCTGTTTCTACACCTTTCCCACCTGTGCTACTCAGTTTTGGAGATTTTGACTAGTGTTGCTGATCTCAGATTGCACATTCTATGTGCATCAAGCACTTACACAGCAGTTTAAATGCAGTCTCTGGGGGCATCTACACTAACATCTTAATTCAGATCAGGAGAGTGGCTTGGGTTCACACTTCCTGACTGTCCCACTAAATGTGCTTTGCTTCACATCTCAGAACAGTCTCTGAGTGCACACAAACTGGATCCCTTCAGGATGAAGCTCCACCAGCAAACATGCTCCAGGAGAGCACATAATTCACTCTAACCACTAGCAGGCATTCAGTCTGCAAGACCAGGCTGGGACAGCTCAAAGCAACCCCTCCCCATCCTCCCAACAGTCCTGATGACTGATTCTTTTCCCAAGCAGGAACACTCCATCATCTTTTACCACTTACTCATTTTGTGGTTTGCACTGAGTGGGACGACCCAGACCAAAAGCATCTTGCTGCTGACAAGGATAACAATGATGGATACTGTAGAACTCTACAAAACTACTTGAAATCCTAAGTTTAAACACTAGTCTATTGATTTCCTTTCCCTCACAGATTAGCAACTCTGTTTTCATTAGGAAAAGAAGACTTCAATCACATTTTTAAGCTGCAACTGGATGTGCCTTAACGACAATTACACTGACAGATAACGGAACGATCCATCTTACACAGACCTGGATACCCTTCAGTGCCTACCACCACAGGCACTGGTGTAACCTGTATCTCTCAGAGCAGGAACATTAAAGAAAAAAGATGAGAACTATTCCAGAAGTATTATTCTAGGGAAATAGCATAATCACAGAATTGTAACATTAACTAATTCAGATTTTGAGTCTGGCTATGTAAAAAACCTGAACCACAGCTTTTCAATTCTCTCCTTGTATCTACCTGCATACTGACAATATGCTGTTCTAGGGCAATGGTGTCTTCAACAAAAAATGGCCACAAGCTGTTTGAAGACAACATTCTCCTTCACAATGCCGCAGTTTGGTGACAAAGATGAAGAAAACATGCCACAGTGCATTAATATTTTGGGCTGCCTCCATGTTGGTCTAATTGCTCTTTATAAAGATCATTTATTATATGTCTAGTCTGCTGACACCAACAAAAGTCTGTGAAAGTGAAGCTGTTTGTACTTACTCCAGTTTCTCTCTTTAGCAGAGAGTGGAGAAGGAAAATATTTTAACATATTTCATTAACACTAAGCTTTGTCTTGAATTTTCTTAAGTACTACAACATTTAACATAAAAAAAGCTTCTGCAGACATACAAAAACTGGACCAAAAAAAAGATTCAGGCTAGCCAAGAACTGCAGTGTATAGAACACACCAGTCTGGGGCCAGGATCACTTCAGAGATGAAAAAACAAGGAATGAGTTCATGCAGCAGCTTTGGCTCAAGTTGTGTGCTATTCCAAACAAGGAGTTATGTTCTCCTTTTTAAAAAGAGGTTTTGCATCATGAACTCAGAGAAGACCAAATTGTTTATATCCATTCTTGTTTGCAGACCTGCTCAGGATTATTCATTACTGGACAGCTTTTAATTACATGTCTGGAACCTCTGGCAGATCTACATGCTACCCTGAAGAAAATAAGTTATTAGAGCACCAGTGCAGTGCCTCTAGACTAAGAGTACATCCTGAGCTACATCTGTCACTGTTTCAGACACCGCCACCTACATTTTATGTGTTATTTATCCAGATTGCTCTGCTTTACTCACAGCTCTCCAAATGCTGTGAGGAACAGCAGCTCCCCCCAGCCTGACTCCAGGTACTCTGTGCAGTATCTGCATTTCAGTCTATGCCACACCAACTACATTTTGACTCATTTCTAAAGCTTGCTTAAATCAAATCCAGTATTTGTGTCCTTAAGTTATTTCGCTTTGATTTACAATCCTTAAACAGCTTAAGGTGCTCCTTGTTCAGCCCTGTGGGTCTTGCCTGGCTTTTCCTGGGGAATATGCCACAGCTGCACACCCAATCCCACCTAAATGTGCTGCAGGAAAGGGAAAGAGCTCTGTGAGTGAAGTGCTGCAGGAATGCTGAAGCTGGAAGCAGTGTGGCAATCAGCATTACACAGCTGGCCCAGCACCAAGGCAAACATGCCCCCTGCTCGAGCACTTTGATACTCAGGAGGGAGAGGAACTAATTTATAATGTCAGACTGCTTCAGCAACATTGCCTTGCACAAAGTGCTGAACCAAGATTAAAGGTAGCAAACACCTCTGCTAACTTCTTCTGCAGCCTTCAACTTTTAAAGTTGTATTGTATTGATGTTCCACTCAGGACAGCAACTTCTGGTTCTAAGGAAACACAGATCATAGAGGGACAACATTACCATTAAAAACAATCAGTAATGCAACTTCTGCTTTCTAGCTTTGAAAATCACACCACCACTACCAGAGACACACAAAAAACCGCTGTAAATATGGAGAACTGGCAGGTTCATTGCAAACCCTTGCTTCAAACAGCACTAACCAGATTCAGATTGTCCTCTATCTTCAGAGGTTTTACAAAGAGTCATGCACTTAACAAATAAACATTGCTACCTCCATTTACTTCCAAAGAAAACTCAAATTATGAGCAAAATTTCACCTCCCTTCCAACACAAGCTGTACTTCTAGAAGCAGGAATGTCTCTCATACTTCAGAGAGGTTTTGTACACGTGCTGGGAAAGTTAACAAAGAGCTCAAAGTACAAACCACTCAAAGTAGCATTAGCTGGATTCTTGTCTCAGCTTATGAAAGCTGCTGTCTTTGAAGACACACCTTTGATTGCAGGAATATAAAACATATGCAGGGTTTTTTCGTTCTTATGGAAGTTCTGGGTTTTCTTGTCTCTAACTCAACAGAGCACAACTTGCTTAATGAGCTTATGTTACACAAGTATTACACAATGTACAGCACAGAAATGAGGATTCTTCAACAGAAATCCAGAAATGACTTTTGCTGAAGTCATTTTGCATAATTAATCTTTTCTGGATTTTCAATATCCTGGCACTTGTCCACGGCTGGCAGGCTGCACATGTGTGCCACCAGCACACACAGGACCTCACTCCTACAGCCTGCCTCAGCCCATCCCAGTGTAATCCATGGGCAGCCTGAGTGTTAAGCTAACAGTTTATCCTTCCTAAGCCCAAAAGAAAGTCCTGCAGTGTTTCTTTTTGTTCTGCAACATCTGCTCGGATTAGCAAACAATAACCCGTGCTACAGAGCTCAAATGACAGCTCCATCTGTGCAGCCCTGAGCGCCACAAACCACATCCAAGGCAGCCAGGAGATGTTTCAACCCTGCTGGCCCCAGCTGAATCCCAAGACATTGGTATTTTTCTAAAGCACTTTTTCACAGCATGTGCCAAAAAGCAGCTGCAACTGTTCTTTAATGTTGTAACAAACACAGGTAAGATGTGCACCATTTCACAAGTCTTAAAGGCTTTGGGCAGAAATCCCCACATAACCACACTCAGAAACAAACCTGTTTGTTACCCCAGCTAACATCTGTCTCCTGATGTCACGGGTATGCATATGGAGTACGGGGACAATAAGGGGGTTTTGTCAATTAAACCTTACATTCAGACAATGGCAAGGTGCCACGCTACCCCTGCTTACAGGGAGTCACAAATCCAGTGACTGCAGGTCATTGATTTGTGGTCTCTTGAGTTAACTTTGCATGCCAGGGAACTATCACTAACGCAGCACACTTAACTGCTCTGCCTACTGACAGACCTTTGCTTTCTTCTTGCACACTGAATATCAAGTTTCCACTGCACTCTGGCTGCTGAACTATTTGTAGCGCAATATTTTCATTCTAAAAGGCAGCCCACACACAAATATGATTAGTGAGGAAAAGTTACCATCAAGCTTGAGCAGCATTCCCAGACACTGGGAAACCATACAGCAATGTCACTCCAAAGAAGCTGAAGGAATAAGCTTCCCACTACTTTTGGGAAACAGTACCTGCACTGCTAATATGCAGGTGTCTACACAGCAGAATTCCATGTGTTTTCACCCTTACAGTGAGATTTGATAGGACCCTCAGCTCACAACTGTGCTTGGAATACCACACTGGGGAATCACAGAGTTTTGAAGTCACCAACAATAAGCTTTGGTCCTTTCCACAAGCATTCTTCTTTGGACAACAAAATGCAATCAAAGCAGCTCGAAATTACCAGGAGCTTGATCAAGTTAACACCCAGCTTGCTAGCTGGTTAAGATGCCAAGGCTGAAGGGGAAAAAAAACCCCACACAGATCTCAAAAGCTACTGTTTACAGCTACTGCTTACTGTGAGCTGCTATGGAAAACTTACTTATTTGCACTGTAATTGTTACGAGCTTAACCCTCTTCTACTCACACAATACATGATCAAAAGGGAGCCTGAAGAGATTAGATGATATGGAACCCAGTAACCGAAGTTTCTAAAAATCATAAGTAAAATCTGGAGAGATAAATGGGTATGGAAAAAGAATGAGGCACTGGAATTTCGATTTCAATGATGCAATTCATTTGCTTCCTAAGAAATGTTTTTATTATATGGATTAGAAAAGTGATTTAGCATTAACCAAAAATCAGATATATTTATGTAAGAGAGGGCCAGCCACTGAGAGCTTGCACTTGAGAAAACAAGGGACAGAAAATATCTATCAGCACTGTCTTCTGCCACTACACTTGCACAGCTGATCTGCAGCTCCAGGCAGGCCAGCAGGTATTTAACAGCTCCTCCCTGTTCTGTGCCAAGCTGCTAATTCCCTGTTTACAGCTGGAACTCCTACTAAGAGCTTTCCTGAGGCTCTGAAGGGACCCTTAGGCCCCACATACAGCAGAAGTGATTGAAGGAGTGACAAGGCCTGGTTAGCAGGTGTCAGAGTCAGAACTTACATCCAGCCCCGTGGCTGGGGCGCTGCTGTGAAGCAGGGGCTTTGTCACCGTGACTTTGGCGCTGCTGGAGCCGCTCCCAGCAGCTGCAGACAGCGCCTTCACTGCCTGGCTCTGCAGAGCTGGGGCCCCTCCAGCCACTGCAATGACTGGCTGGGAGGCAGGAAGCACCCCAGAAGCCTGGAGCTGTACCACAGCAGGCTGGGGCAGCACCACGGAGGGACCTGGAACAAAGAACAGCAGCACTCAGCACGGATATAATGAATTTGTACATCACCACTCTGCAGGGGCACGCCACTACCCTCTCCTGCCCTGCACAACTGATCCCAAATCCATCCACATTCCACAGAACAGGGATGGAAAGAAATTGTTCCAAAGTTTATAGGACTCTTAATCCATTCTGCAAACCAAAACTACAGATTTTAAACGAATCCAACAAATCAAGATCTGCCCCAAAACTTAATAAAATTCAACACTTGTTATATACATTACTCAGTGTTGCTAATACTTGAAGCACTCTGAACAACCTTTTCAAAGAATTTAGCCAACTTACCTCAATCCTCCTTCTCCCTTTTGTCTTTAACTACTTTATTGCTGTACTCAATGGAAAACTTACTACACAGAAGTGACTCATGCCACACAGATCAATTCAAACTAGCAGAGAGATTGGAGACGAACAAAAAAGAACAATGCAAGTTACACTTTCAAAATTTACACTGAAGCTTCAATTCACGCTAAGACCGCTTTTTTAGAAAAATGTCTTATGCAAGAAAGTTTATACATAAGCTGAACAGAGCTTAAAGAAAAGCTGGCAGAAAAAATGAGGTAATTTTAACAGTTTGAATTGGAATTAAAAGCAGTCACTTCCAAGAAATTTCAGTCCAACAACTACATTTAACTCAAGCAGGTGCTTGAGTAATATTTTGCTTTCTGAAAACACATTAATGTCTCTCTAATCCTTTGTAACAGGATGACCTCGCCAGCTTTCAGAAAGAGCACATTCCAGCTGAGCATTCCAACCCAAATGCACCACAATGGATTACAGCATTTATCCAGCCTTCTGGAAGGTGAAAAGTGAACTAATTTACCTAGTGCCAAGATCTTATATATGGGGTAAAACTAGACTGTTTCTGCAAAAAAAACCAAAAACCAACAACCTCAAAGTCATCATAACTTAGTATGACCCAGTTTAAGAACCTTAAATGATGAATTTGAGACGGTTTCAATTTTTTTGTAATGTATAAAAGAGATGATGCTCTAAGAACTTGCTTTCTCCTTTAAGCTTTTATAAAATGGGCTGAGAAAATCAAATTTCTCATGCTTCTTTGAAGATAATGGCATATTTCAAAGTGGTAGTTCCAACTTGTCATATGCAGGGGATTTAGACTAATGAAAAAAGATCCTTATGGTTTTTGTCATGGAAGCTGCACAAGAGAATTTTTAAACATACCATCAGTTAAAGGAAAGCATGGACATACTTTCTCAAAAGTATTTCCTCTGTACTGTCTCATAGAAACTACTGTCCTGACTTTTCTTCAGGGAAAAGGAGAAGCTGATCTTCAGAGTACTAGACTCATATCACCAGCATTCCTTACTCCAGATGGTACTTTATCAGCTGGAACATCAGAAGGAATAAGAATTAGGTCATGCTGACTGTGCTGAGCTCTGTTTCAAGCAGTCTAGCAATCTTAGGCATGTTATAATAAATGTCAGCATCTCCAGATTTGGCTGAACCCCTGATGGAAGAGAAATCAGTAATGGAGACAAATTTTTCCCAACTGCAACAATTTCTAAATATGTGCCCTTAAGAATTTGTCTCCTTTTCCTTCTGTGCCTCAGTGCCTGTACAATCAACTGCAAGGGACTGTGGCCATCAGGTGGTGAAAGGAGCAACTGCAGCTGGCAATTCCTGCAAGGCAAGCAGTGTCCTTACAGCTTAGGCTGGAGAGTGAAACAGTGCTTTGGATCCAGAAATGACAGCTCAAGCTACTTCAAAAATGGGTAACAGGGTAACTGTAGCCATGAAGAATTATCACGGGGCAGGAAGTCATTTTCCTGTTGTTAACATCAGCAATTTTTCTAACCTCTGACACAGCTCTCAATTTTCAGCAGATTTCATTCTATTTAATGCTGTTTAGTGAGCTGAAAAGTCACCAACTCATGCTCCCACCATCCTGTGGAAGAGATTCATGTGGGTAAAAAAAAACAAGCTTATATCACTTCTCTCAAGCTCTCCAGCTTCCTTCAAGCCATCCTACCTGACTCTGCTGGATCTTCCTCTGGTTATGACAGAACAGCACTGTAATCACCTCGTGCACCACCTGACATTGCAAGCAGAGCACAGCAAAGCATCCCTACAGATCCTTCCAAATCAGCAGTTTTATCCCCACAGCTGCCAGTGCTGGGCACAGCCTCTGTTTTACATTCTAAATAGTGGAATTATATAATCCAGTCTTCCATTTTACATCATGCTTATGTGAGTGCTGTTTCCCACAGGACAGTGTGAGAGGAGTAAGGCCATCTTCTCAGCCTGAACCTTTTACAGCAAGGCATGTAGGACCCTTTTTGCTCCTATTCCTCCTCTTTCATACACCAAACCTAACTTCATTCTACCAGCCATCCTAAACAGACAATGCTACCACCAAGACCTGGCCCAGTCAGGACAATTCATTTACCTTTAGGAGGAGCTGGCTGGATGTTAACAACTGGCTGATTCTTTGGCAGTGGCACAAGCGTGGGGAGAGTCTGAATAATGATGGTTTTAGCTGGGATGCCAATGTTAGCCTGAGCTTCAGGCACAGCAGGCAAAAGGGGTTTGGGTTGTAGCAAAGGCCTGGACACTGTCTGACCACACTTCTTCAGGCTCCTCGCAGAATTATTTGCTAGAAAAGGAAAAAGAGTCAGGATTGGACCAAGAGGCATAAAATACATAATTCAAGCAATAATGAAGTGGCTTTTAATGTGGGGTCTTTTACCCATCTATAATATTTGCTAACAATAAACACATCTGATCAAATATCCAAGTCATAAATGATAGGACATGTAGTGTCTGTTGGTTAATAATCTGGATTCAAGACAGCACACATTATCTACAGCATGAAAGTAACTTTGTCTCTCATACCAGATCGAGAAGAGATGCTCCCAGCAGGCTTCTTCCCCCCATCTCCTTCAGGGGATGCAGGGCTTCTGCAGCTCTTGCTGTAGAGAGAGATGGGAGACATCTGGGAGCTACAGCTGAAGTCCACATCATCCTGCAGACAGAAAGCATAGGAGATTAATACGTCAGAAACTCAGAGCAGTATCTCTAGCAGCTCAGAGTACGTCTGCTTTTCATCACATCTGTGCTGCTGCTGCAGCCAACAGGAGGAAGGTTTTACTCTGCAATTTGATTCTGGCCAATGCCAGGTACCACTAAAAAAAACCAACAAGTACTTCTCCCCATCAGCAGAGTAATGGGAGGCAGAGGCCAACATCTGCTAGACCCAGAAGCCTTTTGTTTGGCAACAAGGCTAATGAACATGGCTGAGGAAAGAGAGCTGAACATGCTCTTATTCAAATGGGTCACAGAGAAGAGATAAGAAAACACCACTGAGGGGTTTTTGCAAGGGTTAAGAAAAATAAGCTGTTTCCTCTTATGCCATGAATTTGATCAGAGTAGATCACAGGGGTTTTTGTCAGTCAGAGCTGCTGCTGTCTGTGCTCCATAGGGGGTTTTGCATACTGGCACATTCTGCATTGGAGAGTCCACAGATGGCGGTGAAGGGACTGAGCAGCTGGAAGTGGCTGGTGACAAAGGTTCTGTCTTCACACTGGCATCTGCAAGAGGCAGGTAAAGACATTTCACTGCACAAGCTTTTAGCAACGGGAAAAGTAAAGAACACGCTGTCCTACACCAGATATTTAATTCCCAAAGCAAGGCACAGCAGAAAACACAGGGAGATTAAAGGTATTATAAACAGCTTGGCTTTGTAGGGCAGCCCTTGCCAGCTGTACCCACCCTACAGAAACACAGACTAATTCTCATCACAGAGCAAAAGGCTGTAGGGCATCAAACAGCTCCACACGATTTTTAAGAGCTCACCCTTGTGGGGCAGGAGGGGAAGAGCAACACCTACAAATATAGAAGTTAATTACCTGCATAGGCATGGCCTGTAATATTCCAAAGGTCCGAGTCCCAAGACATCAAATCCAAATCAAAATGAAAGTTATAGAGATCATTCTCCTGAAATGACAGTTCAGCAAAAGAGACAAGACAAAAAGAAAGGTACATTGGCACCATCAGCCATTATGTTCACATTGTTACAGCTCCAGAAAACAAAACAAACAACATAACCATCAATCACTTCAGGTGCCTTAAGGCATGCAGATATGAAAGTCCTTAAAGGAGAAATCTCAACTGAAACACACAAAACAAGGCTTCTTTTAAACTTACACCTGCATGAAGGGGCAGGACAGTTTAAGACCACCACTAACTATCGTATTCTTATTTGCAATTTGTAAAGCAAAAGTTTTAAGTTCAGTCATTGAACCACCTCACATAAAACATAAGTCTTAGGAACCTTGTACCATCCTATCCTTTTTCTGCCTTGAAAAATTCATTTAATGCTCTTCCACCATTACATCTCAAAGCACTTAACAACAAAAGCAGCACCAGGGACAGTTTACAAGCAGGAAAACAGACACAAGACTGATTTGCCCAAGACTTGATTAACAGCATGTGTTAGGTCTCCCTACACCTGAATACACTGATGTCAATATCTAAAGCCAAGGACACCAGCTTCCTTTTCCAACAAAAATCAAAACAGCCTAAAATCACTCCATACATATTATTTAGCATATGACCTTTAAAACAACTGTTGGGGTTTTTCTCCATTTATTCTGCTTGTGCCTCTCTAAGTCTCAGTTTCCTATGCAAATGTGACCCTTAATAAACACTTGCATGAAAAATACAAACATGACCTACCCAGCTTATACAAATACACAACAAAGATTTTCCTAAAAACTATACTGCAATTATACTCAACTTGCGCTGTGAAGGAATGCTCAAAAAGCCTGCAAACTGAGTAGAGAATGGTATTTACAAGTTAGAATGAAAAGAAAGCTCATCAGAGCACATTTAAAGGAAAAATGACCAAAAAACCACAACATGAGCTGTGCATTAAGAGCCTTCACCCAGGCAAGTAATGCTGACCTGCTGATGGGGAATAATACCTTTCCCTTGCACAATCAGTCTGTTCCCACATTGTCTCCAGTGACTGGTTCTACACCTATATGAAAGCTCTCAGAACCTGGGTTGATAACCCCATATGCTGGAGGTGGATTAGGACACCTAATCCAGAGACACGGAGCAGAGACACGGCAGGGGAAGAACACGGAGAGGAGAATGCACGAGGGAAATGCCCCAGGAGAGAAACAGCAGTACAGACAGGTGGGCAGTGAAAAAGATAGGGATTAACACATAAGGCTGCAAGCAAACGTTTTTGAAGAAAATCCTACATTAAAGAATACAGTAAGAAGTTGAAGAAATCTAATAGGCAAAGGCATAAAGAAGAGGCTAGGTGGATGCAGGTGTAACACACCCACTCTTCTCTTAGGCAGCCCCGAGGCAGCGCTCCCCCAGCACTGCGCTGGGGTTCACCTTCCCCGGGGCAGAGACCACACCGCTCCTCCTCCAGGGACCTGGCACCCTCACCGTGCCCTCCCCTGCTCTGCCCGCTCCTCCTCCAGGACACCGGCACCCTCACCCTGCCCCCTGCTCTGCCCGCTCCGCAGCCGTGACCCGCAGTGTTCAGCGGGCGCTGTCCCAGCGCTGCCCGGGGCCAAGGCCGCCCGGCCCCGCTCTCCTGCCAGGCTGCTCGTGGCTCTCCCCGCTGGCAGAGCCAGCTCGGCCCCGCCATCCCCGCTACTCACGTCGGGCTCGTCCTTGGGGGCCGCGGCGCCCAGCAGCTCGTTCAGCTCCTCGCCCAGCACCGCCTCTGCGGAGAGACAAGGGGCTCAGCGCCGGCCCGGCCCCGCCGGGGAGCTCTACGCCGGCCCAACCCCGGTCCCAACCCCCTGAAACCGCGCTCACCCCAGTCCAGGCCGCCGCCCGCGGCGGGCAGCAGCCCCGCCGGCTCCCACTCAGGCTCGGCCGCCGCCATGGCTTCCCGTTCCTCCCGATACACACACGTCTGCTTCCGGTACGGTCGGGCCCGCCCCGTACGGCGGCCGCCGGCGGACACGCGGCGCAGCAGCGCGGTTCGCACGGCGGAGCTCCGAGCTCCGCAGGGAATGACCGCTTCCGTTCGGCTGGAAAAGCCCTCTGAGATCAGCGAATCCAACCCTGACCCAACAGCCCCTTGTCACCCAGGCCATGGCACTGAGGGCTGTGTCCAGTCCTTAAACACCTCCAGGGGCAGTGACTGCAGCACCTCCCAGGACAGCCCATCCCAGTGTCCAGTCCTTAAACACCTCCAGGGACAGTGACTGCAGCACCTCCCAGGGCAGCCCATCCCAGTGTCCACTCACCCCTTCTGTGCAGAAATTCCTCCAAATGTCCAACCTAAACCTCCCCTGTCACAGCTTAAGCCTGAGTCCTCTTGTCCTATCACAAATAGCCTGGGAGAAGCAAATAGCCAAAGCCCATCTGGCTCCAATCTCCTTTCTAGCAGTGACAAGGTCACCCCTGAGCCTCCTTTTCTCCAGGCTGGACACCCCCAGCTCCCTCAGCGTCTCCACATAGGACTCGTGTTCCAAACCCTTCACCAGCCTCGTTGTCTTTCTCTGGACATGCTCCAGCACCCCAACATCCTTCCTGAAGCAAGGGGCCCCAAACAGGACACAACACTTGAGAAGTGCCTCACCAGTGCCAAGTCCAGGGAAAGAACCACTTCCGTAGTTCTGCTGGCCACATTATTTAATGAAGACTTTCTTCCCCTGCCCAGGCACGCAGGAGGCATTAGTTAGTGACACAAAGGTGTTTATTCAGACCCTGCTGACACAAGCTCAGAGGTGGAAGCATGAGTGGAGCAGCCACCAGGGAATGTCCAAATTCCCGGTGGGAGAATGTCCAAGGGCTGGGTGGCAGGCTGTCCCCAGCACGTGGCTCTTGGCCCCTGGTGGGTCTCCAGCTGCTCCCCTTCCCAGGGGAATGCTGCACATGTGGAATGGTGGCAGTGTCCAGGGGCAGCGCTGGTCCAGACTGCAGCCACAGGCGTGGAGCCCCTCTGTGCTTCAGCAGCAGCTTCTGCCCTGAAGCTGAAGGCATAGGAGAGATGGAGCTGGAGAGACAGACCCACTTCAGTGGCACCCAGGAGCACCCCAGCCAGGAGGAGGATGGCCACCGGGTGAATTTGGAACAGGGTGCTGCGAGGGTCCCACCCACCCTCACCTCACAGGTTGGCATCATACGCTGTGTTGGTGAAGGTGCCCGGCGCTCCCAGGTCACTGCAAGGCAAACACAAGGGAGTGTTTCACCTTGGGAGTGAAGGGCAGGGGTCAGCACAGGGGTTTGCAGGGGCTAGCACAGCCCTGTCGGCCCCAGAGATGCTCCCATACAAAAACAGCCTCACGCAAGCAGATCTGGGTGTTGGCAGGGTGTCAGCAGGGCTGTGACGGTCACACAGGCAGAGCAGGGTGAACACAGAGCTGTGACTGTCACACAGGCAGACCAGGCTGAGCACAGGGCTGTGACAGTCACACAGGCAGACTACGGTGAACACAGAGCTGTGACAGTCACACAGGCAGAGCAGGGTGAACACAGAGCTGTGACTGTCACACAGGCACGGCAGGGTGAGCACGGGGCTGTGACAGTCACACAGGCACGGCAGGGTGAGCACGGGGCTGTGACTGTCACAGGGCACAGCCACCCTCCTGAAGAGCACAACTCTCACCTAGTGGGTTTCAGGAGCTTCCTCTTCTCCTCTGGTCACGGTGTTGAAATGTTCATGAGAATAAAGCACATAGGAAAGAAATGAGTAGATCTGTTTAGTGAAGGTCATGAGAAGCTGCAGCAGCAGCATCTGAAATTGAGCGGAGTTTAACAAGCATGGGGTGGGGCTGCCTTAGCAAGCATTTGCTGCCTTCTTCACGGTGATGATGTTTATCTGCCTCTGCCCTCCAAACCTGGCTGCTGACACTTTCAGCTGGACAAACTGCCAAGGAGTCAAGCAACTCAGCAGATGAAACAAGTGAATGGAGGCAGTCACGCTGTTAAACCCTTCTGATCACCCCAGCCTCCCCCGGGACCGTCACCACCCTGCCTGAGAGCCCCTGGCCAAAGCTAGGGTGAGCTGCAGGAAGCATTTCTGTACCTCTGTCACTGAGCCTCTTGGCAAGGAGGGCAATGAGCCCCCCAGAGAGCACAACACCAGCTACTGCCAGGGCTGAGCCGCTGCTGTAAGCCAGGACTTGCTTTAGGAAGGCACCATCCTCTGAAACAAAGCCCCAGAGCCACACATTGAGAAATTGTCAGCACTTCACAGGCCCTGGGGAGTCCCCCTCCACCACATTCAGGAGGTGCTTGGAGGAGAGCTGAAGCTCTGCAGCGTGGGAGGAACTGGGGGTCCTGCTGTACCTGCACACACAGGGGCAGCCCTGCTCCAGTTGCCCGTGGCCTGGCAGTGCAGCAGCTCTGCTCCCATCCGAACAAACCCCTCCTCGCAAGAAAAGGCACACGTGGAGTTGTAGGTGAAGTTCCCATGCACGTGAGAGCAGCTCAGCTGGCCTCTGCTTGGGGGGGACAGCTCTGGGCAGCTGATGGCTGGGGATAAAGCACAGCAGGAGAATCAACAGGGCACTGGTATGGGGACATGTGGGCTGCAAGCCAGGGATAAACTGACATAGCCCAGGGTGCTGGGGAGAGCACTCTGCTATAACAGAGCCCTCCCAGACATGTGTGAGATCACAGGATTTACCTTTGCAGTGTGTGGGGTCCCCTGTCCATGTCCCCATGGCTGTGCACTCACGGCTCTCTGGCCCCATCAGCACAAACCCTGTCTGGCAGGAGAAGGCACACGTGGAGCCAAAGGTGAAGTCCCCATGGAGGTGGGAGCAGGCAGCCTGGCCCATCTTGGGGGTGGTCAGTGCTGAGCATTTGATGGCTGCAAGGCAAAGAGGCACAGCTCAGAAAGGAGCCTGGGAGACTGCACTGTTGGACCAAGGGGCTGGGGACACATCACGGTGTCACCCCCAAGGCCAGTGACACCCTGAGCTGTGGCGGCAGCAATACCTTCACAGTGTGGAGCATCCCCTGTCCATGTCCCCGTGGCTGTGCACTTGAGACTGTCTGATCCCACCAATGCAAACCCTGTCTGGCAGGAGAAGGCACACGTG
This sequence comes from Rhabdornis inornatus, assembly GCA_013397075.1. Taxonomy (NCBI): domain Eukaryota; kingdom Metazoa; phylum Chordata; class Aves; order Passeriformes; family Rhabdornithidae; genus Rhabdornis; species Rhabdornis inornatus. The sequence goes on from VWZS01001188.1 coordinate 80,159, forward strand.
GAGCCAAAGGTGAAGTCCCCATGGAGGTGGGAGCAGTTAATCTCTCCCTGTGCTGGAGCTCTGAGCACTGGGCAGGTGATGGCTGCAGGGACAGAGAAACATTTTCCAGCTCGAATGTGGGTACTGTGTGGCTAGATTGTTGAAACAAGAGGATCAAGAGAGTCCTCTAGGGAATATCCCATGCTCAACACACAGCCTGTGACACCTCGAGCAGCAGCAATACCTTCACAGTGTGGGCTGTCCCCAGTCCAGGTCCCCGTGGCTGTGCACTCAAGGCTCTGCAGCCCCACCAAGGCAAACCCTGTCTGGCAGGAGAAGGCACACGTGGAGCCAAAGGTGAAGTCCCCATGGAGGTGGGAGCAGTTAATCTCTCCCTGGGCTGGAGCTCTGAGCACTGGGCAGGTGATGGCTGCAGGGACAGAGAAACATTTTCCAGCTCGAATGTGGGTACTGTGTGGCTAGATTGTTGAAACAAGAGGATCAAGAGAGTCCTCTAGGGAATATCCCATGCTCAACACACAGCCTGTGACACCTCGAGCAGCAGCAATACCTTCACAGTGTGGGCTGTCCCCAGTCCAGGTCCCCGTGGCTGTGCACTCAAGGCTCTGCAGCCCCACCAAGGCAAACCCTGTCTGGCAGGAGAAGGCACACGTGGAGCCAAAGGTGAAGTCCCCATGGAGGTGGGAGCAGTTAATCTCTCCCTGGGCTGGAGCTCTGAGCACTGGGCAGGCTTTGGCTGCAGGACAGAGAAGCACACTTGAGGCAGCAGCTTGTGGACTAAAAGGCTGAACTCTTGTGATGAGAGGACTAAAATGAGAACACCCCAGGGTCTGCCCAAGGCCTGTGACACCTTGAGCAGCAGCAATACCTTCACATCTTGTTGCATCCCCTGTCCAGGTCCCTGTGGCTGTGCACTCACGGCTTTCTGGCCCCACCAGTGCAAACCCCTTCTGGCAGGAAAAGGCACACAAGGAGCCAAAGGTGAAGTCTCCATGGAGGTGGGAGCAGTTCAGCTGTCCTTTTTCAGGAGCACTGAGCATCGGGCAGGCTTTGGCTGCAGGAACAGAGGAACACTTTGAGCAGGAGTCTGGGTACTACAAGGCTAAACTGCTTGGTCTGAGAGACTGGGGAACCCTAGAGTCACCCCACAGGCAGTGACATCCTGAGTTCCAGCAGCAGCAATACCTTCACAGCGAGAGGTGTCCCCAGTCCAGGTCCCCGTGGCTGTGCACTCACGGCTCTCTGGCCCCACCAGTGCAAACCCTGTCTGGCAGGAGAAGGCACACGAGGAGCCAAAGGTGAAGTCCCCATGGAGGTGGGAGCAGTTCAGCTTTCCCTGGGCTGGAGCTCTGAGCACTGGGCAGGTGATGGCTGCAGGGACAGAGAAGCCCTCTGAGCAGGAGTCTGGGAACTACAACACTAAACTGTTGGAATGAAAGGACCAAGACATTGGAGAACATTCCAGGGCGAGCCAGAGGTCTGTGACACCTTGAGCAGCAGCAATACCTTCACAGTGTGGGCTGTCCCCAGTCCAGGTCTCCGTGGCTGTGCACTCAAGGCTCTGCAGCCCCACCAAGGCAAACCCTGTCTGGCAGGAGAAGGCACACGTGGAGCCAAAGGTGAAGTCCCCATGGAGGTGGGAGCAGTTAATCTCTCCCTGGGCTGGAGCTCTGAGCACTGGGCAGGCTTTGGCTGCAGGACAAGGAAGCACACTTGAGGCAGCAGCTTGGGAACTGGGGGACTAAAATTGTGGGACCAAGGAGCTGGGGAGCACCACAGTGTCACCCCAAGGCTAGTGACAGCTGGCACTCCAGCAGCAGCAATACCTTCACAGCGAGGGGCATCCCCTGTCCATGTCCCTGTGGCTGTGCACTTGAGACTGTCTGATCCCACCAGTGCAAACCCTGTCTGGCAGGAGAAGGCACACGTGGAGCCAAAGGTGAAGTCCCCATGGAGGTGGGAGCAGTTAAACTCTCCCTGGGCTGGAGCTCTGAGCACTGGGCAGGTGATGGCTGCAATGGGAGAGCAGATCTCAGAGATGGGATAGATGAGGTTAAATCTAATGATTCAGGCTGAATCCAAATCAAATCATATCCAGACTCACCTCTTCAAAACTGTATTGGTACAATGATTTTTCTGCCCTACAAGTGATTTCCTTGGGGAGACACAGCTGCTGCTCTGCCAGAGCCCTGTTTATCCCTTTCACTACCCTGGCCAAAGCCCCTGGGAGGAAGGAAAGATCACAGCTGCTGCAGTCCCCTTCATCTCTTTCCCTTTCCTGGAGCAGAGAGCAGCCTCTGTCCTTGTCACAGTGGCACGAGGATGGCTCTGGGACCATAAAGCACTGCAGTGGCTAAGGAGGTTGTGTACCAGCCTGCCCAGCCTGTGCCCAGGGTGTGTTTTGCTGCATGCCAGGGTAAGGTTTTCTGGGGTGAGTGGCTCTTCTGCCTGTGGGACCACGAAAGGTCAGTGCCAGCAGGGCATTAACACCACCCAGCCCAGCTGAGACAGACTGCATTTGCTGCATCTTCTGCTTCCAGACTGACACCAAGCACTTTCCTGGCCAGACTTTTCCTTTCATAGCTATTTTACAGGCAATTCTGGTTTCCCAGAGTCCTGGAGGTGCCTGTAGGTGAGCATGCTGTGCAGGTGGGAGCACCTGGCCCAGCCCCTTTGGGGCCAGCCAGCAATGGGCACACAGGGGCTGCAGGCAGGCATGGGGCAGAGTCTGGGGCGGGGCAGGGCAGGCAGCCTTGCCTTGCCCTCAAAGTCCTTGCAGCACCCCCAGCCTTGCTCACAGCCTTGCTCTCCTCGTTTCTGGAGTGAGCCCAGCTGGCAATGCTCGCTAACATCATTTTGTTATCAGCACGGGCGACCAACTGACTCATCAGATTGTTTGCAATAAAGCAAAAATCAATCATATTGCAGCCAGCAGGAAAAAACAAGCTGGGAAAGCAAGTCCCTGGGAACCTAAAAAGCCTGGAGCACACAGGCTCAGCCCAGCTTGACTGTGGGGATTTTCACAAAATTGGGAGCCAGTTCCTGCCTTTGCCCCTGCTGGGGATGGCTGATTACAGAACAGTCATCTTATCTCCATGCCTGTTCCCCTTAACTGCAGACAGTTTTGCTGCTCTCAGCTACCTAAGGTCCTGGGTTGGATCAGAGGCTCACCCTGCACAGGCAGCAGCAGCAGCAGCACTAACGTCAAGGCAGGCTTCTTTTTAAAAGAATATATATATACCAAGATGCTTCTCAGTATGGAGGGTCCCCAGCTGTGTCCCCTGTCTGCTCCAGTCCTTGTAAAAGGCTGCAGGGGTACCACACAGCAGCACAGGAAAGGTGAAGCAAGGCTCTTGTACCCCCAAAAAAGCCCAGCAGTTCTCTGGGATGGCTGGTGCCTGACTGCAAACCCTCAAGCCACTGACAGGAAGACTTTCTCTGCCCCTGCAACATAACATACTACAGCTTTCTCTCCTGTGTGGTTTCCTGCCACACTCTGTCCCTCCCAGCTTATATATAAGTTCATTTCATGAGTTCTTATCCCTGTTCAAGGTGGCCACCCCTGCCAGGATACACCCATCACCTAGCTGTGGTACAGCAGCCCCTCTGTTCTCTTTCCCAAGATGCCAAACGCCTTCCCAAGGCAGATCAGGGTGAGCTAGGGGAGAGAAGCAGTGCCACAGGGCTGACAGAGGAGCCAAGACACCATCCTGACCCCACACTTGGTGCACACAGGGTGCTGATATCTGAGTGGGATTCAGGGCACTGGGACAGCCACGCAGAACAGGAACTCCCAGCTCACAGCTGCTCTGCCCAGTGCAGCCTCCTCAGGGAATCCCTCCCCACGTGCAGCACTGGGAGATGCTTCCACAATAGGGGAGGGCACAGCAGCACTTCTCTGAACAGCATTGAGCATACAGGGCTGGTCCCCCCAAAGCATCAGGGCTGCATCCCTGGGACCCCCAGCCCCCAGCAGGCCCTACCTGTGCAGGTGGGGATGTTTGCTGACCACTCCTGGGAAGGCAGGCACCGCAGCACGCCTGCCCCTTGCCGCTCAAACCCCTCGTGGCAGCCAAACTCGCAGGTGGAGTTGTAGCTGAAGTCTCCGTAGGGATGGCTGCAGTTCATGGGCACTCCCTGGGGCTCCAGCTTGGCACACTGCACAACTGGGAGAGACAAAGTGCCACGTCAGGAGCACCAGAACCTTGCCTTGATGCCAGGGTTTGGGCTCTGCAGCAGGGAGGAGGGCTGGGATGGGATGGGATGGGATGGGAT
>VWZS01001188.1:84542-166154 GCA_013397075.1 Rhabdornis inornatus
TGTCTCACCATCGGCGCACTCGGGGCCCTGGAAGCCAGGGTAGCACTCGCAGCGGTAGCTCCCGATGGTCTCCACACACTCTCCACGCTGGCTGCATGGGAAGGGCTGGCAGGAGGCTGCACACACAGGGCATGGCCATTAGGAGCTGCTGGCCACCGTGCCGAGCTCCCCAGCCCACCCAGCCAGCTCTGATGCCCCTGCTCACCCCGGTAGCACAGCGCCTTCTTCTTGCGGCTGCAGGGCTCGTCGTTCCACTTGCCAGCCTGCTGTGCCCGCTGGATGTAGATCTCCACGCAGTCCTGGTTGGAGCGGCGGTTGTTGGGCTCCCCCTGGGCCCAGTTCTCTGCCTCCTTGGTCAGCGCCTTCCTCGTGCCCACCCAGGTCCAGACCCCGTCCAGCTTGCGGATGCCGATCCAGTAGTAGTGCCTGTGGTAGGGCAGGCTCCTGTTGAGGTACTGGATCTCCTGCTGGTTCTGGATGGCCACCAGGTCGGTGAAGAAGGTCTGGCAGTAATTCCTGGCCTGCTCCCACGTGTACTCCCCATCACTGTAGTGGTACGTCCAGGCACCCACCTCCACCCACAGCACCATGCCTGTGGAAGAGGATGGGGTCTGGGATTGATGCAGAGAGGATGGGAGCTGGGTCAGCAGCACCCACCTCCACCCACAGCACCATGCCTGTGGAAGAGGATGGGGTCTGGGATTGATGCAGAGAGGATGGGAGCTGGGTCAGGGATGGGATCCCTCAGGACGTGAGGGTGGGCTAAGCCTGAATTCATGGCAAAGAGATGCCAGTGATGGGCTGGGTGAAAGGATTGGATGAAGAGATGAGTGTGGATGAGAATGGGACTCTGTGGGTAGATCAGGCATGTCAGAAGGAGCTGATGACAGGGGGATGATGAGGAAGGTGGAGGCGACAGGGTGAATGAAGGCTGAGATGGAACAGGCAGAGCTCAGGAGGCAGAAGACCCCCGAGCAGTGATGCCAACCCCCTCCTCCAGTGCAAGGATTGAAAGCTCAGCCCGTGGCTCTGTTCCTCTGCCCACAAAAACTTCCCAAAGGGGAAAGCCCCGCTTCAAGATGGTTCTGTAAACACGGTTCCTTCCTTGAGTGCAGATGTATTCAGTTTTCTTGCTTTACCCTGCTACGTGAGAGCCAGATTGGAGCAAGGCAGAGCAGCCAGTATGCCCTCACCCCCAAAAGCACTTGGACTCCAACCTGCTCATCTGAGACAGAGATGGTCTAGAGTCTTGTAAAACTCAGTGTTGCAAAACAAGGTCTTTCAAAAACAAGCTCACAAAATGGTCATTCCCATCAGGCAGGGCAAAGCCAGAAAGTAACTGGAACCCACACCCAGAAGTGAAGAGCACTTTGCTGAAACCCTGCTCTTATTTACAGCATTTCACACCACAACTTTATGCAATCAAAGGGTTGTAGCCACAGAAAGAAGCTTCCTCCATTCTGCCCAGAAGCAGCTATCTCCTCAACTGCAGCAAGTGATGTGGGGATATCAGATCTCCATCTGTGCAGAAAGTGAGATGGAGATCAAAGTCAAACAAGCAGCCTGGCTTACTCTGTATCTCAGGAGAGCTTTATCACACTGGGGTTGTGCAAGGATCTGGGCACTGCAGATTAGATGTGAATACATGCCTTCTAAAGTCTAATTAGGGCTGGACTTTGGTCCATTGATATATAAATTTTGTAAGTAATTTCCCATAATTTGTCAGGTTTTTCTTGTGAAAGAGCAAACTATTCTCTTTGTTCAACAGAACCAAAGCCAAGGAAAATGTGGTTCCCTGCTCACCTTTTGGGAATTCGGGGCTGTAGGACAGGAACTCAGGGCACCTTCTGGGATCCTGCCCCATGCTCAGCTCCCACCACCCTCCTCCTGGCCCTTGCTGCTCCCAGCACAGCTCATGGCAGCTGCCTGCTACCCTCACACAGCCCATCCCTGAACTGACAAGGGCCAAATTCTGACATCTGCTCTGTGTCCATTCTCCACATGCTGTCCTACCTCCTTCCTCCAGCTCCAGCAGTTACATCCTCACAATGGCACAGCTCGTCTCCCTTTCTCATGCTGCCTCTCCCTGCCCCACCTGGTGCTGAGCCCCCAAATGGTGCTGAGCCCCACATGGGTGCTGAGCCCCCAAATGGGAACTGAGCCCCCAAATGGGTGCTGAGCCCCACATGGGTGCTGGTCCCCCACATGGGTGCTGTTTTCCTGTGTTTTGACCCCTTGCCTCCCATGGCAGCCCTGATACCTGTTCCCATGGTGGTGCTCAGCACCCTCTGCAGTTGAGGTGCCTTTGCCCTTTTGTTTTCTCTCAGAGCCAAATCTCAGCCTCCTCCTGACACTTCTGCACTTACCTCATTTCTGTTCCTTAGCTCAGTCACTAAGTCACTAAGCTTTAAGTCACTAAAGTCACTAAAACTTGCATAAGTTTTCTTAGAAAAACAATTCATCTCACGGAGGATTTCCAGTGCCAGAGCAGGCGCCAGTAGGTTTTGCTCTGTGCAATGCCAGCATGTGAAGGAAATAGCCCACAGGCAGCAAAACCAAATTAGTTTCTATACTCCTGATGTCAATTAGCAGCCCCAGATCTGTGTGGTGCTGCCCCAGCTGTGCTGTGAACCCTCACACCCATGTGTCCTGTCACTCCATCTATGCCCAACTCCCCAGCACAAGCAGGGGTGTAGGAGTGGGTAGGGCTGCCCTGCCTCTCCCTGGTTCACAGCACAGGGCAGCAGCTGAGAACTGCAGCTGGGGAACCAAGCATCCTGCAGGGACCTCAGCCGTGCCCTGGATCCCCAGGGGAGCACGGTGTGCCTGGAGGGAGCTGGCACAGGCAGGGGCAGCCCCCTCCCAGCCCAGAGGGATCCAGAGGGATGTGACTGATGAGCCCCCAAAATAACAGTGCAACGTTTCTCCAGTTTCTCAGACTCCTTGGCAGCAGGGTCACGCTACTGGTGGTGGGTGCTTACCCCATGTGATGGCAGCGATGCCCAGGTAGGTGCCAGCAGAGCCCAGAATCCATGTCCTCCCAGCAGATTGCAGTCCCACAGCAGTGCCCTGGCAGGGAGGGAGACGTGAGTGTGCACATCCCAGGGGGTTCACACTGCACCCACAGTGCTGCCAGGCAGTCCTGGCTCACACAGGGGGAGTGCTTGTGGCACTGGCACACAGGCACACACAGTGCTCCCAGCCAGATACAGCGCTGCTGCAGGAAGGGCCCCTTCAGCTCCCCCACTTCGGGCACTTCACTCCTGGGGAGCCCCTGAGTCCTGTGCCCCCAAGCCCCTTCCTGCCCAGCCAGGGCTGGCATGCCTCTGCAGCAGCAGACTGCAGTGTGCCTGGCAGTGTCCCTGGGGCAGCTGTGTCCCACAGCCCCCAGCTGTGGCTCCTACCAGTGCCTGCCCTCCCCTCATCCCCCTGTCTAGGTCACCCCCAAGGAAAGCAGCAGGACTCACCATGTTGGTACGGTCAGCTGTCCCTCGGTGGGCAGTGCTGCTCACGCTTCCCCGAGCGTGCAGCACATCGCTCCCTGCCCCTGGCCTCTTCCCCTCCCATCCCAGCCCTGCTGCCAGCCCACATCCTGCCCACACCCCCTCCTCCCCCCCACAGGGCTCTCCAGCCCCAAGAAACCCTTCCCTGAGCCCGGGGCTGCAGGGGAGCAGTGGGGTCAGCACTGGCCATGGTCCTCATGGACTCACATGGCATGGGAGTTGGCTGCATCCCTGCTGCCATGGGGACATGACAGCCACAGGAGATGACCCACGATGAGCCAGGCTTACCCAAGCACCCCAGAAGGAGGAGAAGGGCCCCCTGAAAAGTGCTCAGCCCCAGTCCACAGTGCCCAGAGCTCCGAGACCTCTCTTACCCACCATGTCCCTATGGCAGTGCCTACACTGGTGGCCTCACAGGAGGCTGACGTGTGATGAGGTCCCTCGTGGCTCACAACCTCCCAGCTCCCGTGCCAGACACTCTCCTGGCATGCAGCTGTTTTACTCTGGCTGTGATTCTTCCTATACCATTTATAAACAGTTACTTACACAATGTATTTTCCTGTCTTTACCTTTATGTCTTTATGAGAAAGGTCCAGGAATATGCCAGAGGAACTTCCCTCTGACTTACTAACATCCTTTACTTCCACCAGTGTTTCAGGAACACATCTAATTGTGTCCACCACCCCCTGGATCATTATAAACATTATAATCATTACAAATCTTTTCTTACCCTGTCCTGCTCGTAAGTAGAATTGTCTTGGCCAGGTTTTCTGCAGAAATGACTCTGCTGTCTTCCAGCTAAAGCCAAACAAGAGCCATGCAGGTCACATGTATTTTCCAGTTCCAAAGAATTTGGTGCTGCTCCACCAGGACTCATTCTAGACAAAAGGAGGAACCCATTCCACAGGAGCCATAACCCACTACAGTTACTTTATCATTGGCCAGTATAAATGAACCTTGTTTCCTGTCTCTGGACATATTCCCTGGAAAATGTTTTAATGCAATTGTCTCTTTTTATGGGATTGCTGAGTCTGTATATCCAGTAATTCAAGAGCACTTGTTTTCTAGCAGCTCCTCTGCCCAGAGTGCTCACTTACGGTAAGGGAAGAAGCAGACAGGCAGGCAGAGAGGCTCAGGGGCAGCTGCTGGGCAGGAGAGCAGCTCCAAGGGCTGAGGGTCACCTGGGCAGGGCAGGAGCTGTCTCTCCTACTGCTGAGACACTGCTGGGACTCAGAGGGATGTTCATGGGTACACAGCCCCAGGGCAGGGCAGGCTGTGCCCCTGCCAGTTTCACTTCTGCTGGAACCCAGCATGGTAGGGCAGAGCAGCAGGAAAAAAAACATCCCCACCTCTATTTTTCTAACTACAAGTAGTTGTTGGTATTGCTTTAAAAATGGAATCAAGGCGTCTGAGGTGCAGAGGTTGTTGCTGCTGCAAAGACAGCACATGAGCAAGTTTGAGCTCTGTGTGGAGGCAGGTGCCCCATGCCTGGGCTCAGAGAGGGGGTTCTGCACGGCAGGGTGGATATTGAGGCTTGCTTTGCAGGTAGTGGGAAAAGGTACACGTGGTAGGAGGGAGAGCAGACCCGAATCAGCTCTGCTGGGAGCTGGTTAATCACCAGGGGCCCTTTCACATCTCAGGGTATTTCCAAGGCTGGCTTCCCCGGAAGGGGTTCAGGATGCCGCAGGGCACACGCTCCTGCTGGATTCCTGCTGCTCTGCTTCCCAAGAGAGGGCCTGACCAGCGTGGGCATTTCCCAGGGGTCAGGATGGTGCAGGCTGTGCCCCTGCCATCCCTCCGAGGGCACAAGGCGACCTGCCAGCCAGGGCTTTGCCCAGCATGGGGGCAGCTACAAAGACACTCTCCTGTGCCACCTCCGCCCTGGAGCCAGGCACTGGGATGGAGAAGTGGCTCCTTTGCTGTGCCCCGGTGCTGAGCAGCATCGGGCGATGCTCTGTGTGCCGCAGAGCCCTGGGGAAGGGGCACTGCCCTGTTTTTGCGGGACAGATCCCGCCCAGCGGGGCACACACAGCCTGTTCCACCCCCTCCTTGTGCAATGCCCCCGCAAACCGCAGCGGAACCGAGTCAGCCCGGCCGGCGGGGCTGCTGCCCGCGATACAGTGGCCACCTTCCTGGGAGCCCCGCTCGCCCCAGCCCAGCTCACGGCAGGGCTCGATCCCCGAACCCCGACAGGGCTGAGGGGTGGCACCGACAGGGACACACACTCCTGGGTGCGCCCCGCTGCTGCCATCCCTCCATTCCTCCCTAACCCTACCCTAGCCCGAACCCATTCCTCCCTGGGGACACGGGCGGCTCTCCCTGAGACTTGAGAGACGTCTCCTGAGTGCGGGTAGGAGATTCCCTTCCACCACAGGGTCCCCAGGAAGCGCTTTACCCACAGGGTGTCCCTGAGCTGCAAGGTGCCCTTGGGCAAGGCTGCCAGCGCACAGCTCCAGCAGCCGGAGCCGCCTCCGCCCTCTTTATCAGCTGCTGCCCCGCCTCAGGCAGCGCCTGATAAAATCTTTCTCACAATCTGAAAGTGTTTGGACATCGGGAGATGCATTAAGAGTGCTACCCTGGCTTGGAGAGACTGAGACAATCGCGAGGATTAGCCAAGGACCAGAAGTCCAGGGGCAGCTACACTGTGCCCCTCACCCACAGGGACCGTGAGGCACTGGGACAGCCCTGGCTGTGGAATAAAGGGGTGGTTTTGGGCAAATCACTCCTGCCCGCCCTGTCCAGACCCTCTCAGAGGTGTTTCTTTGTTTTCAGCTGTAGGACAGCTCTCTGCCTCCTGCCTCTCACCGCGAAGCTGGTGATGGAGAGCCTTTTCATTGGGCATCGCTGCCACACGGGTACCCGTGCCCGTGCTGCCTGCTGGATCCCTGGCACCTGGCAGCAGCCACATGTGCAGGGCACAGATGAGGGTTTGCCAAACAGGATGCCTGGGGCACAGATACCACTGACATTATCTCACTGCTTGAGTGACAGGGCGTAAACAAGTGACTCTACCCACCCGGGGAATCCCAGGTGGCTCCTCCGCCCTGCCAGCCAGCTGGGCACCGGGTGGGCACGGGGTGCTGGGGTGCAGCTGCAGGGATGTGCCACGTCCAGGGGCAGCCCTAAGTGACAGCAAAACCACCCAGCCTACAGCTCCTAGAACTGTGATTGCTCTGCTGGTGCCCTGCTGGCTCTCTACGGCACTGTGCATCCCTGGAATGCTGAGGCAAGCCACCAGCAGAACCCATCCTCCTGGCAGGACAGGGGTACCAGCCACACTGGCCTGGTGTGGGGGCAGCCCAGGCACAGGAGGCACTGGCAGCCAATGGACCAGGCCACCCTCACCCTGGCCACCACCAGTGCTTTCGTCACATGCCTGGTTTAATGCAGAGATTTCAACCTTCTTCCTTCTCACACGGCAAACCCAGCGCCAGATTCCTCTGCCTGTCACCTCTGTCACCCGCTGTGTGCTATTGCCTGCTCCCCTCCCTGGGCAGCAGATGAACGGCTCAGCACCAAGAGCTGTCTCCAGCCAGGGCTAGCCCCTGCAGAGCAAAACACATCCTCTCCTCTGGCCAGGAAGTCCTGTGGAGATCCAGCAGGCACTGTGCCCAGCTGTGTTTCACCTGAGACAGAAGCAACTTTGGGGACATTACCTTCTGGCAGGCCGGGGCTGAGCTTTCCTCCTCTAAAAGTTCCTCTCTCACCTCCCTGCTTCAGCTGCTGCCAGTGAAGCAGCAGGCACCCTCCGGGGTGATGTTTCTCCCCCGGGATCATGGTTACCTTTCTGCTCCAAGGAGTTATTGTGTTGTCTATTTAGAGCAGTGATTTATTATCTGCTGGTAGGGCAGACTCTGGCACAACATGTTTTAAAGTCTTTTTTATGCCTCAACCACCTCGCTGTGGATCTACAGACTGCCCTGTCTGCACTGCCCCAGCTGTTGCAAACTGCTGGGCTCTGCCCAGCGCGGCATCCCTCGGTGTGTGACCCCAGGGACAGGGCAGTCCTGTCTGAATCGCTGCTTCTGTGGCCATCCAGCTCTCCATGCACAGGGTGGGTGGCCCTTGCTGAAGCTGACTCTGCCTGAGTCCTGACTTCTGGGGCAAGGCCCTGCAAGAGAGAAACAGAAGCTAAAATAATGAGGGATGTTCCTAACCACTTGCCACCTTTTAAAATTAATTCTTACTCCTGTGACCTCTTGCAGCTCTGCTTTAAGAGCAAGAGGGTCACAGACAACAATTTAACTGTGCTTCATCCATGGCCAGAGGGGTACAGGCTCCTTCACATCTGAAAGCAAAAGGTCTTTTCTCTACTTTCCTGACAGGAAATGGCAAGGCAACATAGGCAGTGCTTTCCTAGCTTCTTTTTATTTTTATTTACCCTTAAGTAGAAGGACTATTTTGCAGAGAGGCATCGTGGGAGGCCTCACTGGCCGGGCAGGAGATGAGGCAGGACGTTCTACCCCCGCCCACCCCGCTGCCCTGAGGGACTCGGGCGGCGCAGCCCCGCACCGGCACCGTACCTGGCTCCTCAGGGCAGGGCGCAGCTCCCCGGGCTGCCCGGCTCCTCCTCTGCCTCTGCTGCTGGCTGTCACACCGCTGTCACACCAAGGCTCCCCCGTGCTCTGCAAGCCCTAGGAAGCCGCTTTTGCCCGCCAGGCGCTGAGGTCGCTCGGCGGAGGCGAGGGGCCGGGAGCAGCGTCCTTGCCGGGGGACAGCGCGCAGAGCTGTGCTGGCCGCGCCGTCTGTCCCCTCTGCCGCGGGGCTGTCGGGACGGGACCCTGGCGGTGCCGGGGGCCGCTGTGCCGTGTCCATTGCTCGCCACGATGAGGCGGAGGAGGCCCGCGCCAGGGAAGTCCATGATGACCACTCCCCAGCGCACGGGCTGCCCGGCCCGGCGCCGCAGGTGCTGTTGGCAGCGGGGGTTCACAAAGCGGGCCACCTGCTCGGGGCACGTGAAGAGCCCATTGCCGGAGCAGAAGGTGAGGAACATGGTGCTGGGGTCTCCGCCGGCCGCCTTCTCCAGGTGTCGCCGCACCCGGGCCCACTTGCGCTCCAGCGACAGCACGTTCCAGGCGTCGCTGATGCTCAGCTGCTCGTAGGGGATGCCCAGCACCTCCCGCGCCAGCGCCTCCAGCACCACGATCTTCCCGCGCACCTGGCCCAGCGTGGGCACCTCCTCCCGGCACCACACGCAGCCCTGGCCCTCTTCCAGCAGGCAGCGGTGCAGCTGGGCAGCGAAGCCGGGCCGGGAGAAGATGGGCAGCTCCTCCTTGATGCGCATCAGCACGGCCTCGCCGGGGTGGGCGCGGAGGAAGCGCAGGGTGCGGCGCAGGACGCCGCGCAGGCTGGCCCGCTGGAAGGTACACAGGTGGTAGATGCAGAGCTCGCCCCGCCACAGCTTGCAGCGCACGTCCAGGAAGCGAATGCCGGCCGCCAGCTGCGCCTCCAGGCCCCAGCTCTGGCACCGCAGGCGCCGGCCGCCGAACAGGCTGAGGGAGTCGTGGGTGCCGGGGATGGAGAGGCGGGAGAGGGGCAGGGCGTCGGGGAGCTCCGCCATCCAGTCAGGGCAGCAGGCTGCCGGCTGCGGCACGCAGTCGAAGGCAGCGCCGCGCCGGGACCATGTCTCCATGCCACCGGGCGAGCGGGCACCCCGGCACCCGGCTGGCCCCCCGGAGCGCTGCCGTGGGGAGAAGCAGACCGTGAACTGTGGGAACATGCCCCCCTTGCGTCCCGATCCCACCCTCCTCGGTGGCATCTCCATGAAACCCTAGAGCACATCACACCCTATAACACACCCCATGCGCCCCATACACGTTGTGTCGCACTGTGCTGCTCCCCTGCCAGTCTCAAGCACCCGTCCCAGTACCCCCGAGCCCTGGTACGCCCCAGCCTGCCCCTCGTTCGCTCACCTGGGTTTGCCTGTGGCTGCGGAGCAGAGCCCGCTGGGCTGCGCGGCCGTAGGTGCCGGCGGCGCAGTGGCAGGTGGAGCGGGATGCCAGCCATTAACCCGGGGACAGTCATGACGCGCGTCCTGCCTCGCAAACGGCACGTGCACCTGGGATTCATCCTCAGCCCTCGGCCAAGGAGCGCGCTTGACAGACACACCGGGCTGGAAAACCACCTGGCTGATCCCGACAGCAGCCATTCAGGCCTCCGCACCTCCCTCCCCAGGAATCAGGACAAACGGGATCGCGGCGCCGCGGGGCCCCTTGATGCTGCCCACGGGACTGGCTGTGCAGAGCCGCGGGATGCCCGCTTGCCTGATCCAGAGCCGTGCCCTCGTGGGACCTGGACCACCCTGGTGATGACTGGTATCGTCCCCGTCAGAGGGACAACGCACAGGCTGTGCCCAGAGCAGGGGTCTGTGCTTGCCTGCACACCCCGGGACCTGCTCAGCCAGAGTTCCCAAGGAAGTGGGATTCATCTCCCCGCTCTTCAGGCACCAGGGACTGCTTCACGCTGGGAGTGACCCCTTCCTGTCCAGGGGACACAGCTGCCGGGCAGCACACACTGTACCCAGCGGGGTTTGGAGAGGAGCCCCGGGCAGGTCACAGACCCCTCCCAGCATCCTTCCCGCTCACATCTCCTCCGCCTGGGCGGGTCGGGAACGGGGATGGATCCTTGGGGGGCGATCCTCTGCTACTGCAGGAGCAGCCGGTGGGGACGGGACAGGGGGCACCGGCCCTGCGGGGATCCCTGGGCTGAGCGGGGTCCCTGGGGCTGAGTCGGGTCCTTGGGGCTGAGCCGGGGTCCCTGGGGCTGAGCGGGGTCCCTGGGCTGAGCCGGGGGTACCGGGGCTGCCCCCGCCCCGGCCTTAGGACCTGTCCCGTGTCGCGTCCGCCCGCGGCTCTCCGGGCACAGAGCGCTCCATCCGCGGAGCCGCAGCGCGGGGGCGCAGCCGCTCTCGCCCGGGCCTGTTCTGTCCCTGTCCCTGTCCCTGTCCCTGTCCCTGTCCCTGTCCCTGTCCCTGTCCCCGTCCCTGCCCTCTCCGTGTCTCCGTCCCCGTCCCCGCCCCGGCCCCGCCCGCTGCTCTCGGCATGGCGGCGGCGGGCGGCGGCGGCCGTAGCTGCTTCGTGCTGGGCGGCTCGGGGGAGACGGGCCGGGCGCTGCTGCGGGAGCTGCTGGCCCAGCGCGTCTTCGGCCGGGTCACGCTGATCGGGCGGCGCCGGCTGAGCCTGGGCGAGGCGGAGGCGGCCGTGGTGTGTGGGGAGCGGGGACCGGGGACAGGGCTGGCCGTGGTGTGTGGGGACCGGAGACAGGGGACAGGGCCGGCCGTGGTGTGTGGGGGCCGGGGACGGGGACAGGGCTGTGGGGACCGGGGACAAGGCCGGCCCTGTCTAGGCCTAGTATCCTGTCATACTAGGACCGGGGACAGGGCTGGCCATGGTGTTTGGGGACCGGGGACAGGGCTGTGCGGGCCCGGGACCGGGGACAGGGCTGGCCGTGGTACTAGGACCGGGGACAGGGCTGACCGTGGTGTGCAGATCGGGGACAGGACGGCCGTGGTGTGCGGGCCGGGGACAGGGCTGGTCATGGTGCAGGGACAGGGCGGTGGCTCTGACCCTCGGCCTCCCGCAGGAGCAGGCCGTGGTGGACTTCGAGCGGCTGGGCGAGCACGCTGCCGCCTTCCAGGGACACGACGTGGGCTTCTGCTGCCTGGGCACCACCAGGGCCAAGGCTGGCGCAGTGAGTGGGGACACCCCTGGCCCCGGCGGTCCCGCTTGTCCCCTCCCCTGGCTCGCTCCCTGCCCCACTGACCCTGCTCTTCCCCCTGCAGGATGGCTTTGTCCGTGTGGACCGGGATTACGTGGCGCAGGCAGCAGAGCTGGCACGGGCAGGGGGCTGCAAACACTTTGTCTTGCAGTCCTCCCAGGGGGCAAACGCGCAGAGCCGCTTCCTCTACCTCCGCGTGAAGGTGAGGGGGCAGCTGGGGTGGGCTCCCGATGCTTGTGCAGGAGCCACAGGATGCTGGGATGCTCAGGAAGGAAGCAGGAGCTGAGGTCTTGAGATGCAAATGGCTCTGGGGGTCCTCCTGCTGCTGCAGGACAGGGGAAGGGGCTGGCTGGACAGCTGTGCAACTGGCTTCTTATAGAGCAGCACAACACCTGCATGCAGCCTCTGTCTCCCTCCTCAAACTCCAGACACATCTGCTGTGGTCTCTAGCCCAGTAACAGCTCCCCAGCCTTAAGCTGGGATGGCTTCACAGCTGTGTGGGAGGCTCAGGGCTATGTCCGGGTGAGACATGGACTATCCCGTGATGGAAGGGCTCCCCAAGGAGCACCACACCCATTGCAACAGCTTTGTTCTCCATATGTTGTGTGCTGCAGCTCCCACCACCTGCTGGACTCAGCTGCCTGCTAGCGTCTTGTGCCGGCTGCATCCATCCCCAGGCTGGATGCTGAGTCCAGATGCTCTCCAGAGCAGCCTGCTGCAGTTTAGCCGATGGTTGCAAGGGAGCGCTGCTGACCTGCACTCGTGTCCACCACGGGCCCTGACCCACTGCCTGGCCTGGAGAGCTGATCCCTGCCTGGCCTGGAGAGCTGATCCCTGCCTGGTCTGCTCCAGCCTCGCATTGGCATTGGTGCCATCCTCCTGCCCTTGGCCCAGCAGCTCTGTCCTGCCCGTTCATGGGGTGGCAGGGATGGTGCTTGCAGTCATCCTTGTCTCCTTTCATCCTGCCTGGCTGCTCTGACAGGGAGAAGTGGAAAACCTGGTCCAGGCTGTTGGTTTTGATCGCTGTACCATTCTCCGGCCAGCGTGAGTAGTGGTGGAGGAGGGAGGGCACAGGGTGGAGGGTTGCCAGGGCAGCAGGGAGATGCTTCACTGGGAGATGGAGGAAGAGAAAGGATACACGAGTGCAGGGATGGGGAGGGAAGTGGAGAATGGCAGCAGCTGCAAATGCAGCTCATGGATGAGCAGTGCTTCCCAGTGATTCAGGGAGCAAGCTCTGCCATTTCCTGTCATCCATCCCGATGCTAGGATGAAAGCACAGGTTGAGGCACATAGGTCAGAGCTTATCTCCAGATGGACCTTGACCTTAGGCAGGGGAAACACTCACCTGTGTCCTTTCAGCTGTATTGTGCTCTTGCTACCTAGGAGAACTGGAATTTTTTTGCTTTTGTCAGCACAGTGGGGAAAGGAGTTTAGTGTCAGCTCCGTCACGTTCCATGACTCTGCCAAAGCCCCAAAGCCCATGTCGGTTCAGGGAGCTTGTCTGGGCCCTGGTGCAGCTGGAGAGCTCAGTCTCTAGCCTTCAGCCAGGGTTGTTTGAGGCTGACCCACCTCCCCTCCTGTCTCTGCAGGGTGCTGCTGTGCAAGCGCCAGGAGTCCCGGCCCATGGAGTGGATAGTCCAGCAGTTCCTGGGCGTGGTGGCTCGGGTGTTCCCCACTGCTTACTCAGTGCCTGTGGAAATGGTGGCCAGGGCTATGGTGGCCTGTGTGCTGCAGCCAGGCGAGGGGAAGGTGAAGGTGCTGGAGAACAGGGCCATCCATGAGCTAGGAAAGGCAGTGCCACAGCAGGGCATGTAGAGCAGAGGGGATGGCAGGCAGGAGCTTGGGTCACTGTTCAGTGCTCTCGGGGCTGAGGATGGACACACACATGGGACAGGTGTGGGGTGCTGGCATGGCTAGTGTGGAGCCAGAGCTACACCACTGCTTTGCTCAGTGGCTGATTATTCTGTCAGGGGATCAAAAATGCAGGTGCTGGCTGCTGGGTGAGGATAAACAGTGTGCTGTGCTGCCTGGATCCATGATACAAATACAGGTAAAGATGATGTAATCCAGGCCTTGAATAAAACCCTGTGACTGATCTGGTTGTGCTGGCTTTGTGTTGAAATAATGTCTGTCACCCACACACCAGCAACCCGGCCTCAGCCTCGTGTGCTCAGATGTTGTCACTTCAGGGAATGCTCATAGGCAGGTGACAGGCACAGGAGAGCAGAGACGAAGCACAGCTGCCTGTGTGGAGGCTGCACTTCACAGAGCACACGGTGGCACCAGTGCTGCTTGGATAGCAGAGCTCCTGGATGCTCAGCAGCGGCTGCTGAAGCACCAGGAGTGGTGGCTCTGCCTGCAGCAGACACTCCTCATCTGCTCAGGGTGCAGAGGAACTGCTCTAGGGATGCTGCTGTTCACACCTGGGCTGCCACTGGGTACCTGAAGTCACAAAAACACTGTGCAAATACTTGCATGGACTGGCAAATGCCTGTCCCTCTGCTTTCCTTCAGGCACAAGTGAACCTGAGCCCAGCCCTGCATTCCCAGGAGTGCTCTGCATTTGCAAAGGTTGAGGCCAGCCCTGTCCATGCCTCGGAGGGGACTTGCTCCAGGTGCCAGAAGGGGAGCAGGTTCCTCCTGTGGAGCAGGCACAGGGAGCAGTGCAGTGTCCCAGGCACAGCCCCTGCTGTTCTCAGGCCTTGTGCTCGGGGTCGAGGAACTCGGTGGCTCCTCAGATGGGATGCAGAACATACGTGACTCCCAAATTCCCTGCTGGCCAGAGTCCCAGTGCTCCAGGGAACGCTGCTTTCCAGGATTTTCTTTGACCTCACCCATGGCTCCTGGGTCAGTGACTTGGATGTGGCAAATGGAGGGAGCCTAGATCTCATCTCCTTCTACACGAGCATTTCCGTCGCTGGGTTGGGCCTCAGAAGGGTGGTGGAGGCAGGGAGGTGTTGTAAAGACTGCACCTAGACAGCTCCTCAGCCATGTGTGGGGCTCAGTTCAAAGGGGCCACAGAGCCACAGCTACTGATAAGACTGTCTCAGTGAGAGCAAACAACGCCTTCAGAATGGTATTGAATGCACAAAGGGAATTAGGGCAGGCTGGTCAGCATCACACAAGTATGAGGAATACAAAGGCTGGTCACCTGCAGCACTGGGTTACACAGGCGTGACGCACTCAACGCTCAGAATTTTTTTTTAAAGGGCATGTGCTTGTACAAGGGAGTGGAAATGAACACCTGAAGTGGTAAGACCTTAAAAGAAGTGAAAATTGAGATAATTTAAAAAAATAATAATTCAGGCTCTGGAAAGTTACAGGTGAAAGGCAAGCCACAGAAGATGTGAGGAAAGCATCCTAAAGGCATAAACATGAATTATAACTATGTGAGAAGCAGAGAGTTCTCCAGGGGTGCTCAAGGACAGGATGCGATTAGTCTCTATAGGAAGGAATGAGCCATCACAGAAAGCCTTAGTGAGTTCCTTGCATTGCCCTTTGCTGTTAGGGAGCTCACACTACCATCGTTCCTTAGGGGACCCACATTTGCATGACTGTCCCAAAGCATGCAGGGGAAAAAAAATATTTCTAACCCCATTTTTAGAACACGTGGTTAAAAGTCTGCCAGAAAGAGCACTCAGATGAATGGCCAAATACTCTCCTGGGTGAGAATTGCAGCGATCCCTTTACCAGAAGGTCAACATTGTTAAATATGATGCTAGTTCTTAAAAAGTTCCAGTGGGAACCAGGAAACTGCAGAGCAGCTAGGCTGCCTTCTATAAAAGGCACGTTGCTAGAAAGGATAATAAGGTCTGGAAATAACAGGGCCCAGGATAAATCGGGTGTAATGGGAGATTCCATGCGGCTTTTGAGGGGGCAGCTGCAAGGCACAAGCCTGGAGCCCTCGTGGAGGAAACCAGCCATTGTGTACACAAGACAATCTGCTCCTCAGAGTGCACTCAGATCTCCAAAAAGCTCTCCCAGAAGGGCTCTTAAAGAAATTAAGCTGTCGTGGGAAGACAAGGAAGGTCTGTGTAGTTTCTTATTGGAAATATTTTCTTAGCACTCCAAAGCCTTGAAACACACAAAACAAACATTTCTTGGTGGACAAAGGTCTGTGGAAAGCACAAGCTATTTCTGTGTAACCCTCGTTTCTGCTCAGTGGTAACAGTTTCTTTTTCGGCATTTTGGATAAATCTGTGTTAAAATGCACAGCTGCAATCCCAGCACACAGTACATCATCCTTATCACCCTCCCACACGGAGTTTCCTCACACTCTTTGGACCTCAGTTCCCCAGTTTGCTCTATGCACTCCTCAAACCCCCACCCCCGAGCTTTGGAAGAGATTTTAGACCATTGGTCACTGAATTACGGCAGAGGGGATTTGCCCACCTCGGGCTGGAAGACGTGAAGGAGATGAAAGTCTGCAGGGAGCAGACCCAGATCCTCCAGGAGGTCCCACTGGGCACAGCTCCAGAGCAGCAGGAGCTGTGCAGGATGGAGCCGTGTCCTTGGCACGCCTGGAGGGGCTCTCTGCTCCGCTCCAAGGGCACACAGCCCTGGCTGCAGCTGCGGGAGAGCAGGGCAGGGTGCTCAGAGCAGGCTGGGCAGCATCACACAAACCCCCTGCTCCCACAGACCCTCATTCTCCTGGAATTCCAACTGACTTTGTTACAGAAGCTCCACGATGAAAGGATAGCTGCATTCCCAAGGAATCAGCACAGGGGTTCTCCAGGAGGTGCCACGGCCCCGCTGTCCCTCCCAGCCCCGAGCTGTGACCACCACCAGCCCCTCTTGCCCAGCCCCTGCTGCCGCCGCCTTCCCTCCGAGACAGGGACTGCCTGAGCAGCGGGCAAAGCCTCCTGCCAACAGCACCACACTTCACAGGAGCTCTTCAAAGCAGCTTCTGAGCTGGCAGGCACTGACCTGGCACTCAGTGACATCCTGGTGACATCCCTGCTAGCAAATGCGTGGTCCTGATGAACCCTCTGGCTCCAAGGGCACTGGCACAGCCCAGCAAAGGTGCAGTTTGCAAGGCTATGCTCCTTCAGAGAGCAGGGGCTGCATCCCAGCTGGGAGATGGGGGCACTGTGCTACCCCTGATTGGGGTAAGGCACCTCCAGGCTCCTCCTGAGTCCTCTGGGAACAGGGCAGAATGGGAACAGACAGAGTAAAGGACCTCCATCCTCTATGGCTGCTGCTCCTCCTTTCCTCACTCTGTGAGATACGAGGGAGGCTGGTGGGCACCTCCATGCCAGCAGGGGGAAGGGCAGCCCACCAGACCCAGCTGTGAGTGCATCCTGGGGGCTCTGATCAGCCCAAGCCATTGTTATCTGAGCATCTCATCCTCTGAAATTGCCAGCTGTACTTTTTTTTTCATTCAGTTTCCACTACAAAGCAGTACAAAGCCAGCCCAAGCTCTCCAGGGAGGCACAGTTTCCAAACTTTCCAGCAGACTTCCAGCTTTCACTTACTGCACTCAGATGCCTGAACACCGACAGTGTCTTGCTGCATAATCCCACAGCAGGCCCCAAATCCAGGCAGGAGCCGGAGCCAGGCAGGCACAGCACAAGGGAAAGAGGAGCACGAGCTAAGCTTAAATTGAATCCTGGGTTTTACCCAGGGAAATGATGGTTGTTAGTGCACCTGAGTGTGGAGCAGAGTCCCTGTTCCCAGCTCCCAGTGTTAAACAAAGCAGAGATGAACATTTTCATGGTCACCCAGGAGCCAAGGTCTGAAACAAAATCTCTGTTAGCCACCATCACTGCTGAACTGGTGGGTATTTTGATATTAGCCACAGCCTTGAAATCAACAGCTAGACTTCTCATAAGCACTTATTTTTCTGCAAGTTTTGTTTTGCACTGGAAAAATCTCACTTGAATGAAGCGTTTCTGCCTGGTTCTTCTAAACACTGACCTGGGGTCTGATGCATCATTAAAAGAAATGCTGTGGGCTTCCTGAAGCCCCCTAAACATCAGCTTGGACTTCCAATGGGACCTTCCAATTTCATTACCTGACCTCGCCCCAGAAAATCCACATTTTTCTTCCCCCCGTGTGAGCTTAGAGAGAAGAAAACAAGCTGCAGAAGCCGCCGGGGCCGGGGCCAGCTGCGGCCGGCGTTGGACACGGGGCTGGCGGGGCTCCAGCTCCGGCGCTATATAGGAACGGGGGAGGCGGCTGGGCTGCAGACCGAGCCTCGCTGCCCGCTCCAGCCGTCACTCACACTCTTCTCACGGCCGGGGAAACCACAGCCTGCCAAGATGTGCAAGGGATTAGCGGCGCTGCCCCACACGTGCCTGGAGAGGTGAGAGCGGCCGCGATGTGCGGGATGCGGGGCTGCCTCCCCGCAGGGCTCTGCCGGGGGCTGGGGGCACACGGGGGCACAGAGGGGCACGGGGGCTCTTCCTGCAGCACATCCCCGTCGTGGGCATCTCTGTGGGCACCGGGATTGTGCAGCTCTGAGCGGGGAGGGAAGGGAAGCTCGCTGGGGCTGGCTCAGTGGGTGCTGTGAGATCCTTGGTGGGATGAATGCTGATTCCCAAACTCCCCACTCTGCCCTGGGGCGGAAACTCACCCTGCTGCTGGCTGAGCTTGGGCTGCTCCAAACCCAGCCCTGCACCACTCTGGGCAGGAGTGCTTCATCCTCAGACCTTAATTTCCTCAAAACACGGAGGAGGAGAGGAGGAAAGAATCAGGACAGAGGTTTTTGCTTTTCTGTGGTGAAAACAGCTCTGTCCCCAAAGTGCCTCACGATCCTCTTCTAACTGCCTGGGTGTTGCTCGCACATGGAATAGCCAGACCTGAGACCTGGCTCCTCTCTGAGCCTCAGCCCTGAACAGAGCTGAGCTCTGCCCCCCTTGTGGCACCCATCCTCACCTTCATCCCTACCCACCCTGGTGCTCACCCCAAAACCTGCACCTGATGGTGGCAGAGGCTCCTCTCAGCCACTTGGGAGCCCAGGCAGGCTGCAGCCCCTGGCCATTTCCATGCTGCCTGGAACCTGTCCTGTCCTCTGCTCCCAGGGCTTTGGAGGGGTCCAGTGAGAAGCAGAGGAGCAAAGCACCTGAGGCCTCACTGCAGCAGCAGGGCACTCCATGCTTCACCTACGGAGGAAAGACTCAAGTGAACCCCTCAGTGGGGGTTCCCTCACACCTGCAAATGCCTTGGCACTGGTTTTTGGATGAGAGTGACAGTGGGAAATTCACTGTCCTGAGGGGAGCTCCAGAGAATTTCCAGCTGAAATTGTGCTGCTGGGGGCTGATGCTGCTTGCCCAAAAGGCAAATCCTCATCACGGGCACAAACAGGAGCGCAGGCCTGTGATGGTTTTGTTGTTGGAAACTTGTCTTTAAGCCATCCTCACGAATCCCTGCTGACCTTGCCTGCTCCCCTGCAGTCTGCTGTGCCATGGGCAGCCAAGAGTGCTCTTCCAGTTGTGGGTGATCCACATGTTTCTGCTGTTATCTCCCTTGTTGTCACTCTTCTGACACTTTTTAACAATAAATTTTCTTAATGAAGATTTTCTCCCACTGCTGCTATGCTGATGTTTCCATCTGCTGTGCCCTCAAATCCTCACTCTCAAAGGTTTCACTCACACTGATGTGCAGAGTCAGGGCTGCATTTCCCCCTGTGCATCACCTTGTGCTGCTCTCTGAGGCTTCCCAGCTGCTTCTCTGACGGTGTCACAGAGCCCGTGCAGCTCTGCACAGCTTATCCCCAGTGCTGTACCCTGCAGGATCTGTGCTCGGCCCCTGACCCCTTATCCCAGTGCTGAACAGCACGGTCCCAGCATCCCAGCGTTCCCCATCCCCACAGGTGTGTGCTGCCTTCCCCACTCTGCCATCCATGCACTCACCTTCCCCTGCACAGCCCACCCGGGGTGCCCTGCTGGCCACAGGGGCTGCTGCCCCCGGCTGTCCCCACAGCACGTGTCTGCTGCCTCCTCAGAGAGGGATGAGAGGTTGGAAGGAATCCCTTCCTAGGGCCAGAGGAGCCTTGACTCCTCTCCAATAGCCCATATTTGTCCATGTGTCCAGCACGGGTCTGACACCACTGACATGCCCATACAGCATGCTTATGGCTCCTCAGATCCCCTCTGGAGGCTTCTGCACGTGAAGGGGCATTTCCTCTGGCACCTCCCTGCCCTCAGGCACAGCATCACCTTCAGCTTTCGGCTATGGCTTTAAACTCCTTTGAGCTTCTATTTTCGTTTTGTTTTTAAAGCTGGAGCCTCTCCTGACCCTCCCCAGCAGCCCTTCTTGCTCTCAATACATTTGACAGAGCCCATATTTTCTATTAATGCTTCTTGGAAGCTATTTCTCAGACTTTTTCTTGGCTTGCTCCCACATGGTCTCACAGTTAACCTTCCACCATTTACAGTCCTCTTGCTTTTTTCTCACTCGGTCACAGCTGGGTTTTTTTTTTTAAAGATGCCTTTTTTGTTTATAGCTGCCTTTTTCCCCTGCTGTTTAGCCTTCCCTGAAGCCTTGCTTGAAAGCTTGTAATCCATCTGCTGGAGGACGCCAGGATGGTGTCTTTAAATAGCCCTTCCCTCCCTCAGCCTGCAGGCTTTCAGCCCACTCGTCTTCCTCGATTCATTTTAACAGACTTTCCTTATCTCTGCTGTCTCTACAGATGTCATGAATCCCCTGTCACTGCCAGGGAGTTGCTCTGGTGCAGGGGGAGGCTCTTGCTGCTGTCCCCACACCTGCAGTGCTCCAGCAGGGTGGGCAGCTTCTGGGAATCCCTTAGCACCCCATGGGATGGAGCAAGATGGGACTGCTGAGGGCCTCAGTGCCTTTTGAGCCTGACTTGGCCATAAGTCACTGCCGGAGGATGGGAATCAGAGAGCAAGGTTTTGAGCCAGGTCTGAGCACTTGTTGTGTGAAGCCAGCATCAATTGCATCCAGACTGTGTGAGGGTGTTGGGCTCATCCACACCAGGGCAGGGGATCCTCAGGTGCTGCTCTGACAGCAGCAGGGTCCCTGTCCTCTCTTCCCAGCTCCTTGGGCCATCGTGGGCTAAGTTTGGCTCTTAGCGCCCCTGCTGCCAGCACAGGTCCTGCCATCCCTCTGCCTGCTCAGGAACTCCTGGGATCCACTGTCCTTGCTCCCTAGGGGGGTAGCCTCCAGCCCCTTGCTCTTCCCCCCCTGATGTGACACAGGGTCCACTGGCTTGGAAGGGACTGTCCTTGCTGCACAGCACCTGGCACTGTCAGGGCTTGACCGTAGTGACATCCCCACTCCTCCCTCCCGAGAAGGACGAGGTGGCACCCAGCATTTCTGCTCAGCCCCTCCTGAGAGATGTGAGCCCATGTGTCCCCTGCCTGCAGAAACCTGTGGCCAGATGTGTGGGAAAGCAGAGCCAAGGGAGAGGCCAGGCTGTCCTCTCAGCTTTCCTGCAGCACCCTCTGCACCCACCCACTGCCTTGGTGCCAAGGGGGCTGCCCTCTTCCCCTACCCACCTCACCTGCCCCCTTTCACCTGTCCCCTTCCCCTGCACCCTTCACCTACCCACCTCACTTGCCCACTTCTGCCCCATTTCGACTGCCCCCTTCCCCTGCCCCCTCCACCTGCCTACTTCTGCTCCCCATCACTGCAGCTGTGCCATCCCCATGGGTCAGGGCCATGCCAGGCAGACCCAGTACAGCAGTGCTGGCCGGCAGGGAGCCAAGGGGCAACTGAGAGCCAGCCCCAGGACATCAAGAGCACTTGTCTGCATTCTACTTATTCACTTGCAGCAGGATGAAGGGCATCATGCCTGTCCCAGACACCTCAGTGTGGGAGCATGGTGACCTTGCTCCTCTTTTCCTGAGCTTTCCAAGGTTCAGGTTTTCCCAGAAGTAATGGAAGCTGTCCCTGTAGCTGCTGACCTTGTCCATGACAACAGCTGTGTTTCTCGGGGGTCCCTGCAGCCCCAGGCTGGGCTGCTCTCTCTGCCTGCTCCTGCTGCCCCCCTCCATGCAGGGGGTGCTGCTCAAGGGTGGGTTTGTGCAGCAGAAATGGGGGCAGCTGGCAGGGAGCAGAGCAGAGCAGACGCCCCTGTGCCAGGTCTCCAAACGTCACCCGTGGGGACCAGCGGGTGGAAACCAAAACACAGAGAGAGGCTTTTACAAGGAGAGAAAAAAATCAAAGGAATTAAAATGAAATAGCAGACATAGCAATGGAGCTATCATCCACAGAGGGCTTGTGAAAATAAACAGCAGAGAGGAAAATTGCAGGGAGCCCTGAAGACAGGGAGCTGCAGCTCAGCTTTGCCAGCCATGCCCAAAGCTCAGCCCAGTCAGCCTGAGAGGAGCAGTCTGTCCCCTCTCCTTCACCTCCTGTGCCAGCAAGATCACCTGGAAGCCACCAAATGCTGCTGTGCCAGGAAAAAGCCCTGCCCTGCCAAGATGGGGACTGGGGGGTCTGTTTTCACCACTTTATTTCTTCAGCCCCGTGCAGCACACCTGAGTGCTCCCTGCAAAGCTCAGCTTGTGCTCCCTACCACCCCTGAGCTGCAGTGGGGGGGAGCCTCCTCAGCAGTTTTAGATGTTCAGGACCTAATTATTACTTGTAGGGCACAAAAAGGAACGTTTTGGGAGACAGCTGGGCCTGCTGCCAAGCCCCAGGACACCCTGTTTTCTCTGCACCCTCCAAATGCAGGTCTGGAGTGTGGCCTTGGTGCAGTGGAAGTGGCAGTGAGCCTTCGGCAGTCTGCAGCTCCTGGAGCCTTTTTTCCCTTCCTGCCCAGAGAAGGCAGCACCCAGGAGGTGCCAGTTTACAGAACCCTTCCCATTGCAGACATAAGGCTTATATACTGTTGATAAACATGCCACATATCTATCTGAGGGTTCTGAGTGCTGTCAGCAGTGTGGGCCTGGTGGCACAGCATGGGATGGCACCGTGGGGTGGGTACCCCCAGCACAGCACCCACACAGCCTCTTCTCCAAGGGCAGCTCCTTCACCTCCTCACCAGCCCTTCTCCAAGCTCATCTCTATAGACCGAGTGCCCACACACGTCCCCAGCTCAGCCCCAGAGCAGCCTGACAGCCCTGCTGATACAATTGTCCTGGCCACAGCTGGGGACAGAGCGAGCACATCCAGATCAAGGGCTGCCGCTAATGCTCGGTGCCTGTTCAGAGACGCAGGCACAGCCTCTACAGCACCAGGGTCCATTTGCTCATCTGGGATTAATTACAGCGTGGGTGCAGGGCAGGGACTGAGTGCCCCACTGCCCTGCTCCCCTGCCTGACCTGTGTTTGCCCCTCCCCTGCTGCAGGGCCAAGGAGATCAAGACGAAGCTGGGCACGCTGCTCCAGAAGCCTGACTCCACCATTGACTTCATCATCCCCTACCCCGAGAAGCAGGAGAAGCCACCCAAGGCCCAGAAGTGAGTCCTGCACTGGGCTGGGCTGCAGAGGTACCTGTGCCCAGCCACTGGGGTGGGTAAAGCTCTTTTGGGATGCAGAGGAGCTGAAGCCCTGCTGTGGGCTGGCACAGCAGGCTCTATGTGGCATGCTGCTTGTGAGCTGCCTGCTGGGTGCAGGCTCAGGAAGTTTTGTAAGGGCAGCATGAGGCATGTCAGGCAATACAGCTCTATAGAAACTAGATTTCCCATGGAAACTCAATTTGCTTTTGATGAGATTTCATGTTATTTGATAAAGGTTTTCCCAGAGGCATATGGCACTTGGACTTCTCTGAGTCACCTGCCTCAGCCCAGAGGTGCCAGCCTTTGCAGCCATGTGGCTGTGGGGTGGCAGCGTGTCCCTGAGATGGGTGCACAACCTCATGGCACGATGGCTCTGGGCAGTTTCATGGTGACCTCCTCACCTTATGGCCTTTGGCTTGACCACTGCTCTCCAGCACCGAGCTGGTGTATAATACAGCTGGTGTATAATACTGGCTTACCAACATAATTTAAAGCACATGAAACATGAATTATTTTGCCTGCCAATCCAGGGTGTGGGGGGTGACATGCAGAGGGGCGTTTGCCAGCACGGTGCCTACCTGCCACAGCGCTGCCTGGTGAGAGCTGTTGAGGAGGGCTGGCAGAGCCTGGTGGATTGTGTGGTTCTCACTCCATTGCTGCTGTGCCCCAGATGCCTCTGTGACAGAGACACATTTGTCTCCATTAGCCACCCCTGCAGAAAGCCAGAGAGCATCTCCATCCCCGCTGTCTGGAGGAGCTGTTTGTTTTCTCCTCCACTGCATCACCGTGCAGCCCTGGCATCACTCACCTGTCAGCCTCTCACTTGCAGTCAATATCATCCCAGGGATGCTCAGATAATGGGAAAGTGAATTTGGTGGTTTCCAGGAAATCTGGATTGTGTTAGGTTGCTGCAGTGATGCTCCTCCTCACTGGGGTGAGAAATCACCTGACAGGGACATGGGGGCAGGGTGAACTTTGATCCTTGACAGAAGTGCAAACACAACTCAAGGTCCACAAAGTGAAGGATAAGAACCCCCTGTCATGGTGCCTACTGCTGATGGCTTGGTGCCACGTGAGGGCTGGTACCCACCCTGAGCAAGCCTGGCATTCCTGCCTCTGTCCTCTCCCTGCTGGAGCCACCTGGGCAGTGTGACGGCTGGGCACCTGCACCTGAACTTCCACCAGACAGACCACGGGAGCTCATGGCCCCCAGGAGCAGGACAGGCTGTCCTGCCCACTCTCCCTCCCCGCTCCCAGGGATGCTCTGCTCCCAGGGGGTTTCACCCCCACGTGTGGCCCCTGCAGCAGCTAAACAAGAGAGTGCAGCACTGCCTGCAGGGAGTGGAGAAGGTCCACAGCCAGCCCAGCACTCAGTGCCGAGCAGAGGGGCTTCCCTTGCCCTCCAGCCAACACTGGCAGGGATGCAGGCAAGGAGCTGGGAGCCCAGGGCAGCTCGGTCAAACTCCTCGGGGCTTAAATAAAACAACAAGAAAGCCACAAACAAAAAAAACCCACAAAACTCTTCAGTCGCACTGCAGACATCGCATTGAAAAATATAATAAAGAAAAATAAAAGAGGAAAACCGGTGCAGATGGAAAACACAGGAGGTTTCCAGTGGGAAGGGCGCCGAGGCCAGTGACCCCCAGGCTGCAGGGCGTGGGAACGGGGCGAGCGGGTTGTGGGAGCCGAGGGCAGTGACCCGCACTGACCGAGCCCTGTGGCCAGCGGGGAGCATCCTTCCCCACCCCGGCAGGGAAAACTCAGGGAAAACGCAGAGATGCTTCCCAGCCGCTCGCAGAGCCCCTGCGCTGCCTCCTGTGTGTGCGCTGGGCTGCGGAGGAGCCTGTGGCCGCAGAGAGGACTCGTTTGCAGCTCAGCCACAGCTCTGCTCGAGCACGGAGGAATTCACGCCCTCCCCAGTCCATCCCCCCCCTCCCTTCCCCATCCTCACCCTCCCCAGCCCCATCCTCACCCTCCCTGCACTCGGCTCTCCCTCTCCCCTGTGCTGTGATGCAGCAGCATCCCCATTCCACTCCCAGACCACTGCCTTCGCTCTGAAAGCCTCTGCAACTTGTCACTCCATTCTTCCCCGTTTTTAAAGGAGTTCTTTAAAAACCTGGAGCCCAGACGGAGGCTGTGGGGTCACCATGGACCACCTGGGCTTTCTTTCCTCTCCCCAGGCCATCTCCGGAGGAGGCTCTGCAGTGGCGCGATTCCTTGGAGAAGCTCCTGCAAAATCCCTGTAAGTTCACATCCCCCTGTGGCTCTTTCCACATCCCTGGGGTGCTCAGGGAGGGCCTGGCTCCCCTTGCACCGCTGTTGCTCAGCCAGGGCTCCCCTCTCCTTGTCCCCAGACGGGCTCGCCAGCTTCCGCAGCTTCCTGCGCTCCGAGTTCAGCGAGGAGAACGCCGAGTTCTGGGTGGCCTGCGAGGACTACAAGAAAACCAAGTCCCCTGTGAAGATGGCAGAGAAGGCCAAAAAGATCTACGAGGAGTTCATCCAGACTGAGGCACCCAAAGAGGTCAGTGGCCATGGGGCAGGAGACGGCACTGGGAGGGATGAGAATGCTCCCTGTCAGCTCCATCCCAAAGGAGAGCCATGGCTGCAGGGCACCTTGTGCTGTGGTCAGGGGCTCTGAGTGCTGTGTCCTTGGCAAGGGGCCCCACGTGCTGCACTCTCATCCTTCACAACCCTGCAGCCCCAGTTTGCATGTCAAACCCAAACCCAGTTGCTGACACTCCCAGCACTTCTGTCCCCCCTTCCCCACAGAGGTGTGATATCAATCACAAGGAATGACAATGTGCAGTGATCTTCCTCCCCAAGTTAGCTTTGCAGCAGGACAGAGCTCACCCTGACAGCTTTGCTACCAATAACTCATCCAGAGGAGTGAACCTGCTTCAGTCCCTGTCCTCACCCTTTGTGTGCTTGTTGGTGGGATGGAGCAGGCAAGGGGAGACATCACTCAGCCCTCCAAGGGCAGGCTCCCACCCCTCTTACACTCTCATGGCAGGTGAACATCGACCACTTCACCAAGGCTGTGACCATCAAGAACCTGGTGGAGCCATCACCAAGCAGCTTTGACATGGCCCAGAAGAGAATCTTTGCCCTGATGGAAAAAGACTCCCTGCCCAGATTTGTGCGGTCGGAGTTTTATCATGAGTTAATCAAGTAGCAATTCAGCAAGGCTGTGTGAGGCACCCCCCTGCTTCTATCTGAACACCTGCCCCTTCTCCTGCAGCTGCTTTGCTTCCTTCATACCACCCTGGAAGAGCACCCAGGGGTGTTGCTAAACACCACCCCCCATGCTTTGGACTATCAGATGTCCTGGTGTTTCCTCTTTTTCCGTCCTTTTTCCCTCTCCCACAAAAGACCAATTTGCAGAAACTCCCTGGAGTTGGCACCCAGAAGGGTGAGGGAGCAGCCCCAGCCCTGCAGTGACCAGGAGCTGACACATCCCTGGTGCTGTGGAGCTTGGCATTAGCTGGAGGCTCTGAGGTGCTGACTTTGCCTTCTTGGGACTCCCTAGAACGTGACAATTCATCTCCCAGTGTTGCCCACAAGAACACGACAATCTCTCTCCCAGTCTTGCCCACATTGCTGGTTTGGCCCAGGCTCGCTCCCTCTCCCAACTTCCCAGGGTGCTGCTGAGACTGCACAGGTACCCTGCAGGTGCTCCCCTCCCTGGCCAAGGTGAGGTGAGACACTCCCACTGCCTGATGGGCATCACCTTCCCTCGAGAGCAGCCGTCAGGCACAGGGACAGGGCACAGCAGGGACAGCAGGGACACGTACAGCGAGGATGGCACTGTGACCAGGATGGCAGGGACCGCTGTACGGCACAGCCAGGTGCCTCTGGCTGGCACCAGGGCTGAGCAGAGCAAGCCTGGCACCGCTTCCCCCACAGCTCCACTCAGCCTGTTTGCTTCACTCCACGCACAAAAACAAGAGGATAAAACGAGACCTGTTGGTCCAAAACACCAGGACTGTTCAGCACCCCAGACCTTCTGCTGTCCCCAGCCTTTGCACGGTGCCCTGAGCTCCCAGGGCACATCCTGTGCACATCCCATGCACAGCCCTGGTGGGGTGCTGGGATGGCAGCTCTGGGGCTGTGCAGGGCTCTCTTGTTTCAGCCCCTTCTCTCTGCAGCGGGCACGCCAAAGCAAAACTTCTGCACAAACCCAACACAGGGGCCTCAAGCACAGCAGGGAGGGAAATGAAAGCTGAAAATCCAGCTGTTCAGATCCAATCTGAAAAATCCAAACCAAACCCCAAAAACCAAACCCGTCATTGGAAACGTGAAAAATAACCCCCTGGCTTCTAGAACAGAGAGCAGACCTGCTGGGTTTGTGTAGCCTGCATCTCTCTCTCTGCCCAGGCCATGTGTTTCCATAGGCTGTCTCTAAACAGGACCAGCTGCTTTATAATGGTTCAAAGCCAGCCCTCTGCTAACAGAATAAATCACACCTGAGGACAGGGCAAGGGCATGCATGAAAAGCAGCCCCCAGGGTCTAATTTCAATCCTGAGGGGAATGTGATAAACCCCTGCTCCACAGGGCCTGGATGGTTCATCCCCAGGGTCATGGCTTGCAAAGACCTGCTTCAGCTTCAAGCTGACAGGTGCCAGCAAACATCCATGGCCCCGCTGCCCACAGGCATCCCAGAGCAGCCCCTTCCCCAGGCTGCTCATCCTCTCTGCAAGTCATGGCACTCTGTGCAAAATGCAATAACATAACGCATTTGCCAGCCTCTTCCAGACTTGCAAGCTCTGACCAAAACCCCACCAGCCCCAAATATTTACACGTTGTCACTATGGCGATGAAGAAAAACGCATCCCGAGCTGCAGGAAATGGGCTGTGTTTTCCAGGGAGGAGTGGGGAGGCAGGGGAAGGATGGAGGCACTCACAAACGTGACTCTTTTTTTAAGCTCTGGAGCAAAAGGCCTGGGAAAGTCGGTGCTGGAGCAGCAGGGGCGATGCCGGCAGGCATTCCCCTGGGGTGAGTGCAGGGGGTGGCTTGGGTGACCCTAAAGAGCCCAGGGGAGCCCATGAGCAGCAGGAGGGTCCCATCAAAAGGGCACAGGACTCCCTGTGGGTGCCCCCGTTCAGGTGGGCAGCAAGGGGGAGGCAAAGCAGGGCTGGGTGTGGGATGGGGGCTTGGCTCTGCTGCAGGGTGCTCCCCCAGCCCTGCCTGCACACGCTCCCTGCACCCTCCCAACCTCTCCGTGAACTGGTGTCAATGCAAGTGGGTTCAGCATGTTCAAGCTCCTCATTTACAGCGTGACTCAGAAATGCAAAACCAAACAGGCTTCCCTGCAGAAAGACCTGGATCTTCCATTTCCACTTAATCCCTTGGCAGCTGTTTCCAGATTCCCTCACACGTTTCATAGTTAGATGAAATGCACCATCAAGCCCTGGGATGTCCCTGCTGCAGCAGTGGGGCAGGGAGAAGGTGTCTAGGTATGTATGTGCTGAAAAGAAAGGAGCAGGCTGGATTCAGGAGAGATGAAACAGCTCTGTTGGCAATCCCTCCCCGGCTCAATTTCTGCTAAAATGCTGGAAGTCTACTTTGGGGGCTGCTAGTGATCTGCTGGGTGGCCAAAAAATGTCGCCACTGGAGTGTTTTGGAGCTCTAGGGAAGTTGTGTTTGTGTAGAAAGGTCATTTGGCTAATTACTCGAGCAGGCTTGCCCAGAAAGATGCCAACACCTGTACCAACCCCATGGCCCAGCTTTCCAAAGGCCCAGAGGTATTAACTGTTGGGCTGATGCCAACCATCATATTCCTGGTAGGAGATACTTCATGTATTTTATCACTCTAGCTCTCATGAAATCTGGCATATATAGCAGTATATATAAACACAACATGTACATCTGTACTCCTGTATTCATATATACACATACACACACATATATACTTGTAACACAGGCATCTTGCTCCCCTGAGGGTCAGAGAGCCAAAAAGCAGAATTTCTGGGTGTGCTGCTTGGAGTCCATCACAGACAGGAAAGTATGTGGGGGTTCTGCTGGTCCCAGACCCTCTTGAGAGAAACCTTGGCCACCCAGCTGAGCAAACACATCCTCCAGGATCACCCTGTGCCCGTGGCCTCTGTGTGCCACCCTGGCAGATCTCGTGCTCCCCGAGGCACCCCCATCTCTGCCGTGGGGCAAGGCAACCCCACGCTGCAGCCAGGGCATGGGGCACCAGGCACTGCCTCCATGCCGCCCTGGCACCCACTCCCTGCCATGGGCACAGGTGGGAAGGGGCTCCCTGCAGCTGCATCCCTCAGAGGAGCACCAGGGGATGGTTTGATGTGTGTTTCATGGTGACTTCAGTGACCTGGAGCCTTGCACCTCATCAGCCACAGGGTGAAGCACCCAGCTTGTGCCCTGTGTGCCTGAGTCCCAGACTCGGGCACTGCCCAAGCCCAGGCTGAGGGTGTCCCAGAGCTCATCCAGGCTCCCCTCAAGGCCTTGGGCACTCCCTGGAGGGTGCTGCACACTGTGGCCAAGGGCTGGGGCACAGACAGGAGGGCACATCAGCTCCTCACAGCCGTGAGCTGCAGGTTTTCAGGCTGGAGTTGTCCATGGGATTTCCACTGGAGATGTTCACATGGGGAAGATGTGAGGTGCTGGTGTGCACCGAGGAGTTGTGTTAACCCATATTCATGTATCACTCAGTAATCCACACATAAACATGTATTTCTGCTACTGTCTCAATGGACTGGTCATTTTGTCTCTTTGTCAGGTGCAGCGTTTTCTTACCCACTACACAACTCTCCCAAAACTTGTCTCCAAAAGCCCCTGAGAGCTTCTGCTGCAATGATGCAGTGGTTTCTCAGTAAGCTGGAAAGGTAATCACCCCAGGGAGCTGATCCAGAAGGAACACCCCCAGCCCCACTGCTGCCTCGGGCTTTGGCTCCCAGGGTCTGCTCAGGGGCTGGGGCTGAGCAAGGGCCAGCCCTGCTCACTGCCCTCACAGGGCACAGCCCCTGAGGGACAGGCTCAGCTTTGACATAAAATGTGTTCTGTCTGCTCAGGGAGGGGCTCCTTGATGTTCCCCACTCCAAGGCTGTCAAGGGGGGCCCCACACTCACCCCAGACCCTTGGTGAGGATGGCTGGTCCCTACAGTGAGCTGGTGGTCAGGCAAGGCACAGAGCCATAAAAACCCCGTGTCCCCTACACTCATGGTGCTGAAGGTGTCTGCAGGATATAATTGTTGTTGTTGTTTCACCTTCCTGTGACTTAAAACAATCTCTGAGTGAAGCCGCTTGTAACATAACTTTTTAGAGCAGCCTTGTTCAAGGAATTGGATCCCCGTGCATTTTCTTTTGTTCAAATAATGGCGCTTCAGAAGGGAGTAACGCAAACATTTTTATTTAGACTGCATTCATCATTATTTAAATATTGGTACAGTTTTTCAATAGTTACCAAGAGTTCCCAGTACCAGGGGGAAATAAAACATAGCCACATGCTTGGCTATGTTCAGAGCTTTAGCAAGCCTCTCCACCTCTTAGCTGAACATGCATGGTGATAGGTGTTAGTACACTGAATAAAGACAAAATAAAGCACATGTTAAAAATGGAGTTTCTCTATGGGCCTGGAGAGCCACAGCCTCCTCCTGCCATGCCAAAACCCCGGTGTGAGAGCTGTTGTCTGGGCTGGGATGCAGTGCAGGATGCACAGTGGCCAGAGCAGCAGTACCTAATGAAGGAGGGACCAAGGCTGGGGACAGTGACACACCTGGGGCTGCAGCAGGAGAGGACAGGAGCTGCAGGGATGCTGCAGCTGCCTCCCGTGCTTCCCACTGCAGGCAGTGCCAAAGCCCACAGCAAAGGCCGTGTCTCACCACAGCAATTAAAAAGTGAGCTTTGCCAGTAATGAGATAGACACATTCCTCTTGTCATCTTCAGGAAATTGAGCCATGCTACTACTGAAATACATAAATAACACCTCAAAAAACTCATTTTCAAGGACTCCCAAGCGAGGCCTTTCCTCCTCAGATATCGTGGTCCTGTTCCCTCACAAGTTGCTCCTTACAAGCCAGTACAGGCAAACCTGAACCCAAATGGCCCTCCCAGAGTCAGGAATACACACCTGGCTGGGAGAGCAGGAACACGTTTCTGTTCTGCTCTGCTGGAGTGTTTAACCCGGGAGCATGAAGGTCACAATTAATAACACAGGGAATAACGAGCCTCCCCCAAAGTGACAGCTCTGCACAGCCCTAGGGAGGGTCCTCGGCCAGCATGAACGTGGTGCCACAGAGGAGGAGGGCTGGAGGGAAGAACTTCCCATGGTGGCCAAGGGAGACTGAGCTCCCCTGAACCCTGGCTGTGGGGATGGAGGGAGACTGAGCTCCCTTGAACCCTGGCTGTGGGGACAGAGGGAGACTGTCCAAAAAGCTTTGGTCTCCCTTCAGGAGAGAGCAGGAGCTCTTCCTGTGCCTGGTACTGCAATGCAGCACAGCCTGAGCCCTGGGCAAACACTCCTGACAGCCTGGACACTGGGGAGCTATGGACAGCTAAGGACCAGAGCAGCCCTCTTCACCTAAACCTCTGCAGACTGGAAAGGGGAGATCCCAGTCCCCAGTGCTTCCCTGGGCTTCCTCTCTGCCCTGCACCTTGCTGGGTGCCACAGGGTGACCTTGCCAGTCTGGTCCCTCTGTGGGCAGAGCCAGGGCTGGCACAGCAGCTCCTGGGCTGGCAGAACCCTGGCACACACAGCCACTGCCCCCAACTCCTGCCAAAAACAGCCCCAGCTCCTGTTGGACCCTGCCCCCAGCTCCTGCCCCGACCCATCAGAGGAGGCTTTGCTGCACACACTGAGCCCGGATGGGGTTACAAATGCTGGCTGGTGCATGACATGGGACACAACTGGGACATTAGACAGCTACTGGAGACAGCTCTGTTGCTTCATGCCAATGAGTGCTTTTGCTGCCCTATGTTCTGCAGAGCCCAGCCCTGCCGTGCTGCAGGCTCAGGCACACTGGGAGATGATGTTGGAGTTGCAGTCTAAGCTGTGAGTGTGGTTTCTTTTGCAGTTTTCGGGCCCACAGCCGGCGCCAGGCGGGCTGACCAAGTCCAGGTAGTAAGGGGACTTGAGGAAGCGGCGGTAAGAATCCTTCTCCATGAGGGTGAATATTTTCCTCTGAGCCTCATCAAAGCAGGACAGCGTGGGCTCCAGCATATTGTGGCTTGTCTTCTCCCGTGTGCATGAATCCAAGTTCACCTGTGGGCCAAAGGGACAGTGAGAGAGGAACCTGTCCCAGAAGGGGCAGAGGAAAGGGAAAATCCAAGAGTCTCCCTAGCACGTGTGCTTGGCAAGCAGCTGTCTGAAATGGCCATTGACACTCTGTGGCCTCAGCAGAACCTGGGCAGCTGGATATCAATCCATCCCTGCTACCAGAAGGGGAGACTGACACGCATCCCTCCGGGATTCAGCCAGCCAGGAAACTCAAACTGCATGGCAGCAGCTGAAGCATTGGAAATCAGAGTCCTCTTGGGCTTCTCCCATTTGGGTGTGCCCATGGAATGGCCATGTGGTTGTAACTAGACACACTTTCTCTCTATCCAAGTTTAATATAAAATCAACAAAAACCCCACTGTGTCCTTCCTAAGTAGCAGAGAAGCAGAAGCCTTCATCTCCTGTGAAACTGCTGACCTCTGCTTGTGCTGTTGGTTCAGAATTTAGGGTGGTGCCTCTGCCCACATACCTCTTTTGTGGCCTGCACTGAGATGAACTCATCATAGATCTTCCTGGCCTTGGGGCTGAGCTTGGCTGGTGACTTGGTTTTCTTGTACTCCTCGCAACTGACCCAGAACTCGATGTTTTCCTCGCTGTATTCAGACTTGAGAAAAGCACGGAAAGCAGCCAGTCCTCCTAGGGATTGTTCAGAGGAGAAGCAGGTCAGGTAAGAGTGCTGGTCCATGGACCCCAGCACACAGTGACTGTGGGTTCTCCTTCCCAGAGCTGCCCTGGGCTGGCAGTGGGGACAGCTGGTGCCTGCTGGAATTCAGGCTGACCCCATGGGGATGTCACACGTGGGGCCCCAGCTGCCTGTTCCCCCCACTGTGACCTTCAGAGTTCCTGCCAGGGGAACACAAGCAGCTCGTGTGCTCCCAGGAGACCTCGAGGAGACATCCAGCACTCTCCACAGAGCCTCAGACCATGGGAACAATGTGATGGAAACCTCAAAGACACCAGTGCAGCCCACAGCTGATGGGAAGACAAAGTCTCCCATGGGCTCGGCTGCAAATAACATCTCCACTTTTTGGCTCTTGTTTAACCCACCACTAACTGCGTGTCCCAGTTGCCCTCCTCTTGCACAAGGACTAAACCAGTTGCCTTCACAAAAGAGACAGCTCAGAAAAAAAACACACTCATTCTGCACTGGGATTGACCCTTGCCTAGGATGGGAGCAAGAGCCCCTTCCCCAGCCCTGCCAGGGGTCTGAGGAGCTCCTGAGTGCCCCATGAGACATAAGGTGATGTCCCCTGTGCCCTCCCAGCCTGCTCGCAGCACACATGCTCTGCATGAGCGTGAGAGCCCTCTCCACTTACTGTCGTGATGGATCAGATTTTCCAAGGAATCTGCCCATTTCCTGACTTCCTCTTGGCTAAGCCTGAGGAGAGACAAAGAGAGAAACACAGGGCTGAGTTAGAGTACAGAAAGGACAATTTTGGTTTGTTTCTCAGCACCACTAGAAAATCTTTTCCCTGGTTGTTGTAAGAGCATACACAAGAGACTGAGAATGAAATACCAGCTTGTTTTACAGATACCCCCAGGGATCCCAGATGTAGCCTACAGAAATTTTTGTTTGCAATCCTCATCACCAGCCATGGGCTAGAAATTAATTTTCCTGGAAAATTACTGTGGAATTCATATTTATTTTGTGCCTGGCTGCATCTCTTGCTGGAGCACAGGCCTGGGATCACCCTTACAGGTCCTATCAGTGAGCTCCAAAGCGTTGATTCCTTTAACCTGTCAGGGGAACAACAGCTATGTGGAAGAGAGGAATGTGGGAACACATGGGGACCACACCCTGCATTCATTCCCTCTACCATACTAGAACACCCTAGGGTTGGTTCATCTGTTCCAGGAGCCAGCCCTGGATTTTGGAGTCCTCTTTGGAGAGAGCACTGTCTCCTTGGAGCTCAGGGAGAGCAGTGATGCCCTGACAGGCTGCTGGCTGTTGTGTGTGCCTACAGCTGTGTGCAGCTGTGTGGAGCATTGCACAAATCCAGCTCAAAGAGGCAGGCATGCTGATTCTCCAATGTCTGGAATGGAGTCATTCCCCTGTGCAGAACACTGCACACACCCTCCCCTGTGCTCATCCATATTGAATCACAGAGGTGGCTAGTTCAGCATTCTTCGTGGCAATTGAAGTCCTCAGCTGCTGATAGTCACCTGACAGGACTATCAGCACCTGGGAGCTATTGCCACACTGGATCCAAGCACAGGTGTTCAGGAAGAACTGGGAACAGCGGCACAAACACTGACGGAGTCCAGCTCAGGAAGGAGTAACATGCTGCAGCCAGTCTGGGATTAACTGGGTGACAGCACCTGCTCTTACCTCTGGCTTGAAGATATCTTCTCCTTCTTGCCCTGGGAAGAGCTGTAGTCACAGGAATCTGACTTCTGCAGCAAGAAGCCCAGCCGGTGCTTCATGTCTTTGGCACTAAAAAAAAAAAAATCAAGGAGGAGCTGAAGACAATTCTTTGCACTCCCTCTGCAGCCTCCTCCCTGCACAGGCTCCTCCAGCATTACTCAATGACACAAATGCAGGTCACTGACAGGGACTCCAGGGCTGGTTTTCCACTCATCACATAAGGCACATTTTTGTTTCTAGACAAATACAACCACACCAAAGAAGTAATTTTTCATGTTGAACAGCTTCTGGCTGAGAAGGTCATCAGCCTGGAAGCAGATGGCAAAGGGGGAGAAGCTGTTGTTTGCCTACTGTTTACAGTAGAAATATTGTGACAGAAAAGCATCACCATGCTGTGTGTGTCACCTCTCCTTGAGCTGATTTGTCCAGCTGCCAATGTGTGATTCTTACACCCTTACTAATCCTTTTCTGCAGCCCCTGCCATTTCCCCACCTCATCACCCAGCCACAGGAGCAGCGGGGCCATGCCAGGCCACCCCAGCAAGCCCATGACACAGAGGAAAGGGAGGAAGCCAATGGCTTGGAGCAGGACTGTGGGCTGCGATCAGGGCATGAGCCAAGAGCTCCACCACAACCAGCCCACGCTGACTGCAAGCTAGTCCCTGCTCCACAGCAAGCTCCTCTGAAGATTCATCCTGAATTCTGTTCCACCTTCCAGCATGCTCAGGACAACCATTTCCTCACAGCAGCTTCTAGATATGCAGCTGATACCTTGGCGCCTCTCTGGGTTTCCTTCCAGTTTAAGAATGAGGGAGGGCTGGGTAAACCATTCCTGCTTGCCCAGGGGCACAAGGTGCAGTGATAGTGTAAAGCAGGAAATTCTCCTTCTCCTCAGGTCTGAGCCTGGAAAAGAGCAGGAGTCTGTGCCACAGGGCTGAGCTCTGCTCACCCCCCAGCCCTGCTCTCTGCTCCAGCCCCCTGCCAGGTGTCCTGGCCATAGCTGAT
The DNA here is from genome assembly GCA_013397075.1 of Rhabdornis inornatus. NCBI lineage: Eukaryota > Metazoa > Chordata > Aves > Passeriformes > Rhabdornithidae > Rhabdornis > Rhabdornis inornatus. The sequence continues at coordinate 119,774 of VWZS01001188.1, forward strand.
CCCACTGCTGGCCTCAGAAATGATTCCTTAACAGCTCCAGCAGTCAGGGACAGCAAAGGGAACTCACAGCTGCTTTAGAGCAGGGTGCCTGTGGCCAGCACCACCATCCAAGCTTTGCCCAGGCACACATGGGCACTCTGGGCTGCCTGGCACTGTCGTGCTCCTTGCCCACAGTAGGAGACTGCTCAGCTCTGCAGGAGGGTGGCAGCAGGAGGAAACAAGACACTGCTGCTTGCAGCCAGTCCCACAGCTTTCTGGGAGAGAGGCATTTTGCTGGGAATCCTGGACAGAGGTGTTTAAATATGTGAACTATTTTTCATTGCATTTTTTCATTTTTTTTTAATCCTCATCAAATGTTCCTGCAAATTGGAAGTGTCAACACTTTTCCCTTGCATTTTCAGCACCTGTTTTCAAATCCAACCATGGGCAGGAAGCTTTATCCTCCAGATGGGAGCCACCTGAGTGTCTGCTTGCATTTTCCCAGCCCACTGCACAGCTGCTGAAAGGCAGCACTGCACCATCAGGGACCCGCAGAGTTTGGATGGGCAGGATGAGAAGGGAGCATTGTGCCTCCCTCCTGGGCACCTCCAGGCCCCAGAGCATCCGAAAGGGAGTAACACCCTCCAGGAGGGCTGGTCCCACTTGCAGACCCCTCCTGCTGGGCTGTGGGGCAGGCCATGCTGCCGTGGCACATCTGGGGCTGTGCACATCTGCTCTGCTGATCCCACACACCAGCGTGCAGCCACTCCTGCAGGGCTGCAGCTCAGCCCATCCTGGCTGGCGCCACACAGCAGGGGTGTGCTGATCCCCACAGGGCCGGGGTTCAGCCTAACCTGGCCCCTCAGCATCACCCAGGACCTCGGGCTGATCCCACAGCAGCTGGTCCCGCATCCCGACCCCTGTGCCCCTCATCCCTGCCTGCGGGCACACGGCTCTGCTCCTGCCAGGCTGCATTTCTGCATCCCAAACGCATTTCAGGAGACAATCCTTGATTTTTATCCTGCCTGCCTTGCTTCCCCCTCAAAAGAATCAAGAAAATTTAGCAGAGAGGAGCCAAAGGAGAAAAGGGGTGCAAAGACTGCAGCAGAAGCAGCTGACAGGAATATCAAAATATCGCAATGCTGAAAGCTGCTGGGTTTGATGATGGGGAGGGTAGGAAGGAAGGAAGGCTTTAGAGTTCCCACAGCTCGGTACAAAACCTTTCTGCGATTCCGCTTCTAGCTGGGGAAAAAAAAAAAAAGCCTCTAAGCAATCATTTGTATCTAATCTCGCAAAACAATCGGAGCCAAATCGGACACAAAGCGCAGCGCATCAGCGTGTCTCCGGGCTCCGAGACCATTCCCAGATGCTCAGAAATAAACAGTACCTTTTTAAGCAAGTGGCTGGCAGCGCAGCGAGTCCCTTGCACATCTTGCTGGCGGGGTCGGATCAGTATTCCAGGAAAAACAAGGAGGCAGGAGGAGGAGGAGGCAGGGCTACGCTCGGGTCCTGCGCTGGCTGCGGGGCTCCGGCGGCCGTGTGAGCCAGCTGCGCTGCCTCGGCTCGGTTTTATAGCCCAGCCTAGCCCAGCCTAGCCTAGCCCAGCCGCGCTGCTGACCCAGTCAGGAGTCAGCACAGCAGCAGCCCCGTCCCCCTCCTGCCCACCCCGGAGGAAAGGGGGTGACGTACAGAACCCAGACAGAGGGGTGAGAGAGATTGAAAACCTTACCAGGAACGGAGCCCGGCGTCTGGCTGCAGGCGTGGGTTCTTTTAAAAGGGCTCACAAAGCTTCGGGGACTTCCCCTGTTGCAGGAGGTTGGAATGGTGCAGATGAAAAGCAGATCTTCGGGGGGGTGGGACACAGACAGTGAAAAAGGTCAGAGAATCAATTCTGAGAAGTGAGATGAGCTTCGCTGGTTCCACTGTTAATTTCCTTTCCTCTTCTATTTACAGAAACCTGGATCAAGAATTTTAAACAGAAAAGGTTACCATAATCCCAACAAATGCAGAAAATAGAGCTCTTAAGGAAAGAAGAATGTAAATTCACCAGGGAACTACCCAGGCAGATGAGACTTTCCTGTTTTATTCTAGAGTCATGTGAATATATATTTTTGGTGAGGCTGCAACAAAAGCTCGAGGAGGGGGGTGCAAAGCACTATTGGAATATAAGATGTGCATGTCTCAGCACACAGATTTGAGGACAGCTTATGTACATGCGTGGAAAAAAAGGAATTTAGGAGGTTGGCAGCACGTCTGCCTTAGATAAGGGTATCACTGCAACACCTTCTCCATTTGCATTTGCAAAATTGAAAGCCAGACCTTGGGACTCTGGTATCCCCAAGGAAAGATGGTTAATTAAAATAAAAGGCTTAACTGTGCCTGCCCAGAGAAGTCTTTGAAGCAGTTTTGAGGGTACCTTGTGCTAAAGAATGAACCCCTGAAACACCTGTGGGGCTGCCTGCACTGCCCTGGCTCTGCTGTGCTTCCAAGGAGAGCAGAATGACTTCAGCTACTTGTCCTCAGCCCTTGGATGGTGCAGAAGGCAGCTGCCCCTCTAGGGAGACAGAGAATTGGCTGATATTTATCGAGGTGCAGCTCAGTACAGCCTGTACCATCCTTATCAAAGGGGGAAGGCTTTGGGCAGACGGACGTGCATATGGGCTGCTGCATTTCCAGCCCTGCTCCCGCTGTGAAATAAAGGGGATCAGCAGCAGGCTGCCTGCCCACACTGCCCACTGCTGTATCCCCTCTCCCAGAAACCTTTCTGTGCTTTGCTTATGATCTGCAGAAGGTGTAGGATGAGCCTTTCCCTCCTGTGTCTCTAGAGCCTACAGCCAGCAGCACAGAGTCCAAACCCCAGAAGAATTTACCTGCCTTGGCATACTGCATCCTCTCAGATAATTAATTGTGCTGAAAGGCAATGCTGTAATTAACTGTAAAATGCTTTTGTAGGAGTGTGACTGTCATGCTGCCAAAGCTGAGGCAATGTGCCTGCGAGTCCTGCACTGTTTGGACTGAAAACCAGCTCCAGCTCGGGGCAGCGTAAAACTTTACCTGAGTGAATGCCCTGGTCCTTTTAGTGCTGGTGAGTTGACAGCACTTGGGTGGATCTGTAGGAAGCAACTGAGCACTGGCAGAGTTGGTGCCTGAGCTCTCTGGTGTCTTCTGTTTGGAGAGAAGTTGAAGGACAGAATATGGCCAGCAGAAAAAATGTAACTAATTACTTACTAAATATCCAATTAATTTTATTTGACTATCAAACTTGTGCAACGTTATTGACATTCAAACAATTCAAGAGCTCATCTGGCTGACACAATCGAGGTGTTGCAAGCTCTAACCTTGCCCCTCTCTCTGGCAAGGTTAGAGCTCTGGCTCACGCCGGTCCCAAAGGTTGTTTGCTAGGGCAAGGAACTTCTGTGCAGAGCACAAAAATTCTGCAGTTTGCCTGCAAAATGTTGTATAGCTAGATTTAGGAATGTCACACTTCTCTGTGGATTGCAAGCACGTTTGCTGCATGGCTGTAATGAGACTCAGATGCTGGTGTTGTCAACATCATTTCCCAACTTCTGTGTGAGCAGGCTGGAATCAGGAATTTCTGGCACTGCCATCACAACAGCCAGCCTAGAGGGCTTTGCAATTACCACCATCCTCCCTGGACTGGGTATGGAGACTCCTGGAAGTGCTGCAGTTGAAATTTCCCTTTTTTCCCAGTTCATTAACACTGACTGGCTCAGCCTGGCCCCCATGAGAGGAGTTTGGGTTTATGCACTGTTTCTCCTCGAAGCCGTGTTTCCCTGCTCTGGCAGTTTAATATCCTCTCAGCTACTCCAGCTGGTCTCCAATCTGAAGTATCCCCTTCCATCTTCCACCACCACAGGCAGGCCTTTTCTCCCAGGGTACAGACTGTGCTGTGCTCATCACCAAACTCTCCTCCTCCTCCTCGCTGCCAGCGAGTGAAGCAGCAGCTCATGCCACGTTTTACGCCTGGCACGTCATCCCCGGCTTGCTTCACCTGCTCATGGAGAGCTCAGCGGGGAGGATGGGCTGGGATGGGGCTGGGATGAGCTGGGATGCAGGGCAGGGCTGGGATGGCCTGAGATGGGCTGGGATGGGCTGAGGTGCGGGGCTGGGATGGGCTGAGATGCGGGGCTGGGATGAAGGGCTGGGATGCGGGGCTGGGGGTGGGGCTGGTCCATCCCTGGGCCGTGCAGTGCTTTGGGGGTACCCAGGGGCTCTCAGNCGAGGCTGGGAGGATGTGCTGCTGGCCAGGGCCTCTCCTGCCTGCCCCAGGGGTTGTGAGCCTGCCCTGCTCCTCTGCCATCACTCCCGTCTCCCAGAGCCAGCCTAGGGGCGAGCAGATGCCCCGGGTGTGCACAGTGGGCACCGGGCAGGGCACTGCACATCCTTCCCGTGGCCATCCACATCCAATAGTGTCTGGCAGACAGCACTGGTGAGGAACTGGAGCATCTCCCACCCAGCTGAGGAGCGCCAGCAGGGGTGGCACTGATCCCCAAGCCCCCAGGCTGCAGAATCCTCCACATGCAGCCACTGCGGTGACATTTCTGCCCAGGTGAGTGCCCCCAGGCTGAGCCCTGCTATGGGGAGGGGACCTGGGCTGCTGAACTCCTTGGTGGGCTTCCTCCATAGCCCCAAGCACTCCTTGCACAAAAACCCTTCCAGTGTAAGCACCCACCGCTGGTATTTTCCAGTACACCTGTTGGCAGGTCAGATTTCCTTCCAGCACCGAGGGCTGCCTCAGGCGTGTGGCTGCAGTGAATTACAGCTGAGGAGCTGGAGCACAGAGCCCTGGAAGGGCCATGGGGTCTGAGCTGGGATGGATGAGCTCAGCCCATGCCTGTGCCTGACACTGTGTGCAGCCACATTTCCTGTCCCAGGGCACTGACTGCAGCCTGACCTCCCTGGGAGACACACCGAGGGGTCACACTCATCCCCACAGGGTCCCCCAGCCAGCGCTGGCATTCCCAGAAACACTGTCCTGCAGCAGAGTCACAGGGAATTGTCCTTTTCCCATGGCTCTGCAATGCACAGTGTGACTTCACGGGGTGTGACCACAGCCCTGGCTCAGGGGCCATCTCCTCCCAGGGCAGCCCTGGCAGGAGGGACCAGGAGGGACCAGGAGGGACCAGGAGGGACCAGGAGGGACCAGTCACCCTCCTGCAATACAGGTAATTTACCACTCACAGGGAGACTTTGTGAGCCCCTGGATGTACCCCCAGGCTGACCCAGTCCCCCCTGTGCTCTGCACGCACAAGGCACAGCTGAACTCCCAAAGGCAGAGCAGCTTTGGTTTGCTGTCACCGTTCCTTGGTGAGCCTGTCCTTCTCTGAAATGATGCTCTGTACACCTTAGCACGGTCCTTTGGAGTCTCCCTTAGCTCTGCTTCATGCAGTTCACACAACCAAACATGCAATCCAGACCCCTTCCCCGTGCTCTCACTTGTTTCCTACCTGTATGTGTACCTACAACATCGTTTTGTCATTTCTAAGGGCTTGGAATTTCCTAATCATGCTCAGAGACTGGTGGGAGTCATATTTACCCCAAGGTTTTGGGCTGCCTATTACCCAGAAAAAATTATTTCAACTTGTGTCAAAGGAAGAATTTTGGTCAGCCCTAATGGATGGGTTTTTTTCCTCTCCCAGTTTGGATTTGCTAATGAAATAAGTGTCAGGGTTTTTTTGTGTGATTTTTTTTGTTGGTTTTTTTGTTTGTTTGTTTTTCGTTTGGTTGGTTGGTTGGAATTTTTTTTTTTGCTTTGGTTTGTTTTTTCTGTCTGGCTATTGTTCTTTTTTCATGGACATTAGACCACAGGAAAATCTATTATTTGAGTAACTCGCCTTCCAATTTCCCGTATCTCTGTCTCCTCATCCATTTTGATTAACAGCTCCTTAAACATTTCCTGCTAATCACTAAGACAGTTTGAATAACACTGCACCACAAACCAGCCAGCATATGGCTGTTCACTGATGCTTTCTCAATACAAAAACCACTTTGAAATGTCTCATTTAGCCACTTTTAGTGCATTTAATATGGATTTTTTGACACTTTAAGCCAAATATTGATAGCACATCATATTCACTTATAAATCTATTTCACCACCATAACTTCCTCATGAAAAAACCATTAAGCTCATTGGAAAAGGTCTCTTTTTCCATTAGATCATGGTATCAATGACATCACCACGTTTTGCAACGTGCATGGTATTGTCTGTACTAACAGTGCTCCTGCACTCATCAACAGGTTAACAGCTCTGTGACTGGACAGCTCACCCCTTCTTGGGGAGCCACTTTAACCATGAAGAATAATCATGAAGACTTGTTCAGGCTGGAGAAGGTCTCCAAGATCAGCGAGTCCAGCCTTTCACCAAGCACCTCCATCCCAGCTAAACCATAGCACCGAGTGCCACATCCAGTGATGGTCACTTCACCACTTTCCTGGGCAGCTTGTTTTGATCCTCAACCACCCTTTTCAGTGAAGAAATTCTCCCTAGTGTCCAGACTGAACCTCCCCTGCTGGAGGTTCATTTCCTTCATTTCGAGGCCATTTCCTCTCATCCTGTCACTGGTTGCCCAGTAGAAGAGGCCAGCCCCTGCCTGGCTCCAATCTCCTTTCAAGCAGTGACAAGGTCACCCCTGAGCCTCCTTTTCTCCAGGCCAAACACCCACAGCTCCCTCAGCTGCTCCTCATAGGACTTGTGCTCTCCAGAGCCTTCAGCACCTTCACTGTCCTTCTCTGGACCTGCTCCAGCACCTCAGTGTCTCTCCTGCAGTGAGGGGCCCAGAACTGGAAACAGCAGTTGGGGTGTGAGCTCAGCAGTGCCCAGTACAGGGGAACAACCAGGGACAACATACCTCCCTGTCCTGCTGCCACACTGCTCTTGATCCTGGCCAGGATGCCCTTGACCTTCTTGCCCGCCTGGGCACAGCTGGCTCGTGCTCACCCACTCTTGACCAGCACCTCCAGTATTGTTTGATTTTAAAATGAATGGAAAAGAACCACTCTCTGTCCTGAGAGCTCTCTGGCCTATTCCTCCAAGGATCTCAGTGCCAGCCAGTTGCTCTTAGCTGATACAGGACTGGATCATCCCCAGGGCTGTGCAGGGAGACACTCGCTGTCTTTGCAATGGACACTGAGCTGTTTATTTAAATACACAGTGCTGTGTTCCTTCCTGCTCTTCAGCAGCTGTTTGCACTGACTGCTCCAGGCTTACTGGGAGCTCTCCTGTAGAGCCAGGAGCTGGGATGGGTGTTTGGGACTGCTCAGAGTGACCCTGTGGTGCTCATCCATCACCAGCATGCTCACAGCCAGGGGCTGGCACACACCTCTCACTCGTGGGCTGGCTGGCTGCTTCACCCTAAGATATAGAGGAGGCATAAAGGGAGGCAGGAAGAGAGCTGATGCGTCAGAAATTAGGATGTCTTTATGTACAGTGTGCAACAAAACCACTTCTCGTGCCTTCTGCACCCTGGCAACCCAGCTGTGCAGTGGCTCCTGCTCTCCAGCTTTGAAAAGCCCAACCCTCCAGTGGGAGCGAGCTAACTTCTGCCTAGACAAGCCCTGCAGGATGAGAAGTTACAAGCTACAAAACTAAATCTTTCATCACTGCAGATGTAGTGGGATCTGATGTCTTAACCTCAAATAGACCTTTCTGGCTCCCTCCCCTCTTATCTTTGCAGTGGCAGCTTAGCAGGATTAGAGGTGCCATACCACAAGGCCCGTGCCAGGGAACAAAAGCTGGAGTTTTATTGATTCTGCAAAGCCCAGGGGAGGTTTTGTCAGGGAGGTCGTGGCTCTGTGTCCCAGGCACGTTGCTCACTGCTCCAGTCACAGTTTAGATGTCGAGTTCTCTGAGCCAGCTCACAAAAGGCAGCAGCAAGCGTCTGTCAGAGCCTGTCTCAGGGGTGTGCCTGTTATTTAAAAGGTGACATCTGACAAGCCTGTGAATGGGGTGCAAGCAAGAATCACGATTTCAGGCTAAGGAAACACAAAGGCCAGGACAAGGGGCTGCAGCAGAGAGACAGCACCTTTTCAAAGGCACTGCGTGGTGCCAGCTGCTGCACACAACGGCTGGGCTGACTTGAGAAGAAGGAAAAGGTCTCCATGTGGCTTAGCCTGAGGGGCAATTCTACAAGGTGCCAGGTATCCAAGGGCTCTGATATGCAGCCAGTTTAAGCCTCACAAACAGGGAGAAGAGGAGCAATTGATCTTTGCCTGGAGTTTCTTGACCTCTGTCTTGGAAATGATTTGGACAAATGAAATTTTAAGTGGGAAACATCCAGTGTAGCAAAAATGTGGAATTGCTACCTCGGGAAAATATGAATTGCTGCAGACTGGTTGCACAGGACTGCATACCCTGACATGCAGATGCTTCTGGAAAACAGCTGTTTGCTGAGCCTTGTTTTGTCAGGACACCTTGCTATTTAAAATTCATCTTGCAGGAGTGCTGAAAATTCGAGCAGACCTGAGTTTCACTGTGCCACAGAGGAAGATTTTAAGAAAAAATAAAGAACTGTGAGCAAAATCTATGGCACATGGTACACGGCTGTGCCCTGCAGCTGATGCTCAGAGGAACAACATTTAATACCTTATCATTTGGAAATTTCTGCTTTTCCAAAAAAAAAAAAGAGGAAATTATTGTTTCATGTTGGTACATTTCATCCTTCTGGGCTTCTCAGCAGGATGCAAGAGGCTGAGATTTTAGTGTCTCTTCTGAAAACAGTCTTTCTGGTACTCCAGATGCAAGCTGGATGCTAAAGACTGCAATTACTGGCTCAGCAGGTGAGCCTCCAGTAAGCTGCTATCCCAAGGCACATTCACGCTTCACTCTTTCAGATAGAAATCAGTTTTAACACTAAAGGAAAAAAATATGGGCTTCTACATATGTTCTGGATCAAGCCTCCAGTATATCTGTAACTGGCTCGTCTAACACAGGACCACTTGGATCACCCAGGAATCTGACCAACACCTACTGCAGCAATCCTGAACAGCCATCCACAGAGGACTTGTGGTCCTAAGGATGTAATGTAAAAAATCAAAGGAGATACTCCATTGGATAACCTTATAAATGCAGCCACAAAGGTACATGATGGACCTGGACTTCCTCAGATAGAGTATGTTCAGCTGCAGGACACTGTCTCTGGTCACTGGAGAGACAGGCCAGCTCTAAAGACATGCATTACACTGAAAGAAGTAGCAATGCTCAGTATGGTCATGGTATAAATTGACTGCCATCATGCACAAAGAGTTTTATACTCCATAAGTACAAATTTCTTATAATTTGTTCATCATAAGAAACTGCAGTTTGTGACAAATTGTGTTTCCCCATTTTGTGAAATAATGCTGCAGTCTCAGCTAAACCTCACCCACCAAAATCTAACATGAGATTGCCACTCAGCCTAATTTCCCTAATGGACTTGTCCCGCCTGGAAGGATTGCCAGATGCAGACCCTGGGTCGTTACACAGCACTGGATGACCATCAAAACATGCCCAACATCCCATCAGACAGCAAATCCTGCCTGGGCATTGCTTGTGCTGTCCCTGTGTCACTGGGACAGCTGCACACCCTGGGCATGCTGCCCTGTGCATTCACCCTGTCCCTGTGCTGCCACCAGACACCAGCTGTGCTTCTCCTGTCCTGTGAGCACCTTCACAACACCTTGGGGTGCTGTGGAGGGAGGCCAGGCTGAGAAGTGGGCTGGAGACACGCTGGCTGGGAATGGGAAAGGCTGGGGTCATGAGAGCTGGAGAGGGAATGAATCACCAGTGATGTACAGCAGGGCAGGAAGCTCTGCAAGGAGAGGCCCCCAGCATGAGCATGGGAAGGGGGAGGACATGTCCCACAGCATGTGGACAATCCTTGGGAACGCTGTCCAGCAGCCAAGGATCTCCAGGGACATTCAGCTGTCTCTGGAGGGAGCATCTGCACGTGCTGAGTGGCCTTGCTGACCTGCAGGGAGGTCACAGTGAGCTGAGAGCAGCCCCAGTACTTTAGGATGGTGCAGTAGGATCTCTACGGGAAGTGTGTCACACATGGGCACCAGAATGATTCTTCAGTTCAGCAACACCCAACCTTCTTCACTGTCATCTTGTGCTTGAGATGCATCGTGGAGAATCACTTACATTCTGAGTAGGAGCAGCTAAAAATAGTCCTAATATAACAAGGATGAGAGATGAATTTCAAAATGGAGCAAGAAAACCCAGAAGCCCCTCACTGTCATTATATCCTCCCACAGCTTTCAGACATGCTTTGAACAGCAAATGCTCTTGCTGTTTGCAAGGCAAAGAAGCAAATTGCTTGTGACAGTGGCAGATGCCTGAAAGGCTTCACATTGGAGTGATTTCTTTTTGCCCCCTCTTCCTTCAACTCACCTTGTTGCTCTCCATCTTTTAACCCTGTTTCCTTCAACCAAAATGCACGGGGCTGGGCTGCCAGCAGCTGTGCAGAGTATCTGGTAAGCCATCACATCCAACCTTCAGAACAGAACGGGCATCTGTCATTTTCTAAGCCAGCACCAACAGGGCAACTCTCCCTGTCCTTTTTCAGGCTTGCCCTCAGGGTGCTGCAATTCCTGCCACGTGCAGAGGGTCTGTCCCTTCTGACGTGGGCTTGTGCACCCACAGCTCCATCCCTGAACAAGCACCACGGATCTGTGAAATCTCCAAGAACTTGTTGGTGAGGGACAAGCAGAAGGGTCAGGAGTGGAAACAGCCAAGAGCTCAGGCTGCCATCATACCCCAATCCCTGGTGCTCACACTCCTCCAGAGGGTGCAAAAGGCACCCCTGGCTGAGGGAGGACACACACGCTGAGAAAATCTACTTGCACCTCACCAGATTAGCTGCCCAGAGACCTCTCAAAAGCTGCAGGAGCTCTGAGTTTAAGCCTTATCTTATGAAAAAAGGCCATTCCCAGCTTTGGTGGACCCTTTGAAGAGGGTGACCCCCTGCCCTGGTGCTGTCTATTGCCTGTCTCACCCTGCCCTGGTGCTGTCTCTCACCTGTCTCACAGCAATGCTGGATCTCCCCACACTCTGTACAGCCCCTGAGCAATCCCTGCCCTGCTGTGAGTTTAACGCAGAGGAAGTGGCTCATTTAAACTCTCTGAATTGCTCCAGGGGCTCAGGGGGTGCTTCCCCCTCCTGTTCTCTAGACTAGGGCACCGGGGAAGCTACCTTGAAATCAGAGCTGTAATTAGAGTGACAGGCAGCTGATGCAAAACAGGCTCCAAAGGCAGTTTGGAAAAGATAAATTGGGTAGAGAGAGGCCTGGCTCACCCCTCCCACAGCCACAATAAAGTGCTTGATGTGTCCCTTCCCTGCACTTGATCACGTTCCTGCTGCCTGTGTTCCGTATTATGTAACTGATTGACTTTGCAGGATGTGAGAACAGCTCGTCTCCTCGCCCCGCTCCCTGATGTGCTGAGAGTGTTGGATTGGGAGGACGGAGCAGAAATCCAAACAAGCCCTGAAGGCTCCTGCTTTCCCTGATAATGGCTGGTGCTCAGATCCCGGGGCTGCAGTGGTCTGGAGGCACCACCTCAAGAGTGTTTCTGTTCTGCTGCCTCCTCCCAGTGAGTGCTGGGGTACTCTCTGTACCCAGCAAAAGCTGTGCTCAGGCAGGACTTTCCTCTTTGAGGGTTAATAGCACCTCTGGAAGCAGATTCTGATCCCTGAGGTGTGAAGGAAGGCAGCAGGAGGCACAGAGCCCAGCTGCCCTGCCAGCTGCATCCCCATCACACAAAGTTAAAGTCCCAGGGCTGTGGCCAAGGGCACCACCTGCTCCAGAAGTGCCTTGACCCCTAAAGCAGACTCCAGGCACTTCTCATGAGGGATCAGACTGCTCCCACTCAAGACTCCACTGCCCTAGAGCCAGCACACCCCACTGTAGCATCTTCAGCCACATCCCCAGGGATGCTCCTCAAAAGCATTTCCCACCTTGAGCTCACACCAGCAGGGAACAGGGTCTGTCAGCAGATGCCACCCACATTGTGCACTCATGTCCAAGGTACATCACTGGGGTCTTTCTGAGCTGCTCAGAGTTGCTTTGCTGCATGAAACCTGGTGCTGACAAGAGTGGGTTTGCTGCTGTGCTTTTCCATTTTCCTAAACCCATCTGTGGGTTGCTGTTGGATCCCAGAAACCTTGGAGTTTTGAGCTTTCTGTACTGTCAGGCACTGACCCCCAGGAGAACCCTGCTTTTGACCTGAGGCCTTGGAGAAGGCTTCCAAGTTTGAGTGATGGAGTTAAAATCATGGGTGTGTAGTTAAAATAGAAGTGTGGGATTTCACATGGTGAAGGGTTTTGAATTTGAGGTTTTTATAATATAGTAATAGGTATGGGACAAGAGGAATATGGGTGTTGTCTCCTTTCTGTGTTCTTCTTCCTTCTTCTTCATGATTTCAGGTAGTAATTTTTGGTTGGACAGTTAGTGCTGCACTGTGGGTCACAGGAGTTTGGTTATTGGGTCAAAAATATAAATAATACAGGTGTTAGTTCTTTATTGGACTGTTTAGCTTTAAAAGACCTTGTAGCTAGCTAGATTCATCTCCATTTTGCTCACTTTTAGCTGGTAGCTAGAAGTGTTGCAGAACCCTCTGCACTTTAGATAAGATTTAATAAACAACCAAGCCCCAACATGAGAAAATTCGTCTCCTTTGTGTTTTTCAATCCTGGCTCTGAGTGAAGACAGAAGAAGCTGCAGACAAGCCATTAATTAAGTGGTGCAAATACCACCTTTACAGGTTGCCTTTACTTACAGCTCCTGGACAACAGAGGCTGAACCCCACTGTGCTTTTTAAATTCTCCAGCATATGCATACCTGGTCCAAACCCCATCAGGGCAGCTCAGGGGGCAGGCTGGACTCCATCAGCAGCAGAGACCAAAGGAGACTCCAATTTTGAAGAAATTATCTCTAAAATCCTGCTTGTCTTTGTTCTGTATGAGTCACACAAGGTAATATGCAGTACATACAGGAAGGGGAATGGTGACAGCTCTAAAAGCAGGATTTTCTTCCCCCACTGCAATTTCCCTCTCATGTATTGCCTGGAGTTGTTCATGAGAGGGCAGGGGCAGGATATTCTGCCCTCAGCCCTCAACCAACAGAGCCTTGCAGCAAATAAATCCATCTAATAGTGTCTGCTTGGTATCACAACACAACAGTAACACACCTGGAACCCCAAATCAGGTATTATTATATAAGGACATGGAAATTATTCCCAGCCAAAACCCCATCAGATTTTTATCCAGCTATTCTAATGCATTTTCAGTGAGCCTGTGTCAGTACTGGTGCAGGAAGATGAGTATCTCAACCAGCCTCCACTGATGAACTAACTGGCCTAATTATCCAGGGTTTGCAATTCAGTGAAGCAAATCCTTTGTTTAGCAGCAAGTACATCAGATCAAAGCTCCAGGGGCTTGTCTGGAGACTCTCCCACCCTTCCCAATCAGTCCAGAACTCCCAAATACGCAGCCATGGAAGGGCAGTGCTGAACCTGGCATGTGCAGAGCTTAGGAGCAGTTTAACTACAGACTGGAAATGGGGAAAAGCATGGAGATTTAGAACATGTGCATGGAGATGTAGAATATGAGCATGGAGATATAGAACATGAGCATGGAGATTTAGAACATGAGCAATCCCACAGGGAACGAGGGGAGGGAGAGCAGAGTGTGCCACACACACAGCCAGGCTGCAGAAGAATGAATGGATGAGACACAGAAGCTTTCAATCAACCACATGGCTAAGCAGATCAATTTTTTTCCCAGGAGATAAAAGGCCACCAGGCTGGGACTGTGCTGCCAGGAGCACAGGACAGTGTGCAGAGAGGGAGCCTTGAGCTGTACACACTGCCCTTCCTGCCACCAACAGCACGGGCTAAACTCTTCAGATTTGAGACTTATCTGCTTCTCCTGGTCTGGACATGTTTGCTTTCCTGGTGGCCCATCAGGAAAAGCAGTGGTGTGTGGATTGCTGCAACCTCCATGCCATTCTCTGGGCAGGACGTGGGGTCTGTGCTGTGATCTGACCAGAGTGCAGGTCTTCTGGTCATGCCATAAACACATTCCTCAGTTTTACAGTCAGGAATGGCATCCCAGAAACCCGGTTCTGGGAGCAGTGCTCTGCCTTATCAGTACAGGTCATTCTTTTAATCCTCACCCTGTTGTTTTTTCCCCATTCTTTACATGCACTGGAATTCAGGCTTCACTTCAACTGTAGTATTCCTGCTACAAATCTCTCACACACCTACATGTGGGATAATCACTGTGCTCTGCCTCCTTCAGACATTCAGTGGGAGGCTGGAAGATGGGTATTGCTCTTCAAGGAGGCTACAGACAGACTGGCAGGGGTCCAGACTGCAGACCTACAAGGTCAGATGGAAGAATGAGAGTTTGTTCAATCTAGAAGTGGGCAGTGACCAAAGGGACACAGGGTAAGGATACATGAAGTACCTAAACATCACAGCCATAAAAGGCTGCACTTACAGAGAGGAATATGATAAACTGCTAGTGTGTCCATGCTGGGTGAGGACAAGAAGTGTTTGTCCTCAATTACACCAAGTAAGGATTGGATTAGGCAGCAGACAAGATTTTTCTGGCTGCAAGATCATGAAGTACTAGACTGGATCACCTGGACAAGGGCTTATTACACCACTTTGAAGAGCTCCCACTAAAACCGTAATTTTTCTGCCTCTGCCTTGGAGCTTGGTGAAGCTCTAGAGGGCCTTCCTGCATTCCTTCAGAGAGGGTCTGTGGGGAGATGGTAAAACATGAGTTCAAAGTTCAGCTTTGGTCTCCAGGTTTGTGGATATTTGTGCCTGAGTGCTGGGAGAATGGTGTGTCCTGATCCTACTGATCCCACCTGGCAGCCTCAGGGACAAAGACCCAGCCCTTGCTGAATACCAGGGACCCCTGACCCTGTACAGTCCTGACCTTCCCACTCTTCCCAAGCTTTGTTACCCTTTCCCCACTGCCATAAGCCAAGCTGGGCTGCATCATCAAAATGGTTCACTTTTTTTTATTTATTTTTTTTTTTAGCTAAATGGATTTCCACCTACTCTGCAACCCCAGGGGGAAAAGGAAGTTAAATTTCTGGCTGGAGACAGCAGTTCACAGTGACCAGTCCCGAGGGAAAAGATGATATCAGTGTTTCTGAGTTTCCAGTTAATTGTGTTTACTGAAGAATACATAGCATTAGAGTGCCTTGAGCTTTGGCCAAGTCTGTAAAAGTAAATAAAGACATTTCCAGCCTAATGTTAGAAAACTGACCCTTGGATTATTTCTGAGCTCACTTCTTCCAAGAGCTGGAATAAACCCTGATGTGTATGATGTGAAATAAAGAGCACTGGACTCAAAGCTTATTTTACTGACCCTTTCCAGCCTCTGCTCCCCCTGGCCAGCCCTGGCAGCCAGGTCCTGCTGGCTCCTCCTGTGCTTTGTGAGCACACCTTGCACATTTTGCTCACAGCAACCCTAAGGTGGCCATTTCTGCCCAGTACACCCCATTAGCCAACAGCTCTCTCCTCAGCCTTTAATGATCCTAACCACAAAGCCATTTGTCATGCTACATCTTCTCTCCCAGCGAGTAAAAGTCAATTAGTGTTTTCAGCTTTGCTCTGGAGCAGCGTGGCTCCCTCCTGCTTCTTTATGCTGCCAGGAAACCATCTACAATAATGACTTCCTTGGATGTCTAGAGCTGTGTTGCAGTGAATTACAAGCTCTCTAAACCTCCCTCCCTGTGTACCAAACACCTTACACAGAAGCCATGTTTTGCTGCCAGAAATTCCACCATGAATTGGGTTTTGAACCTGTCATATGGCTGCTTTTTAAATTTTAATCTTTATGCTCAAGAAAAGAAATACCATTTTGGCTTCCCGACCTTATTTCCTACTTCAAACATGTAAATCTTAATCCTGCCTTAGTAGAGGAATAAACTCTTGAAGAACAAATGCTCCAGAAGATCTGCAGAGCCCAGGCACGTGGGAGTCCTGTGGCTGTCAGTGAGCTCTGGTCACCCCAGGGCCACCCCGGGTCACACACTCCCTGTGAGTGACTGCCTGCAGCCCACAGGGGCTCCATTCAAGGGCCTTTGCAGAAGCAAATCAGCCCCAAACACAAGCTTAGAGCCTCTTGTATTTGTCAGTGTTAGGATGTAATAAGGCATTGAAACTTGGCTGGCACATGATAATTGTATTAGAGCTGCGAGGGTTTTAAAGTTAAAAGACAGTAATGTTTCTAAAATGAAAAATTCAAAACTGATGTTTTCTATCATGTTGATATTTTGATTCGAAGGAATAGGCATTAATCAGAGCTAATTGAAATTAAATAAGATTTAAAAAATCAAATTATTTAATTGCCTGGCCATTTTTAATTAAAGAAAGCAGTTCAATTACTAAATAAAATCAGATGTGCTTAGGTTCATTGCTGGTCAGCAATGAGTTTACACATCTGCTTAAATTTCAAAGAACCGTGAGATGGTTTGGGTTGGAAGGTTTGTCATACCAGCCTCTCGTGAGCAGCAGATCCACAGCAGGTCAGTGGCACCCCTGAGCTCCTTGACTGAAATCTCCTGCCCCACCAACGTGTCAGCATCCTCCCTTCCACGCTGTAGAAGAGCTGTGAATGTCCTTCTATTTGAGAATGGAATGGAATGGAATGGAATGGAACGGAATAGAATAGAATAGAATAGAATAGAATAGAATAGAATAGAATAGAATAGAATAGAATAGAATATTTGTAAATCTGCCCTTGGACAGTTTGTAATGCATCACCTGCCTCAGAGGGCTCACACAATAATTCCTGCTCTGTGCCTCATGGACAGGCAGGGATGTGGGCTGGCTTTGAGTCCTTCTGGCAGCTTGTGGGGCAAGCTGCACACAGTGCCAGGCTCCTGGTGCCCTGCTGAGTGTGCTCCCTGGCATCCACACCTCCTGGCTGGCTGGGGCTTGCCCTGGGAATCAGCACCTGGGAACAGAGCAAAGCCTGAGTCACTTTTGGGGAGAGCAGCCAGGTTCGGATGGGCCCCAGCACGTGTGCAGGGAAGGGTTCAGGAGGGTTTTGCTCATCTCTGATTCAGCCTGGAAAGCAGCTGGCAAAAGTCACCAGGCCTGGCTTCAGGCCCAGCTCACACAATTAGAAAAGTATTAGCTGAACTTAATAGGAAAATCAACATTAAGCAGATAGGAGCTGGTACAGTTGTTAAAGACTATGTAGTGTTTTTCCCTGGCACAAGCCCAGGCTAATGGAGGGCTTCCAGCACCCAGAGCAGCCTCCAAATGAAGGCTTAATTGGCCTCTGAAGCCACTCATATAATTACAAACACTTTTAATGAAGCATGAAAAATACAGGAGCCTGGGACTGGGACACGGAGGGAAGAAATTACCTCATTAATCTCAGAAAACAAAACAAAGCTGCTTTACCTTCTTCCTTCCATTGCCTGGAAGAACAGGCTCCTGTCAGGTGCTAATTTCCAGGCAAGTGCTAAACCCGAGGGGAAATCTACACAAGACAAAACTTCTGCTTTCTGCCAGCTGTGGGGGACACCTCTCCATGCCCCCAGCCCCGGGTGTGGGGTGGACACTGGGTGGACACTGGCTGGACTTTGAGTGCCCACTGCTGGTGTGCACAGCACAGCCCCGCCTGCAGCAGCACAGCTGCTTTGGCTGAGGATTTGTTGTTTGATTCTGCTGTCACTTCAGCTCAATGCCCCCCTGATTTCTGTTCAGCAGCTGCTCCCTGGAGCACAAACCTGTGCCCATCACTGGGGCACAGCAGCAGCACCTGGCTCAGCCAGAGCCACATTCCCTGCCAGACCAGGGAGCTGCAGCCCTGGAACGTGTCCCAGAGCACACTGCTGGAGAGTCCAAGGTACAGCTCCTCTGTTGCTATGCTGGCTTGAGGCAAGGATTAATGGGGTTTGTGCTGATTGTTGGTCTGTGATTTTCTGGTTCGCTGGGGGCTATTTGTTGGCTGGTTTTTTGGTTTTTATTTTTGTTTTCAGGAAGACTCTCAAGTCTTACTGAAAGAGTAACCGAGGTCTGGAAGGGAATCAGAGCCTGGCTGGTCCAACACTCACAAAGAACAAGGAGAGAGAGGACATCCTGTATCCTTTCTATAGGTCAGGAGGCACCTGGTCCCATCGAAAGGAAACTTCAATCAGGAATGTTAGGAAGGATCCAGAGGCAGTTCAGCTTCAGTCAAGAAGGCTTCCTCCCTTTATAGACTAGCAAAACAGCTGTACCAGCACCACATCCAGCCTTGTCCAATTAGCCATGCCACCATCCTGGCTAATTAGCCTACTCAGAGCTTTGCAAGGCCACAGCAATATTGCTCATTCTTTCAGTGTCACCTCAGATCACACTGCAGACTTCACCTTATATTTTATCCCAGTGTTTATCACCAAGGCCAGGGTCAGGAGCTCTGTGTGTCCATCACCCACACCTCTGCTAATGCAGAGAGAGGAAAAATTCAGGAGAAAAATTCCAGTGGTCTCGTAGGGACTGGGAAGGGATGGCACAGGGACTGCCAGAAGGGCAACAAGGGCAGCAGCCAGCTCTGTGCCTGCTGTAGGGTAGATAAACACCCCTGAGCATCACTTTGGTGTGGTTTTCACCACACACCTTGTGGGATTTGAAGGCTCATGGCCCTACACACACCTTGGCCTTCCCTCTTGGACCCTGCACCCCTCTCTTTGGAGAGTTCTGGTGCTCATTTCTCATGTGCCAACACACACCCCACACAGTGTCCACACAAAGCCACTGAGTCACTTAGAGCAGGCATGAGAGAGAGGAAATTTCCACCCTCTCCAAGAAACTGATTTTGGCTGGATTTACTCAGCCTTCTGTCACTGCTGTGGCATTCATCTGCAGTTACACACTGAGAGATGGACACTGGTCACTGGACCACAATTTTTTTCATATGACTAACACAGTTTGCCAGCAAATTCTGTCCAGGAATTCTAGCCCTGCACAGGCCAGACTGTGTCAAGAAATGCTGCAGGATAATCTCACACGTAGCATTTGTGATCTTAGGGGGCACTGGCCAATGTAGGAGGTATTCAAGCAAAGCGAGAGCATTCTCTGCCACCCAGGAAAATGGTGATGAACAGCTACAGCTTCCCTGGCACAGACTGGACACAGTCAGCCCCAAAGCAATTTCTTTGCTGGGTTTTACCTTAACAGCTAAAATGCTAACATTTGATCCAATCACACTTGGCTGGAGCAGGACATGTCATGACTTAACTGCCCTCAAGTGATGGTAAGCAGAAAGTGCAGATAAATAAGGCACCTGTAGAGCAGCACGTTTTGCAGCAGCCTGAGTGAGACTTCAGAGAGGCTCACTTGTGCACAGGAGGCTTTCCCTCACATGTCCTGGGCACAAAGGGGGATTTTGCTTTGAACTATCTGCTCTGGCTTTGCCCCAGGGGCTTGCTGGGGTTCCCTGTGTGCAGCTCTGCTCAGATAACCATCACACCAGCTAATGAGTGCAGCACTGAGGCAAAGCAGTGCCAAATGATCCTTCAGCAGCCAGACAAGGACCCCAGCTCCCAGCTCCCAGTTTTTTACAGCTGAGATGACGTGGGCTCCTGCACGCACTCAGCTGCCAGATAAGGACTCCAGGTGCAAACACCAAGGGAACAGTTGTGGCTTTGGCCACGTCTGCACAGCCTTGCCGCAAAAGTAACAGGAGCAGAAATAAACAGGGCCTGTGCCATCAGCACAAAGATTTGTCATTGATGGGTCTGTCACTGGAAGAGGGTGACCAGAAGGGCAGTGTGTGAACACTCAGCTCTAGGTACTGTAGATCCATCAGAAGTGAGCAGGTGATGAGACCATCCAGGTCCTCCTCAGCAGGAACAGAAGGTTTCTGTGATACAGATCATCTTTAAACTGAGAGCTGATGCTCTGAGTTTGCAGAGTCACGAGGGACAACCCCCCAGGCAGCTGACAAGGATCCTCACACCGTGGCACATGTCTGGGATGAGCTGGTGTGAGCCAGGCAGCAAAACTGCAGGTACCAGGGAAGTCTGAGAGGAGCTTGGAGCCAGGTGGGGTCCAGCATCTCCTCCCAGGCTATTTGTGATAGCACCAGAGAACAAAGTTTTAAGCTGGGCCAGGGGAGGTTTAGATTGGATATTAGGAAGAATTTCCGCACAGAAACGGTGGCGGGACACTGGGATGGGCTGTCCTGGGAGGTGCTGCAGTCACTGTCCCTGGAGGTGTTTAAGGACTGGACACTGGGATGGGCTGCCCTGGGNAGCCAGGTGGGGTCCAGCATCTCCTCCCAGGCTATTTGTGATAGCACCAGAGAACAAAGTTTTAAGCTGGGCCAGGGGAGGTTTAGGTTGGATATTTGGAAGAATTTCTGCACAGAAAGGGTGATGGGATGCTGGAATGTGGGAGGTGCTGCCGTCACCGCCCCTGGAGGTGTTTAAGGACTGGACACAGCCCTCAGTGCCATGGCCTGGGTGACAAGGGGCTGTTGGGTCAGGGTTGGACTGGCTGATCTCAGAGCTCTTCTCCAACCAAATTGACTCTGTGTGGCTCAGCAGGGATGTGCTGGAGGTGTGGGATGGACACACAGGGTACCAAAGCTGCTCCTTCTGCTGGCTGCAGATCTGACCCTGCTCCCAGAGAGCTCTAAACCTCGGGGTTTTACCTTGCCAGGGCAGGCTGTGGCTAAACCACCTCCAGAGAACAAACAGACCATGTTAATGGAAGTGAGGATGGTGGGAAGGCTGGGAGGAGCTGTGCCCAGGGTGACACCAGGAGCTGTGCCCTCCATGGCCCAGCCTGTGCCCTGTGCTGGAAACCAGGCTCTGTGTTTCCTGGAAAACCCCACACAATTGACTCCTTTCACCAGGGGAGCACCTGGGAAGAATATTTCTGAAAGATCAGATATGGCAATGATTATTTCTCAGTCCTTAAGAGCTGCTCTGTGCATTGCTGCTGAGGCAAGCCCCCAGGGGATGGAAGACACCAGTGGTTGAGGGATGCTCACAACTGTGCTGGCTTTATCTGGACAACATGAGGGATGCTGGCTCCCAGGCAGAGGCGTTCATGTCCCCTTTTCGCGGGGGAGAAAGGACATGCCAGGACTTTTCCAACAGAGGGAGCAGCGGGACAGCCGTGGCTGCTGTCAGCCATCACCTGAGGTGCCTTATTTTGGCACTGGAAGAGCTGGGTGCCCATACGTCCTTCCTTTGGGCAACATGTATCTACACTGGCAAGATGAGGCTGGAATTTGATAATCAGAAAGCAAAACGTTTTAAACTTGGAGACCATTCTGGCTTGAAAAAAAAAAAAAAAATTACTTAGACTCAGTGAAAATCTCTGAATTAGGATTTGAAAGGCACTTGTGGATCAAGTAAAGCAAACTGTCCTGATCTGCAGACCTTCCCTAGGAATTACAAAACCTGCTCTGTGGTCACTGCAGACTGGCATGGAAATTGTTTCATGCATGCCACAAAGACACATTTCAATCAAGGGTCTGTCCTCAGGCAATTTGGGCTGATTTGCAACAGACAAAGTGGAACATTTGTATTAGATTTGGTGACCACAGCAATATCAAATTTATTAAAGTTTCATGTTTATCAAATTGAAGGCATAAACTGATAAATGATCACCTGCTTTCACTCAACAGAGGGACTAGAATAGCTCCCTTCCTAGTGTGCACACTGAAACTGCAAATATCATCTTTTCTCTGTTTTGAGGAAGTTTTTTGGCCAGCTTTGCAGAACTTATTTTTGTGATTCCAGTTATTCTAGCTGTGGCAGAAAAACTCAAGAGGAGAAAGGCAGGAGCAGCAGATCGGGCCTGATGAGAATCTGGTGTGAAAAGCAGAGGTCACCAAGGACAGCTCGTGCAAAAGCTAAGAAGTGTATCATCAAACCCAGCATCAAATAATCATGAAGCATGCCATGACTCAGGCTAAAAGCCTGAAAAATTCCAGGAATGGATAGTGCCCAAATGGCAAGGTCTTCTGTCATGGTCATAACAGCACGGGTGACAGTGAGGGATTCATAAAAATAAATAAATTCATAAAATCCACCCTGCTGCCTGGAATGCAGAATGAAGGATGGGTTCAGTTGTTTCTGCTGCTGCTGCTGGGTCCCAAAACATCTGAGATAAAGATCACAGAGTCTCCAACACAACACCATGAATGAATCAGATAAGATTTCTTGGATGACTGGAATTAAACACTCCCACAAGGACTTCACTGGAGCAAAATCTCTGCTGTGCCTGAAGCTTCCCTGAAGGCTCTCTAGGACTCACAGCCTCTCACTGTGTTGGGTAACCAGCAAGTTTTCTTGAGGGTTCCTGCAAATCTGAAGAAATTGGATGGCAGGTTTGGGAAAGCTGAGTACCCTGACTGATGCCTGGTGACAGAAGGCTTTTGCTGGAAATTCTGGTATTAGCAAAGAGGAAGAGAGACTATGACAGACTGGTCAAGACTGACGAGGAGTGTCCCTGCCTCAAAGCCAAACTCCTCATTAAATTTCTAAATTTTTTGAGTAGGAAAAGAAAACTACTACTGCAAAACTTTCATAATCTAGGAAATAAAACTGTCCCATCTTGCACTGTAGAATACAGCTTTTTTCAATCCTCAAAAATCAGTTGAACCTTCCTGGGAAATTTCTCAGTCATTCTGAAGATTGCACTGAAATGTGATGTAACATTATTATTTTTACCTAATTTTCGTGAAGAACATCTTTGGGTAATTACTGAAGAGAAAAATCAGAGTGACNTTCTATAAATATAATATATATAGATAAAATATAGAATAAAAATATTTTCTATTTTTTCTGCCTGGAAAAGCAGAGTAAGAAGGACATGCCTGGCATTAAGCATGTTGGCTCTGCTTAAACCACTCAGTGGTTCAGCGATAGCAGTCTCAGTTCTGGTGCAATACAGATTTTATTCCCCTGTGTGCTGCAGGGAGTTTGATTTTATGGTTAATAGTCAGTGGATTAGGAGGACCAGAAGAACCAGAAAACTCTCAGCCCAATATTTTCTGCTGTTTGCTCCATTGCCATGGGTTGATAAAATCTCTCTCTTAAAAAAACCAAACCAAACCAAAACAACAAAACAAAAAAAAAAACCACAAAAAACCACCCGAAGACCAGGTTGTCATGTGAGGAGTCCTTCTGGGTTTCTGTAAGACAGAAATAAATCCAGCAGTGCAGAACTCCAGTGGGAAGGATATTTTGGGCAGGGTTTGGAGAACATTCCCGCCTCCAGCATTTCCTGTGAATAGCACGCTGAAAAACCCACATTTTAAAGGAGCCCTGTGAGTGAGGAAGGTGAGGCTTTCAGGAAGCTGCTCATTAACATTAACACTAACATTAAAATTAACATGACCACGCCTCTAATGAGCTCTGATGCCAGAGCTGGCTGTGGTTCAGCCAGGAAGCAGCAGCTGGAGATGGATGGTGACACTGGTGGATGTCACATGCAAACAGCACGGAGCAGGGATGCTGGCCAGGAACCAGCAGGAAATGAGCACAGCTGACAACTTTGCACACTCACTTTCGTGTCNGCTGTCTTCTTTTGACAGACTTTGGAGATAATATATTTACATATTCATATGGAAATGTAGCTATATATTTTCAAGTTTTTTGGGCACCAATTTTTTACTGCTTTGATGGGAAATGCACTGTACCTCTTTGTAAGCCCTAGGACTATTTGCCTGAGCTAAATCAGGACGAGAGAACAAAGTGTTATCAGAAAGAAGTAACAATAAAATATAATAAAAANAGGACCAGAAGAACCAGAAAACTCTCAGCCCAATATTTTCTGCTGTTTGCTCCATTGCCATGGGTTGATAAAATCTCTCTCTTAAAAAAACCAAACCAAAACAAAACAACAAAACAACAAAACAAAAAAAAAAAAAAACCACAAAAAACCACCCGAAGACCAGGTTGTCATGTGAGGAGTCCTTCTGGGTTTCTGTAAGACAGAAATAAATCCAGCAGTGCAGAACTCCAGTGGGAAGGATATTTTGGGCAGGGTTTGGAGAACATTCCCGCCTCCAGCATTTCCTGTGAATAGCACGCTGAAAAACCCACATTTTAAAGGAGCCCTGTGAGTGAGGAAGGTGAGGCTTTCAGGAAGCTGCTCATTAACATTAACACTAACATTAAAATTAACATGACCACGCCTCTAATGAGCTCTGATGCCAGAGCTGGCTGTGGTTCAGCCAGGAAGCAGCAGCTGGAGATGGATGGTGACACTGGTGGATGTCACATGCAAACAGCACGGAGCAGGGATGCTGGCCAGGAACCAGCAGGAAATGAGCACAGCTGACAACTTTGCACACTCACTTTCGTGTCCTGACCTTTCCAAGGACCCAATCGATTCTCTCAGTTCTGCACGGATGTAAACACTTTCCCCAGCACAAGTTCTGATGGAGCCACCAGGATTCCCAAGCCTTGAGTTTCCATCAGGGATGGCTTCAGAATTCCTTTAGCAATGCCTGGCTGGCAGACCCCAAAACAAAGCTTTGTGTTCCTGCTGTCGGTGCTTCATTATCTGACTATCGTTATTATTATGTTTAATCATCTGAAACAACGCAATTTTGTTTCCTTCCTTTTAGACAGCAGCAGCAAAGGAGGGTTTTCCAATGTGAGCTGTGTGCAATGATTCTCCTTATCAACCTGAAGAATCTCCCTTGGGATGAATCTTTTAAGGGCACCACCAAATTCCCTGGATTAGCAGACAGCAAGCTCCTCTACTCGACATTTCCAATTAAACTCTTTTCCTTCTGGATATGCTTCGTGGCGAAGAGATTAAAAAAACTCAACCATAACTTGGATCATATTATTATTATTAAATTTTAGGTCCAAATGTAATTTCCAATGAGGAAACATATTTAAATTTCAATATTTCCAATTGGTTTATATATTTTCAGTGAGGGATAACAACATAAATATTGAGGAGTGATAAATTGGTCAGAAGTGACTGAAGAGCAGGATTATTAATTAAAACCAAATTAATTCAAAACACGTAATTTTAATTTTCAAGTCTTCAAAGGTCTTTGCATGAAAAAGAAATTTGGAAATCCATGTTTTCAGCCCATGCTCTTCAGTGAAGTCTATGCTCTATCCAATTCTACTTTTGTGCCACATGAAGATTGTTATGAAAATACATTCAGTATTCATCTGACCATTGAAAAATGTATTTCTACAAGTAACAGAACATTAACTCAATCTTGTTCTCACATTTCAGAGAGAATCTTGATTTCAGGGATTAAAAATTAGCAGCATCCTTCCCCACAGATCTGTGAATATGTTTCAGTGAAACAGTTGGGAATCAGGACATTTGGTTCTCATCACAAAGTTTTTTAGAGCTTTCTAGATCTCTAGTCATGTCATCAACATAATATTCCTGGTCTGCTTTTTCTGGTTTTAAAATAACTTATTCCTTTTCCTCTATCGTCATCTTGCAGCACCCAAAATGGCCCAGAAGCATTTCCAGGGTCATTAATAAATACTGTTGCTATAACTACTGTAGCCTTCTGTGCAAAACAGAGATGCTCATTAGCACCAGCAGCAGTGCTGACAAAACACAGACTGACTTGGAGGCAATTTGGCTACTTTGTGGCCTAGAGTTAATATTAGCTTTCTATTAATGGAGAAGAAAAAAAAAAATTGTGTGTGCCTCGGGGAAAGATTGTTTGTGATTATTCCCTCCCTCTCCACACTCCTCCAGATTTCCAAGTGAATTCTCAGGAGGTGCAGAGCAGGACTGACATGACTGCTGTGGTGTGGAACAGGAATAATTCAAACATCTAAGGCATAAAACCCACGTGGGGTGATTGAAAAGTGAGCTGGACCTTCAGAACATAGCTGGTGGTGCTGGAAGAAGGGACACAGCTGCTCATCCCCATCCAGAGCTGCCTGGCACAGTGGCCACGCATCCTTCACTTCTGAATTGTACTCCATGCTCCAAATCTTTCTTAAATCCGCTTAGATGGACTGTGGAGGCTACAATTAGAAATGTTTTCTGGGAGCCGAAATCAGCAGGTAACAAAATTGTGTATTTTATACACATAACACGTAAACAAAGCTCATGTGACCACCACTATTGCAGAAAAGTGAAATAAAATAATGGAGTCTATATTTACTTACTTATCTGTAAAAGGCAGAATAAATTATTAAACACAGCTGCAGTTCAAGCCAGTTTAAAACATGCATGATATGATGCATAAGTCTTCTCTGAAATTGAAAATGAAGTTTAAACTGTAAGCCTGCTTCTTAAAGTCCCTTGGGTTACAAAAGGCAATTGTGCAGTTTCCCATTCAGTCTGATTTTAAAATTTTATCACACATGTAACACATGAGAATTTTTCAGGTTTTCACTCCTAAAAAAAAAAATAATCACGATAGATAACATCTTTTTCTTCTTTTAATGTTTCTCAAATTTGGATTCCTAGCAGAGTTGGGTTTTTTTGAATTTCCTTTGAATATTAGTATCTCTCATTCCCATCCTCCTCAACTCCACAAGAAAAAGTTATCACCAGAACTACCTATGAAAGTAAAACACAACACAATTACGGGAGGCACTGAGGTCATGTCTTCTCCTCAAAGCTCAGTGTCCTACCTGAGAAATCAAAATGAGACACTGCCATTAAAAACATGAGAACTATTTAATTCTTAACCAATTAACTACTGCATTAATTTTAACCCTTTCCAGTGCCTCATTCAGCTAACACTGGAGATGTTTCTTTATTAGATGCATTGTTCCTATGGCACCTCCAACAGAAACTGAATTTAAACCCAAGAAACAGCTGGCATCAGACTTGCATGTGAAGAGGTAATTTGTGCTGATCAGCCTCGGAGATTAATACATTTTTTACCTTATGCAAACTGAAACGAGTAGTTTTGGGTTATTTAGTAACAAAATAAAACTTTTAAAAAACACAGATTTTTTTTTTTGTCAGAACTAAAGACTTTCTATCTTTAGTTCAGACTTTCTATCTAGTATAAAGACTTTCTGTCCTGGGTGGGAGATTGCAGTAAAAATGAATCCGCAGACAGAGAAGTGAAAGAGGAAGCATTTAGTGGACAAACTGGGAATTAGAAATGAGTGGTTGTCATTTCTGAAGGACGGTGCAAAAAATTGAAATATCTGCTTGCAGGATGGTTGATCAGGCAAAGCCTGGAGGAGAGGCTGAGGAGCTCAGGGCTGGAAGTGGATGGAGCTGTGTCCTGCCCATGGCACTGGGGCTGCAGAGGCAGCTGAGGGAGCCTGGGATGCCTCTGGGAGCTGAAGATGAGGCTGTGTGTTGTTCCATGTGCCATCACTGTCATCCAGGGGAATCTTAGGGCACGTGCAGGTGTTTGGGAGCAGAGGCTGGTGTCACCACAGGCAGCAGGAGCTGAGCTGGGCTGGGCTGGGCTGAGCAGCTGCGCTCAGGGATGTGGTTTGGAGCTGCAGTGTCACTTCCCCAAGTGACAAGGGCACAGCCACAGCTGCCCCCAGAGCCTGGTGTGGGCACAGCTGCAGTGGCCACCACAGAGCCACCTCCTGCTCTGGGCACAGGCTGGGCTGGCCAGGGCAGCTGCAGCATGTGAGAGCCTGGGCCAGCACACGCTGGGGCCAGCGAGCCCAGGGAACCTTGCTGGAAGCTTCTCTGGAGCAAGATGGAAAACCCACTTCTTTTATTCCCCCAACTCAACATTTCTGCTCCCAAGGACAAAGCCTATTACAAAAAGCCAGTGATGAAGGAAGAGCCACACAAGGCAGGCAAGGCTGGGTAAGTGTTCTGGTCATGCTGACCCTCTGAGCGTTCTGTTTGTGTGGAGGATTCTTCCAGCAGAGCTTGTGGGGGTGGATTTAGGGCACAGCTGATTTCATTGTGGACATACGTATGAGAACTCCTGAACTGCAATGCTAGAAATTGTATGTGCAAAATATTAACTCTTTAAGAAGACTTATCTCAAAAGATTCTTGTTTTGTTTTTTTGTTTTTTTTTTTTGGTTTGTTTTTTTGTTTTTTTTTGAGGTCAAGAAACAAATCAAATTAATGATCTAAAAATACTAAGAAAAAGAGGTTGCAAGAAGTTCTGAGAAATGCTTTTCTAAAGCCTGAATATGATCCGGGAAAGCTTTTCTCAAAAAATTTCGAATGACAGGAAGCAATACTTCCTTTTTTCTTTGTGAAACATTAAAAGTAGAAGACGCTGAGCCAGCTGTTTATGTTCTCTAATGGGAAGTTTGGCCCCTTCATTTTTGAAATAAATTAAAAGGATGCTGAAAATGAAAAGGTTTCGATTTTTCTTTGCCAGTGCTTCATATGTAAATTTGTGCTAAGCTATGCAGAAAAAACCATTAATGTGAATAATATATGTAGGAGAAGTAACACCAACATACTGTAAGTGAAAATAGGGACATCTATGATGCAGAGCAGAGAGTGTTTGAGAGGGAAAAAACAACTTTCTTCAATGTTTCTTGAAAAGCTACTCTGATTCTGCCCTAGGGCTAAGCAGAAGAGAAACAGGCTGAGCCTGCTCCTGCAGAAACCTGAGTTCCATGAAGGGGATCACCTTGGCAAACCTGGGAACTTGCCAAAAGCAGCAAGGTAAGCACTGTAAAAGGCTGAGTGGGCTGGGGGTTCCTTACCTGTGTGGCTCAGGATGTTTCCTGTAGCTGTGTGTGCATCCAGACCGGGCAGAGTCACGCTTTGGGAAGTTCTCAGTGCACCCCAAGCATGCAAACACTGCAGAGCTGCCTGGTGTGCACCGAGGTGATTAGCAGGGTCTCCTCTCCACTGGTCCCCAAACACTTGCAGAGAGGTTTAAACCTTGTGCCAGAAGCCTTGGTGGGACTGAGTAGAGCAACAATGACTGCACAGAGAAATAATGACTGCACAGAGCAATAATTAACTCAGAAATGCAGCTTGCAGGGAAACCATACAGCTCCTGGCAAAGCAGCTTTTCCAAAGACTTCTGTGATGTACAAATGCCACAGTCAGTATTTAACACACATTTAAAAGATGTGTTAAATACTGAATGCAGAGCTCCTCAGTAACTGCAGTAATTGGTTGAACACTCTTGTCTCCAAAATTCAAACACTCTGGTAGTATTGTCCCAGTATTTGCCATAAAGATGCAGGGCACAATCTTGGGTTTACTAGCTTCCATAAGAGTTTAATTCCTCACTTCAATGGGGGTAGCAAGATCTCACTGATATATTAAGAATTGCATTTATAGGTCCTGAATGAGAAGAAGGAATATGTAGAATTCTACAACACCATGGCCTATAAAAATGTACCATCTTTCCACCTTTCTTTCTTGCTGGTCTTTATATTTGGATTAAAGTGACAATTACCTTTGTAAAAAATGGAAAAAAAAAAGAGCAAACAACAACAACAACAAACCTATTTTTCAAATAATAAAATGGGATAATAGTTTGAAATTTTTAAAGTGATTTGTTTATCTTTTATGATTTCCATTTTTCACACAGAGTTACTAAAAGAAGTAGAAGGAGAATTTAATGAAACACTGCAGATGGAAATTGGGGTAATAGTAGAAAAGTTAATTAATCTGTTAGTTTAAAAGTTAATTTTTAGTTTAAATGTTTATCCATTAGTTTAAATTAGTCTCTTCTCATATTTAGAAAGCAGCAAAGCTGAACAAATCTTGGTTTCTGTCTCTTACTGCACAAGCTCACTGCTGCACTCAGGTGTGGGGGTCTCTGGCGCTCCTGGGTTGTTGCAGATTCCGAAGGAAAACCAGAAACTTGCAGCAGGAGTTTCCAAACCCAGCAAAGATCCTCTCCAGCATCCCAAGCCTTTGTGGATGGAATGTGTGCTCTGAAGTCATAAAGCTTTATCTTTCACTACGACCAAAATAATTTCTGTAGGTACAGGATCCTGCAGCTGACAGAGTTCACTGTACTTTTTGTGATTCTCATAACTAATGAACTCTCTAAGGGAGTGAGGTCTCTTTTTCCCTGCCTCCAGAATCCCCCTGCTTTCCTGAATTCTATTTCTCCAGCATCTGCACCTCTCCTCACAAACTGTTTTCCTCTCCCTAGTTAAAATTTTCATTCCTGCAAACAATGACTTCAGCTACAAAACATGTGACACCTATCAAAATTGGGGAAAAAAAGAAGAAATTCCTCCTTTTGAGTTTTGTGCAAAACCAGGGTCATTGCTGGCTTAAATTCCATCCCAAAGAGATTGGAATTTCCTTTTATCTAAACTTCATGTGCCTATAGGTTTTGCAAAGGGACCCCAAAGTGTGCAAATCAGGCAACAGAACAGCAAGCCTTGATGAGGAAGTGGGATCACATTCCAGAGATGTTCAGTCCATGAGAAGTTGATCTGACCAGCTAATCCTGGACCAGTCACTTATTGATACTTTCAGTGTCCTGTGGTTTGCCCTGGGATGAAAATGGTTCTAAACATGCATATCCACAGAGCAACTGAGAAAAATTGCTTTTTCACCCCCTTTCTTTGCTGTTTCCTAGGGCAGATTATTTGAAATCAAAGCGAAACACTTGCAGCTTGACATGCCTGATGAAGAGCATGAGGAGTTTTATAAATGAGGCACAGTGTCTCAGAATTACATGGCCTTGGAAATGTCTGTGGTAGACAAACCAGACTACATGTGCTACTGCCCTGCAAGACTGACACCTAAACCATATTGCTACAATTTTGTCTTCAGGCTGTAGAATTCTGCATATTTCATTAAAAGCAGACTGTGGTAACAGCCTCAGAGTGAGCACATTCAAAACCACATCTCTGCATGAGTATCTCGCTTTTAAATAGCTGACAAGACCTGCTTCCTTTTTGACTTTTACCATGCTACATGGGCTCAATTCCCTCAAAGATCAGTAGGGCAACACAAATACCACAGCTAAAAACCTCTGCTCTGACGTTTTTATAAAAAGAGAAGTTTAACTCTGCAGGGAAAAATGTCAGGAAAGAGTTAAAGCAAACGTTCCTTGAGTCCCTAAGAGAATGATCTCCCTTAGTGAGGTGATCATTTCACAAAGGCTTTGTGAAACAGTCCTGAGCCCCAATGGTAGCAGGTGATGTGTGACACAGCTTCCTAAATACACTCTATGAACATTTAGCTTCCTAAGTGCACACTATGAACAATCCATCAAACTCCTTTCTGTTTCTTAAGCAGTGTGTCTCCTGAGGAAGCAGTGAAATGGGGAGAGTCTTTTGACAAGCTGCTTTCTGAGAAAGGTCAGTAGTTTTTTCTCTCTCCATGCAGACTGTTAGGATGGAAAGTTGATGGTAAAGGATGGAAAATGATAAAATCCAGTTATGGCCTTAAATAGACGTGGCAGTTACCTAAACTAGCCATAATCAATCATTTGTAGCAGCATGTGCCTCCTGCTCTCCTTGTCTTCTTAGGCTAAAGCTTGCTGTCAACTTGTGAAAATAGTTTAAAATAATATTTGAGTTTGGTGTTTTATTGAACGAAGTAATACAGCAGACAGCAAACAGTCCCTTCAGTAAACAGGAGCATTTAATCTGAATATTGCTCAAATATTCCTGGCTGCATATGTGCCATGTAGTTAAGAAAAGACTTTGTCACTCCTGACAGAGTTTGTTTCTAAGGCAGTGACTGGATCCAAGCTGGCCATCATGTGAGAGGCCCTGCTGCTCCCACAATTATCAAATGCACAAATATGTTCCTGCCTTCATTTGGGAGGGGCACATGTATGTGTGAGCTACAGTGCTGGGCACTGTGTGCTTTTCAAATCTGATCCTTGAGCAGTTCACATCCACACAATTGCACTGCTTCCACAGATGAAGTGTGCTTGGGAAAGAAAATATCCTCAGCATAACAACAGCAGCATAAAGCAAATGATAGAGATGCTGAAAGGCATCCATTTTAAATTGCTGCTGAAGAATAGTTTACTTATGAGCAAAGAGTCAAATAGCCTTTTGATCAACCTAAATTGATATTCAGCTGGAATAAAGTCCACCACTTCCACATATCCCACATATTTTCCTTAATGTTTTTTCTAAATTTATGAGATCTTGCCACCATTTTTTTACTGATGCTGAGAATTCTGTAATAAGAGTTGCAGGATCACAATGGACAAACTTCACTTATTTTAAAACACTTACGTATTTTAAGATAATAACCTGTAATGTGGTATTATTCCAAAGGAGCAAAACATACTTTAATACCTTGTAGAGAGTCTTTGAAAGAATAACTGTCTGATAAGGAAATATTTTTTAATGGAATTCAACTTTCCCTTTTGTAGCTGGGCTGGATGCCTTCACAAAGTTTCTGAAAACTGAGTTCAGCGAGGAGAACATCGAGTTCTGGATAGCCTGCGAGGATTACAAGAAAAGCAAAAGTGCACATGAACTCCTGCCAAAAGCCAAGACCATTTTTGAGACATTCATACAGAAAGATGCTCCAAAAGAGGTAAAGACCTTCCTTGTTATACACAGTGTTTGACTGACACAACTGCATCTGCTGAAATCTGCTTTTAAGAAGTGCTTCAAGAGCTAATCCTGCAGTCCCCTGGCATAAGAAGAATTCCATAAAAGTCAGAACTCTGGAAGGAGCAGGGCCCTGTCCTGACTGACTCCCTCTCCCTTTTCCACCCCTCCACCCCCAATTGTATATCCTTGGTGTGTTACTGCCAGCACAAAATGATGTTGATATGACAATCCTCACCAACACTGAGAGCTTTTTTTAGTACCCTAAGAATGAAAAAAGTTTTCATATTTCCAACTTCTTCATTTTACTGAAGGGCATTAGAAAGAATTCATAAATGAACAAAAGAAATATTTTTTTCCTGCCCTAAGAAGGAGATGAACAGGTTGGGAGATTATCAACTTCTCAGTGAAATCAGCCTCTTGAATAGGTATTTTGGGCTTACATTTTTCTGTATTTCTATCACATTTTAGCAGATCAAATATGTCACCTGCCAATAGCTGTATTTTTTTTTTTATTTGTCAGAATAGCAGAAGTTAAACACCAACTTCTGCTTCCTTGTAGTGAGGGTGAAAAGAGTGTAATTCTCATTTTAGCGGAAGGATTGCAAAGTGGTGCAGTTTCCACTGCAATTCCCATAGCTTGCATTAGGATTCAGATCTGTTTTTCCTAAGAAATTCCCACTTTTAAGGACTTAGGTCCCCTTTCATTCCTTTCTCTGCTGCGTGCCTTTGGGGGGAAGCAGCCCTGGGCAGGGCTGACACTGTCAGTGCTGGGGACTGATGGAAGAAAAGAGATGAGCAGGAGAAAGCTGAGGAGGGGACAGGGCAGGGGAGCCAAGGTAACAGAACAATTCCTTTCTCTGCCATTCCTGAGTTTGGTGCAGGCAGCAGGGGGGCTGTGGCTCACCTTGGACACTCGGCTTTGGTGTGACTTCTGCCTTGGATCCAGCTGAGACCACACAGCTCTGGAGCTTGCACCTCTCCTCTGACTCCTTGTCCAGCAGAACTACTTTACACACAAATTTCTGAGCCTACAGTTCAGTGGGATCATAAACTTTTGCATGAGTGGACCCTTCTCTGATCACCCTTCAGCTCTTATATCTAGGCTATTTGTTCCAACTAGTTGTATGGAAATGACAGGCACCTCTCAGGAAGGAAAAGAAAAACATTATAGAAGTCACTTTTTGACTGGGTCAACAATTTTTTTATATATATTCTATCTTATTTTTCAAAATAATGTGCTTGAATCGGTGCCTGTCACTTAATTAAAATTCTTATACTATTAAATATTTCCCAGGGTGAATGCAGCAGCACATGGAGTAAATAGTCATTTTGATATGCTTTTCCAATCTAAAGCCTCCAGAGACCCATTTAAATAAAAAAAAAAAAAAATTAGAATTTTCTCACCTTCCTATTACCCAGACTACACAGAAACCAGAAATTTTTAACTATTCACTAATGTCACCTCATTAGAACAAGTTCTGCTTTAATCCTACATGACAGCAGGGGAGGTCTGTAATAGTCTGGTATTGCAAAGCTGGGAAGCTGCAACTCTACAGTGATCACTGTTAGAAAGTTACTTCTAGTCAAACATCAGAGTTTATCTTCTGTTTCACCAGTTTTCCATGGTACAAAGATACATTTGTAGAGACTTTCTGAAAGCCATCACTGAAGGTGAACACACCAATTCTGTGCTGTTAGTATCCTGTTGTATGCGGGATTCGAGGTCCTCTTGATGTCTGGAGAGGCTCCCTGGAACAGAGGCTGGAAAGTGCTAAAGGAATAAAGTAGGGATTTATTAAAAACCCTTCAAAGGATTCACCTTGGGCAGTACAAGAGCCTGGCTGTAGCTACACCCAAGGTGGACCCTGAGTCACAAATTTTCACACTTTCATAAGCTTTGGTCCATTTCCATATTGGGGTTCATTGTCCAATTCCAGCTCCAGGTTCTGCAGTCCCATCCTCCCAGATTCTCTCCTCAAGTCCCTGTTGTTTGCACTTTTTGGGGCTGAAGCTGCAGCGGTGTCCTTGGTTGTGGGGCTGGAAAAGGATTGTTTTGTGTGACTGAGCTGTGAGGAGAACTTGTAACACTTTCTATGAAGTTCAGAGTTATACACCAATGCAGTGCAGAATCTGGATAATGTGAAAGCTAAAACTTAAGGCATCACTCTTAACAGGAAAGTCTTTCAGCAATCAGTATCAGGGCTGTGATAACACAGGAAATACATGAATGTACAATAAACAAATTCGCTTTCCCTCCTCCTCCAGGTGAATTTGGACTTTCACACCAAGGAGGTCACAAGCCAGAGCATGGGGCAGCCGGGTCGCAGCACCTTCGAGGCAGCACAGAGCACGGTGTACAGGCTGATGGAGCAGGACAGCTACCCTCGCTTCCTGAGGTCTGCTCCCTACCTGGGAATGCTGCAGGGCAGGGCCCCTGCCCGAGCCCCGCTCCGCCGGCGCTCCCGCTCCTTCACCGTCAGCGACTTCAAGGGTGCGCGGCCAAACCCTGCCCTGTGGTGACAGCAGAGCCCAAATCTCTCTCTCTCTCTCTCTCTATATATATAATATTTGATATTATCCAATACACCTCCTGCTCCTTCACCATCAGCGATTTCAAGGGTGCGCAGCCAAACCCTGCCCTGTGGTGACAGCAGAGCCCAAATATCTCATAATGTATATGTACATATAATATTTGATATTATCCAACAGAGCTCCTGCTCCTTCACCACCAACAATTTCAAGGGTGTACGGCCAAATCCTGCCCTGTGGTGACAGCAGAGCTCCAATGTCTCATCAAGTGCCATTTGATATTATCCAATAGAGTTCCCACTCCTTCACTGCCAATGATTTCCAGGGCATGCTGCAGGACCTTGCTCCATGGTGACAGCAGAGCTCAAATGTCTCCTAAAGTGCCATTTGTTATTATCCAATAGACCTCCTGCTCCTTCACCATCAATGATTTTCAGGGTGCGTGGCCACAGCTCACCCCATGGTGACAACAGAGCCCAAATATCTCATAAAATGCCATTTGTTATTATCCAACAGACCTCCTGCTCCTTCACCATCAATGATTTCCAGGGCATGCTGCTGGACCTCACCCCGTGCTGACAGCAGAGCCCAAATGTCTCATAAAATGCCATTTGATGTTATCCAAAAGAGCTCAGCCCTCCTCCATCCCAGCTCCCACAGCAACCTGGGTGTGCTTCAAACCCCAAACCCTCAGCAGGTGTAACTAAGCAGTAAAGCAAAATAAAATGCGCTTCCACCAGGCCAGAGTCTGGAGCACAATCTCACTTTTGTAGAAGAGTAGGTAACGTATTGGTGAGTCATAGCATGCAGGGTTTTCATACAGGAATTTTTTTTAAACTCAGGCAAAAGCTGTGAACAGATTTAGGAGAAAATTTTGAATTTCCTGCTTAAAAAAGTCTCATAAAGTGCCATTTGATATTGTCCAACACGTGTTCTGTGTCTGTATCATTTAGGCCAGAGTTTCATCACAGTTAGAATCTCTGTATCCAGTCTTTGCACATATTTATGTTTTTGCAATATTTCCTACACTAAGTACAGAGAACTTGTGGTATTTTCTCATACTATAAAACACACAGGAGCATTATTAGGTATAATGCAAAGTTACATGAATTTAAAGGCACTGCATAATTAAATCCATCATTAAAATGTAGCCATTGCCTATTTTAAGAGGAACATAAAAATGCCTACTTAATTTTTGGGGGGGTACATTTTTCTTATTCCACATGTCTGTTCTCTATTTTTAAGTTATGCTGTATATATTAGCTTTGGCATCAAATACATGCATTCTAATATTTTACAACTAATTGAGCAGGAACAAAGGGCCAAGAATGCTATTTTAACACAATGCATATCCTTAAATATCAGGTCATGTCTATGTGTATATATATATAAAATATTTCTACTTTTATTTATAAATTATTGTGGTATACCAACTTTGTTCCTAAACTTTGTTCTATTTATTTTTCTGCCTTTTATTTTGAAAATGTATCTGAAAATTAACAGCTCTTGGACTCAGGCAGAGAACTTTCAGTTCCACTGGTCATTAACATCCTCTCCAAAGGTTATAGAAGAGGACGGAGAAATCTTTTTTATTTCTTTACTATCAAACACAGACATACTTTTTTATAGTCAGCACACACAGCCATTTTGTCCTTTTCTTTCCCAGTTGATGCAGACATACCTTGAAGCTTGGGGCAGTTCTTAAAACTTTAAACATTGGTTCAGTTTAGGAAGGGGCTGCAGGATTTATCTGTAACTATGACTTGTATATGAAGTTGCTTCTTGTGGAATTGAAACTTTCTCCCTTTCCCTCCCCTTTCTGTAAGTGGTGAAGGAGAAGACGTCAGTTCCTGAGGATGGGACTTTGTGTTCATTGTCAATTTGGGGTGCATATGAACTGCTGGGTCTGTGGGGTTCCCTGTCTGCTTTATTCCAATAAATCTGATCTGCTTAAAGAGTTGTCAGGATTTGATTTATCATCAGTACGTTGATGAGGAGACTTCACCTAGGGTTCAATTCTAGCTGCAGTCACTGCCACATTAATGAAATTGTTACTGTGCACAGAGATCCAAACTCACCTGGAAATGCTCCTGAGCATTTCCACAGTGAGCCAGGAGCTGTCTCCAAGCTCTTACCTTTACCTGGGGGACAGAGAGGAAACACGTTTGTAATGCTCCCTGCTGCTTTATTCATCACCCTGCCCTGCTCTCAAAGCACCAGGCATGGGCTCTTTCTGACAGTGGAAGCAGTCAGGACCTGGGCACAGGGATTTTCTCTCTGAAAGAATGGCCAGGCACTGGGATGAGCCCAGGGAGGCAGTGGGGTCATTCCCTGCAAGAATTCCAGAGCTGTGCTGCTGGGGGCTGCTGCTTGGGGGTGACTCTGGGTGGGGAAGGTTAATGGTGGGACCAGATCTTGAAGATTCTGTGATGTGGGACTCTCCAGTATCACCAGCAGTGTCTGAGTGCCATTTCTCAGGTATTTAAAATGTGCTTGTTCCTGTGTCAGGTACTGGGATCCTTGCTGGAGGAAAGGAACAGATTTGAGAACAGCCCCACGTGAGTGCTGGCACCAGGTTTGTTGTCACACAGACATGAGACCTACACACTTGCAGCTAAATTCTGCCCTGGTGTGATTATTTCCCTTCATATCATCAGAGAATCTGTATCTTGGATGGATTGCCATGAAGGAAAGAGATGAAAAAAATACATATATTTAATACTGTTCCAAAATCCAAGCAAATGGCAAATATAGTACCCTGAGTAAGAACAACTTCTTGCTAGCAAAAGCCCAGCTGTTAGTCAGAAGGATCTGCAATGATAAACAGAAGTCAGCAGGTGCCCTTTATTTCATTTCACAGACACATGGAAAATTTTGCTTATCTCCAGGGAGGCCTTCCTCAAACCCATCAGTCTGCGGTACTGACAGTGCTAGTCCCTCTTATGAGTTTTGTAATGAAAACAAACAAATAAGATATTCCTGGTAGCTATTTATGCATGTGTGTTTTCCAAAGATAATTACATACCCTAGCTAAATTTACAGCAGACTAATGCCATGGGAACTACTGTAAGAAAGAAAGTCAAGATAAACTCAGAGAAAGGAAGGCAAAGGACACAAAGATAAACCAAAATGACATAATTATCTGGCAAAGGGTTTTGTTTTTTCTAGAAGGGGCTCCTTTTATTGAGAGAAAATGAGCACTCTACTTTTTAGTGCAGTCCTGAAGATGAACTAGGCATGGATTTAGTTCAAGTCTGGGTTGCTGTTCCAGGGTTGATCAGACTCAGGACTGGCCCTGCACAGATGTATTTACAGCACAGAGCTCGGGGCAGCACCAGAGAACACAGCCAGGCTTCTCTAGTTTTGGCAGAACCCGTGCCATAGTTCTGTAAATCCTCTCACTGAGCTGCCCTCATGCAAATAATACATATACCAAGCCTGTTGGGCCAGTGCTTTCATTAGAGATTGTTTCATGTAGCAGCTATTTATATTTATATTTGCCATTCAGGGCTCAGCAAGAGCTCCCAAAACATTCCTCCTGTCAACACAGTAATTTACCCTACCCAAACACTGCACTTCACTCCTTACATAGGTGAAGTCTCAAGACACAAGGCATGAGGGGAACAATCTGCTGACTTGTGTGGCACAGAGGTTTTTCCTCCTGTTTCAATACTTCAGTCTAATTAGATGCTTTAATCATGATCCACTGTTCCTGTTTAACTCGAGGGAGGTGCAAATACACAGGACCAAATATCTTCTTTGGGTTGTGGATTTGTTATGGAACAAAAGACAACTTGACTGATTTTTCAACTGACAAGAAGTGAGAATGAAATCTAAGATAAAGAATCTCAAAGACAAAGACTGATTTCCATCTTCCAGTGAAGCAGGCACTCAATAACACAGCTCTTACATGCTTTCACATGCTACAGCTTTCAAGTGACTCACAAACAGCAGATCATTTTCCTCATTTTCCTGTTGTCTCCAGCTGCCCAGCCTGCCTTAATTAGCTACTGCTTTGAATGCAGCTCCCTCTCCTTTCCACACATGCTGCCAAAGACCTCAGCTGAGAAAAAAATTGCAGAAAATCATCTTCCTCTCATCAGTGATTCATATGCTCATGAACTTACGCCTTGCTCAGCTGCCTATCCCAGATCCCACTCTGTTCTTTGCATTTTAGTCAAATGCCTCAATCAAATGCCTTTTAAGCTCCTGTGTGGCTCTGTGCCAGAGATAAAAATGTACTTCCTCTATCTACCACCCAAGCTTGCTTCCATTTTTACTTTTTTCCCTCTTAATGTGTTGCTATCTTCCATTTGTTATACCCTAGTCACTTAGGGCTGGTCTCACAAAAGCTCTCTTTGGTTTCATGCTGAAGCTTTTCCCTCTCCTTTCCTAAGTAGAATCTGTTTGTGTAACCTCCTCCTAATTCTCCCCTATGCTTTACAGGAAATTATTTGGACTCCCAGATTTACAATCTAGCCTCTACCATTGCCTTCTCCGTGAAAGGTAACTAAAATTAGCTTGTGAGAAACACAATCCTACAGCATCCATTTGAGGGTTTTCAAGCAGGACAGAAGATAAGGTTGAAGCCTAAAAAAAGGACAACTCTGAACTCTCATTTCTTTGCCATAAAATTTGCACATAATTAAGACACTCTTGTTTCTTCACAGGTTCATGGCCTCATTTTAAATTTCTGCAGCTAATGCTATTCCAGTTTTTCCTGGTTGCACATTTTCTTGAGAATTGTTTTCAGTTCTTTTCCAACGGAGGTTTGTGACTGTACAACACTTAGAAATCCTGAATATGAGGGGCCCAGAGCGCTGTAAAATATTTTGACAGATTGTTCTTGAAATCAAATCACTTCACCTGAAGGGCACAGTTTGCTTGGGTGGAAAATAACAGCTCATTTTCTTATGCAAAACAACGCTGTGGCATACTAAAGGCACACAGAGTTATTGACATGGAAAAAAATCCACTATTTTGTGATTTGCCCATGCTGTGCCATGCTGTGGGAAGGTGGCATTTCCATAGTGCTGTGATTAAGGTGTATTTGCATCCCCTTGGGACAGGTGTTCCCCTGCTCTTAGGATGCCAGCAGTGCTTGGATCGTGTTGGCTTCTCCCAACATAAGGGATGCACTCAAATCCCCAAGGGCTTCACGCTCAGGGCAGCAGGACATCAACTTTTTGTTCTGCTGAGGTCACCTCGTACAAGCCAGCACTGCCCAAGCAAATCTCTGCATGGAATGGAACTGACAGAGGCCAGCTGCTGAGGAGCATTAACACATCTGGACCTGATCCAGGGAAACTCCAGCACATCCACAGGAGAGCGTGAGCTTTTCTCACTTTGTGCTCAGGTGAGTACAAGGCAGCCCTTTAGGAACATATGGAAATGATTTCTTAGGTTAATAAACCAATGGTTTAAAAACCTAGACCGTTTAGACTGTCTATTGTGGTCAGTATCCAGGTCAGAGGAACAAAAAATGACAGGCAACCCTTATGCCCCTCAACAGCCAATAGCTTGTCATAAAGGAAGAAAATTCAGCGAAACTAATGCCTAAAGATAGTTAAAGAGTAAAAGGTGAGCATCAGTAAAAGTCAAGCTGTGAGCCTAAAAGTTCTGGAGATTTAAATACTTAATAAGTCAGGGGTCCTTAGCAAGTAATACTGGCAAAGTTTGGAACATTCAGTCAGATCCACATTCTCTCTCCTAGAGTTTCATCTCTCCCATGCCATCAGAGGACTCAGAAATCCATAGCCCAGTCCTCAGAGCTACTGAAAGGTTAAGCCATAGGCCTGACAGATAAAGAGAAAAATACCCTGCAGTTAGCTAATTATCTGAGCAGGTAAGGGCTGAGTGACCCTGCAGGTCCAGCCCCAGCTATGAGAGAACTGAAGCTGTGACTGTGTGTGTCAGCTAGGGCCAGAATCACAAAAAGCTTAGCACTAATTCTAGGTGCAATTTCCAGCCCATCTCCACTACATATTCATATTTCCTTTTGTTTGCTTGATGCTGTTTATTATGAATAGCCAACAGCTTGCACAAGCAGCTGATGTACTTGTTTTAATACTAAGGTCACTTTTTCTCCTTATGACATTTCAGTGAAATACCAGAGTTTCTTTCCAGACACTATTAAGTTCCAAGTACAGAGGAATACCAACCAGCTGGTTTCTATGGGAAGAAGTGGCTGTGCCTTAACTTTGGTCAGTGAATTATTTTCATTGCCCCAGTACAAACATCACAACAACTCAACCTGCTGGGTGCCTGAAGGATTTTCAGCTTGCATAGACTGAGCAGTCACTGACAGAATGTTGTACAGTGATGAGAGTCCCTCACAGCTTCTTTGTGCTTTTGTAGATTGTGAGCAGTACCCCAAAGAATGCAAGAGCAATCTGACTGCATCCATCCAGTTATTGTGTGTGCTGGAATATTCCTGTGTTTTAGCATAGCTCTGTGGCTGCTGAGACTGACTTGAAAAATACCCATCAGTCCTGAAAAATCTTGAAGAGATGTTCATGTGTGCTTCATTCAGATAACAGGCTATTAGGTAGAAATTTTAAAAACACATGTGTGGCACTAGCTGGAATTTTGTTTTGAAATAAATGCATATAATCTATTGATGATATAAGATGATGATATTAAGAAAAAATAGGCACAGGTCCTCAACCTTCCCTCTCATAGTTTCACAGGAGTTAATGGAACTATGATATAACAATGGAATTATAACAATGATACCTCTTTTAAAAAAGCAAAATGAATTAATTTATGATCACAGTTTTAAGGTGCTTAAAGAGTAGAACCACTGGGATTAGCCACAGGGTAAACACTAAGAAATTAATTGAGCCAGTCAAGAATTATGAGTTGCCTAATTTAGTGTCACCTCTATTCTCACAACTGGACTGACTTTTCTGGCATGACACTGTTAAACAATTCAAATTGTAGCTGTTTACACTCTGCCCAGCCAGAAGCTCCACAGATAACTATTGGTTGGATTTTGTATTACGTTTATTCCCTTTTACCAAAGCTCAAACCTGGGGCTGAATCAGGCACAGAGGACTTGATGCCAATGTAGATGCTGAAAGTTTTCTCCCTAGCTGTAAGATGCTGAAGTTAGTCCCACTAGCACAATGCACTTTTGGTCATCTCTGGGACGTACAAGATGTACTCTGGAAATAAGAGAAAATAACCAATGAAGCAAAAGAAGAATCACAGCAGAAAATCAGGATGATAATTAACATTTCTGTTCTTCTGCTATAATGTTCAGAAGCAAGCAGATGCAAAGCTAAGGAGTTACAGAAAGGATTTGCATTCTGCTGCCAGGAATCTTTTTTAGTAATATGTGGGACTAAAAGGGCATCTC
Source organism: Rhabdornis inornatus (assembly GCA_013397075.1). Lineage (NCBI taxonomy): Eukaryota > Metazoa > Chordata > Aves > Passeriformes > Rhabdornithidae > Rhabdornis > Rhabdornis inornatus. The sequence goes on from VWZS01001188.1 coordinate 162,067, forward strand.
AGGTCATCATTTCTAGTGTTCTATTAATGAACAAAACAATTTAAAATAATCTCATAAATACATTAAGGTCCATCTTCAAAGTACAGAGGAATAGAGAGGGCAAAAAATTCTACCAGGAGACTGTAAAAACCAACAGTTTGTGAAGCCTTATTCTGGTTTTCAGTCTGAATTTGTTCACTGGCTGCTTACACACATTTTTTCTTTTGTCAGTATAACCATTATGCTAAAATAATTATTTTTTTCTCACCAGGTTACCTCTCTGTATTCAGAGGGCAATCATAGATCCTCTGCTTTCATCTTAGAGACTGACTGGTCTTTTATTCTTCTCCTGCAAGACAGTTCCATTCTCCTGCTCATCCCAGTAATGCACCTCTCTGTTTCCATCTGATTTCATCTTCCTGCAGCACAATTGACCAGATTCACTGTTTTTTCTTTTTTGTCCCATGTGAAGTTCATCAAATAGACTGGCCTGAAACTTCTTTTACAGACCTACAAAAGGTAAGGGTAAGGAATAACCTCTTAACATTGCTGAGGGTGAAAGATGGCATGTGGTGTTTGGGTTTTTATTTCTGACCTTAGAAGATGGACATGGCTAAAATAAGAAAGACGTTCTCAGGCAGGCAGGAGGCAGCTTTGCTCATGGCTGTACAGTAGAGGAAAATTAAATGGGACCTAAGCTCCTGAGACTGCTCTATTAGGTGCAAGATATTTTAACTGAGAAGACAAAAATCTCTAAGTCTGCAAGTTGGGACAGCTGGGATCTCAGATCCTGAACCACTGGGAGTTTATGCCAAGCGGAGACATAGAGAACCAGGAATCTGGGTGACCTGAGAAAAGGAGGACAAGATTTGGAGGGAGGCAAGAAATCAATCAATGAGCCTGCTGGTTCAGGAGACAGAGGGACAGCAAGGGTTGTACAGAGGAAGCAGAGAGCTGGGGATGACAGAATAATTATCAAGAGCAAGAGACAAATTAGATACACTAGCAGCTGGCTACAGTCCCTTCTCAGGCAGGTCTAGGGAGCAGCAAGGTCCCCTCTGGGGCTCTTCTTCAGGCTGAACACCCCTCAGCTACTCCTCATCAGAGCTGTGCTCCAGCTCCTCCTGCCCTTCCCTGGACCTGCCCCACCACCCTGACCCTGGGCAGGAACTGCTGCCATTGCCCCCAGTCCTCTTCTTTATGGCCACTGCAAGGTGAGAATGGCACAGTTTAAAAATAGGCTGTGCTTGTGAAAGAAATCAATTTAAAGAAAATGTTGAGAAGGTTTGTCAGTGTGCGTTGTCCTGCTTGGTTTTCCACATGCTAACTGTATTGTTCCTGCTGTCACATTACCTTCAGCTTGAAGATCAGTCAGAAAAGGAAACTCTGCCTTCCCTGAGACAGTCAGACAGACAGTGGAACAAAAAATGCCAGTGAAGTGAGTTGCTGTTTATGGCTATTTTAATCGTAGGACATTTATGTGATGGGATGACCAAGTCTGAATAATCTGTCCAGCTTTATTTTCCTTCCCCTTTCAAGGGGATATGACTATTTTGATTCCTTGTTGTCAATCCTGCTTGCCATTCCCATTCGAGTAAATCCCACATGGTCAGTGAGATCATTCTCTGAGTGGTGAGTAAATATTAAAACAACTAATATTACCCGTAAGAACAACAACCGAAACTGCCTGGTTTATCCTGGTCTTTCATTTTGCTTTTTTGCTTGACAAGAAAGCTAATAAACATTTAATAAAAATCCTGAAAACCTGTTATATATTCAATAAAAGTTTCTTATTGTTGCTAAAACAAATTCCCTGCTGATTAATTCCATCATCACATGATGTCTCACAAAGTACAACATAATGTTATGTTTAGTTTTCATTTGTGTTTTCACAGGCTTACTATATTTGCACTCCAGCTTCCCTCATGTATGTGTTTATATATACTTATACATATGCACAAATTTTTTCTTGCCTAAATATCATTTTTGCACTCTGGATACAAGTAAACAGAGAGCTACAGAAAAGCTTGCTTGTTTAAGGTGTCACTGCCACCATCCCTTTTTTTATAACTACAGCCACGTAATATCCTGACACTGTTATGTGATCTCTTTATGAATTTGCAATTAGAAAACACCATAACTGGTGATGCTGAGAAGTGGGATTTTGTGAACACAGCTCTCAAAGCAGCCTCTATAATTCAGAGAGCAGGGTTTTGACAGCTGAGCTCTCAGAGCCCCCTTAGGAGTGTCAAATGTTCTTTACAGAATTTGAGAATGCTTGGGATTTTTTTGTGCTGAGTTGTTTTTGTTTGGTTGTTTTTTGGTTTTTTGGTGTTTTTTAAGAAAACTGGCAAGATATTATACATAACAGTGTTTGCCCTCATGTCTAGCAGAAGCCTACAGCAAGTTGCATGGGAAGAGCCAAAACCATGAATTTACTCAGTTATTTATACCCCTGAGCAGCTCCTTTGAGGCTCATGTTTCCTATTAGTGTTAGCTTGGTAACACTTCAGATAATCCCAGTCATTCCAAGCAAAAAGTGCCCTATAAATTAATGCCTAATCCTTTTGAAGTCGAGAAGAAATTCAGTACACCCTCTAGAACATTCCTGCCTCTCCTATGCTTTACTGGAGAGTGTTTCCAGGATGGATAAGCAGGACAGCAGTGCCAATATCCCAGTTTTTCCATGTGGAGGGCAGGCAGGATGAGTGGCTGGCCCCTCTCCCAAGCTCTCAGCCACCCCAGGCTGCACAGGGCAAAGACCACAATGCTATTTTCAGGGGTAGGTGTTGTTTCCACAGGTCGAACACTGGGGAAAGCATGGCCTGGTCTGAGTCTGTGGATGCAGTCCTGGCCAATAAAGGTAAGAAGTGATGGAAAAATAGATGTGATTTTAAAGCATTTGTCATCCCAGCCACCAAACACGTTTTCACACTGCTCCCCAGGAGCCCTGAAGCCAGCAGAGCTGCTGTGCTGTGGGGTTTGTCCAAGCTGCAAACACAATATTCCTTCTGGCCAGTGCTCAGGGGCAGGCAGAAATGCTACAAAATCGTCTTTATTAAGGTGACTGCTAAATTCCCCTTGCAATGGTTTCATTTTTCATAATTTTTTACACAAAAAAAGCCCCACAAACATTTTCTTGGGTATTCCTGAGAAATGTGCATGCTGTGCAGTGGCTTCCAGTCAAACGAAAAATGACATTACTAAAGTCACTTCTCCTAGAAATGTCATTTCTACAGACCTGACACCACAAACCACATGCAGCTTGGAAATTTCCTTGCCCCTGCTCCATTTCCCAGCAGTAATGTTGTGGCCTGGACCCTGGGGTGCCTCCACACTGTTCCTGGATAGCATTAACTTGACTAACACAATCAAATTTGGGTACTGTCAGCTTTCTTTACTCAGACCTTATGATTTGGATCCACTTTAAAACAGCTTCTTCCAAACAAACCTTTATTTGTTTCATTTTTTTCTCCCCAAAATGAAAAAAAAAATTTAAAAGAGGAATAAAGAAGTAGCAAGGAGCCCATCTTTTATCCAAGTCTCACTCTTTCCTTGCAAGGAAGGATTTGGGAAGCCCCATGTGGGCACCTCAGCTGCGGGGGGAGCACACATACAGCGTGACCCACATTTGTATTTGCTCCTTGACCCAGGGCTCAGCCTCAAATCTCTGATTTTAACAACTCTTTTAACAAATGTACCAGTGCTAAAGAGACCAAACCACAGCAGGCAGCTGTTGGGAGCCATCCTTGGCTGGCAACTCACCAGAAAGTTCTTAGTAGTCCCCTTATCAGCACTAAAATTTAACCTTACATTCATTTCCCCTGCAGCAGCTTCTCAAACCTGACTGCTGGCTGACATGTAAAGGAGTGGCAGATACGTAGGCCACACTATACATATACTGTAACTATAATGATAAATATAAATATAATGTAGTTGTAGATATAGATATAACTATAAATGTAAATATAAGATAAATAATATATAACTATAAATATTAATATAAATATAAGTATAAATAGAATGTAGTCATAGATGTAGATATAACTGTAAATGTAAATATAAGATAAATAATATATAACTATAAGTATAAATATTAATATAAATAT